>UFQX01000330.1:117853-172788 GCA_900497675.1 Arapaima gigas | reverse complement strand
CCCCCCCCCCCCCCCCACCACCATCACACCCTGTGTTTCCGGAATAGACTCCAGACCACTGCGACCCTGCGCTGGACAAGCACTCGCTGAGATTTACCGAGATTTACCGAGATTTTTGGTGAAAATGGCTTCCAACTGCCGTATCAGCTCAGCCGCCACCTTCATTAGGCTTTAAAAAACCTCCAGCGGTTTACAGACCAGGGGCGCCGTCACGTTTGCCCTCCGAGCGGCTAAATCTTTAATGCTAAGTGCTCGTGCAGAAATACAGGTTGAGACCCTTGGCATTTATATATCATTAAAGGGCTGCTGGTCTTTACAGTGGACAAGGTGTTTAAAGTGGTCTTTCAACCTTGGAGAAGAGATGGTTTTATGAGGAGGGTTTCGCGCCTCTCCTCTTATTACCTCGGCAGGGCAACATTCGCGGTCTGTAGGTGACCGAGGGCGACCGCCGGTGGCCGGGTGAACTTTTCCCTGCTGGAATCACGGCCGCCAGATGTGCGACACGCGTTCACGTTTATTACGCACCGACGCCCACCTGTAACGTCCGGCTCGATCGATTACGCGGTTTCCCCACCCGGTTCTGTTCGGAGGACTTTGACGTACCCTGCGGACGCCTACTGGCCGCGTCACGTCACCAAAAATTGGCGGCGGACGGGAACGGGGGACTTCGAGGATCCCAAACCCACTGTCGACATTGGTTACCTTTTCACCTGGATTTATTTTCGGCTTTGATATGGTATTAATGATGCGCACGACAAGACGTGCTGTTTATTTTTCATCGTTGCTTATTTGTTTAGTCCACGTCTCTCACCTGTAAATCATAAATTACAGGGGGGTTGAAATAAATAAACACATAGAGCAAGACGAGAGCCGGGTCCATGACGCGCCGTGTGTTTCCACAGATGGGACCCTCTCACCTGTTAAATAAATATTGTTAATACGCGGTGATGTGTAATTTTTTTAACCGAACGCCTACATCTTTTTACTGCGAAATATTAAAAAATAAAGAAAGTGCCCGGCGTTTGCGACGGAGACGAAAGCGGCCCGTTCTCAGCGGTCAGGACAGACGCTCGCAGAAGCTGTCGCCGAGTGCGGCGCTCGGGTTACTGACAAGCGAGGAATGGCGTCGCCATGGGCGTCGCCCGCCCTGCTCTGGCGAGGTGACCGACACCCCCCCGATGCTGCAGAAGGTTCTGGTCACGGTCCGACAGGCGCCGAAGGATGTCGGTGGCCGACGGGTCTGTGGTCGTGGGCCACGACTCTCCTGTTACCTAAAGAGGAGTAAATCCAAACACACCTGTAGTCCAGGTTTTAAAGGAGCACGGCTCGCACCCGGTGGGGGGGGTTGTAAACACGTGGCCAGGAAGGTTCACTCATTTCTGGAGTGACAGCAGGCAACACCGCTGACCTTTGATGGCCTTTTTCGCAAAGAAAGATTTGCTCTCAGAGCTAATAAAGTTATTTATTCAGAAGGAGACACACACACACACACACACTTGTGCAACCAAGCAGCAATGACAATTACAATGAGAGCCAATGAAAAGCTTTGATTTCAATATTTATTTAGATAAGGGGAACATATGAAATTCCTCGTGAAGAAAAGCCGATAATGGTTTTCACCTTTTGACACGACAGATAATTACTTTGCGTGTCGGAAAACAGGCGTCGAAAACACCTGACGGCGGAAACGCTTCTGAAAACATTAGTCACCTTTAACACCATTTTCCCCGTGTTGTAACTACTCGCCCGGCCACATCATCCGACACCCGGCAGGACGGCGGCGGTGAGTTGATGTTGGCGCGCCGGACGGGTCGTCGCTCAGGTTCTGTCCTGCACGCGGCGGACAGGAATACCTGCGAGGCTGTAATTTCCCATCCTCTTGGTGCCGATGTCTTCAGTTCGGTACCCGGATTTTAAGCAGAACATAGTGGGAAAAGTGGCACACGTAAACACGAGTGGAGTGTAACTCCCCTGAAATTGCAGCGGGGGGTGTAGTGGTTTGAGCCATCGCTTTGCGGTTGAGGAACCTTCGTTCAGATTCAACCCTTGGTCGAGGTACTTACTCTCGGTATGGTATAGATTACCGTCCTGCGTGAAAAACGGGAGATCGGTGACGGGAGGCTTGTATAGAAACATCAACTTAGATAACCAGCCGTTCGGAAGTTGCTTTAAAGAAAAGTGTCAGATGAATTAATACATTTGTTCCTCTGTATTCCCGAAATGCAGGGGAGCAGAAATGCTTTGTCTGGACATCCTCATCCTTTGGCGTAAACCTGAGTCAGAGGGTGGTCTTCCTGAAAGACGTCACACATTAAAGGGTCGGTGTTCGTGGGGATGAGGAGGCCGAGGCCGTTCCGGTCGATCGACGCGTCTGGCTCTCAGATGCAGGGGAAACTAAAGGCTCACATATATATTCATTGAAATGTCAGACAAGGTAAACAAAATGGTGGACAGTGGTCCCGTGAGGAGTAGCCCCCCCCTCCGCCCCCCAGGGTCTGCAGTCAGCACAAACAGACAATCACAGTTCAACGCTGTCACGGCATGAGTGGAAGGAACCGTAACAATGGCTGGCTTTGCGGATGCCCCTCTGCATGCTGGGAAAAAAAAAAAGAAACATTCTCGCTCCCGCATTTGCTCACGGTCACTCCTTGTGAATGGGGCTCCGGAACGTCTTAACTTCGGAATCGGGATAAACGGCACGTTGGCGACAGAGTGACAAATCTACGTTGGGAGAGGAGAAGAAGAGTCCATTGCGACTCACCGACACCCCGGAATTTTCTCACATTCTGCCGTTAATCTCTAAGCGGATTATCGCATTCAAAGGGCTGGCTGAGCAAGCTGAGAGCCCTCAAGACGGGGGCTGGATGAGGAGGGCAAAAAGGCTCCCGTCATCCACTCCACCCGGTTTCCCTCAAAAGGAAAAAAAAACATAAATACGGGATGTTCAGTCCGAGTCAAAAATTTGAGTACACCCACACGACAGAGGCTGAAAAAGCACAGAAAGTGAACGTTTGAGGACTGAATGTGGGTTCGATGAACTGGTCTTCCAAAACGTGAAGTATTTGGCTTCAAAGTATTTGTAAGGCGCAGAGAGGTTGAGCAAAAGTTTTGTCTGTGTGAGTCCTACTGTCCAGTACTTATAGGGCGGCTCTGCTTAGTTGGTGATCTTTACCGGGTTCTATCGCAGCGTGATTCCGGGGCGTGTCGCTCCACCAGGGGTGGCTAGTTGGGCCATCCTTCATTCAAAAGCAAGATCCCAACCTGAAACACACCTCAGAGCTGTGCAAGAAGTATCTGGAGAAGAAGAGAAGCAAACAAACTGATGCTGCTGTTACCTCCATCGAGTCGACGCGTTTGGCCTTCGACTACATGGCTAATCTTTTGGGTCGAACCTCAACCTTTCGAAGCATCTGGTGTTTTTTTCCGGTCCTCTTCCTCTTCGTGTGATGAAAGTAGAAACCTTGTTATTTGAGCCTCCCAGGAGTGTCAAACTGATAACTGGGGCGCAAAATGTTGCCATAACTTTTCACTGGTACTATATCTACAGAGTCACCGGAAAACCGTCCCTGTAGCATAAGGGACAAGTCCGGCAGTGGGAATCTGCGAGCCTATACTTAAAACAAGGTGTGTTAAAATCTACCTGAAAGAATTTAAAACTATTTGTTTTTTTCTGAATACCAGGGGTGTGTGGTCTGACACGGCGTCAGCGGATTGTTTGCCGCGTCTGTCAGTCTGATGTCTGTTTCTGGGGAAACGCATTTGTGTAACATTATGTTTCTGTCCAGCATGGCAGTGAAAGCGGAGCCTGAGCTCAGTCAGAGGAGAGAGAATCTGTATTCAGGTGAAGACCGACCGCTCGGGGGGTCCTCACGGGCCGTGACCCTCGTGCATCGCGCATTCTTCATTAGCGAAGATCAGGAATCTTCTGCGCCATCTGCATCTGTGCAGCTCCATCTCTGTCTGTTTGTCGGTCCGTCTTTTCACGCCGCACATTTGGAATTTAGCTCACGGGTTCTTCTCACCTCAAGTGATGTTTTCCTGCCGTCGCATTCAAACAAACTGGAAAAAGTCTCCTTGCTGTTTTGAAAATGTAACATTTGCTCACCGACGAAGCCTGGAGAATCAGTGACACGCGGAGCATCTATACATCACACACACACACACAGAAATGTACTAAATTCAAAAAGTTAAAAGGTGACAATGTTTGCCGAGGTGTCATTTGCGTCGCTCTCAGCGCCACCCGCATGTTTAACTACAGGAGCCAATAATGGTAAAACAGTGTGATTTTTATATATTGTTATTAATTTGCATATCCACCGCTACACTTTTTGTCCCCGGTATATAAGCTCATTTTTAAATATACGTACATGAACTTATACCTTTTCATCCGTACATTATCAATAACTGCTTGTCCAGTGCAATAATACACAGTCTATCCCACTACGGGGTGGGAGATAGAGTGCACAACCTGGATGGGATTCCCATCAATCATAGAACACACACACACACACACACACACACACACACACACCATGCAAATTCCATAGCAACTGAGATGATTTGAACCCAGTGCAGTGTTACCTGATATACCGACATATCACCGTCTTGTACTCTGTCGAACTCGCACAAGTCCATCCAGCGAATGCTAGTGGTTTATCTTCCGGCGTATCACGTAACACGTTTGCTAAATATGTAAAAAAGTACCGAGGCTTTAACGTGAATTAGGTGCTGAATTGGCCAATATTACTTTCTTTTACTGCAATTTAAGCACCGGTTGGTTGTCTGAAGGAAATGGAATCTGTCACATTTATCATTGGCAATATAGATTGTTCTAGTCCTGCACTCGAGAGATAAATAGACGGAGGCTGGCAACAAGCAAGTGAATGAATAGCATAGCGTGTGAGGGATGTTTTCAGTCATTTAATTGAGAACAAGATATGGACACAGCAAAATAAAAAAAAAGTGAGGAAGATAAGAATGTTCCCACAAAAGCCTTTCTTCTGAAAATTAAAATAGCCCATAGCAATTTGAAAAGCATTGATGTTGCCGTGAAAAAGGACTTTTTGGTAATTATTTTGCTGTTTTTGTAGCTCAAAGGACTGCAGCGTGTACCTGCTCTTATAGCTGACTGTGTTAATGGTTTAATTTGTTTTCATGTTTATGTTCAGCGGTTGTCAACGGAACAACAGCAGGGCTCCTTCTGGGACTCAAACCAGCAGCTGACACCAATCTGAGGCCAAGTGCGTGTCCTTCCGGCCCAAGGAGGGCCGAGAAATCACGACCCCAGAAAGGAGCTCTTTGGGATTTTGGAAGTAAATCGAAAGGCAGTTTGTTTGGAAACTCAACTCCTCCGGATAAGAGAACACAAGGAGCTTCGATTTGAAGAAGCTAGAGATGAGGCTGGAATCAGGAAGGAAGAGAACACATTAGAGGTTGCGCGGAAGCAAAATTTTGATCGAGAACATTTGCTTGATGGAGAAATCGGTTGCTATCTTACAATCTGGATAGTTTGAAGCTTGTATGAAGCTTAGACCCTTGTGCCAAAGACCAAGACAAAGCACTGAATCTGCTGTCCGAGTTTACTGCAAACCCAGATGCAGAAAAGCTTCAAGGCAGCATAAGATGGGAATGCTGGGAAAGCGGTGATCACTATTAAGAGGCCGAATATGATTTTGGAGCCACATTAACTTACTTGTGTCCAGCTGACTGGGTTTCTCCTGATATTCGCACAAGGCTACAATTAAACCATCAGAAGAGGCGGTGTGACTGTTGAAGACTTGCACTTGTAACCCCTGGATTACTGGTTTGAGTCCCAGGAGAGGCCCCGTCGAGTCTTCGGAACAAGAATTGTAAAGTATCTCACCATATCAATAGACGGATAATGAATAAAAACAAAGAAAGAGAAAGAAGACCCTACTATACCTGAACAAACAAACATTTAAAAAAAGAGGCAAGAAAGTGGAAGCGGGAGAAAAGAAGTGGAAGGACCACAACAGCTATTCTGCTGGGCTGTTCAGGTTTGGGTCTGAATTCAGCTCCCATCCAAGGTGTAATTTCATAGCCTTGTGGCCAGTGACCAGGGGGCAGGCTCCCGACCCGTCGGCACCCTGACCAGGATACAGCAGCGGACAGAGGCGGGTGGTTTTGGGGTGTTTTAACAGTTTTTTGATTTGGCTCAACCAAAACCCATTGGCCGTGTCCCGCAGAAGGGCTGCGGTCAACAGCCTCCTTCAGGCAACGGGGTTTTACACGGTACGAACCATAAACCTTACAAAAGGTGAGTCACTTGTCCGCGACTGGCGGCATGTGGTCGACACCGACTGTTCGCGGTGGAAATGAATGAACGCCGATGCTAATCCATGCTAATAACCACCTGCGGGGTTCGAACAGTAATTCCACTCCAAGTCATTAAATAAAACGAAAAGGTTAAGGTTCTCCATGCAGTGTCTTCCGAAATAACCCTGCGACGATCGTTTTCAACAAATATTTAATCCGGCTAATATAGGACACCCTTTGGTACAAAAACTCTATAGTCATGTAATGTGGACGCAGTCTGGCTCCTACAGCTGTACGGGCTTATTTGTCTCCGTGACCCAAAACCTAGTGAGAAACACAGATTTTTCAAAATATTCTCTGTAGTGTTTTGGAATTACCTTCAGCGGCAGCAAGCGGATTCAACCAGAGCTGCCAGCTTAGACGTCGCTGGCGAGGGAACTGTAGGCCCACAGCTGATGCCGATGCCGAGGCAGACGCCGTGTGTTACTTTTTAGCAAGTCGCTATATTTCAGTTTGACGTTTTTAATACATTTTCTCCCGACCCCCTCGTGTGCCACCGAACCCTGTTTCCTCCAACGTTCGACAGATTGCGATTCGGAATTACGAATCGACCCACTTTTATAGGTAAGAGGGTCCTTCTCCTGGCCCCCTTACGCAGCCGAGGTCACGCTGGAAAGGGGGGATTGAGCCCTTTGGTTGCTGCTCGAGCTCTTGGCATCGTAATCTGCTCCCCTGCCGCGTCTGTTTTGCGTATCGATTATGGAGCGTTTGCGGGAAGTCATAACACTGCCCTGCTAAAAATAGAAGGAGCCTCAAACTATGTGCTGCTACCCTGTACAGGGCCGGAGATGGCTGCTAAAATGTGCTAAACAAGATTATCCAGCCATGAAATGCTGAAGATAGCAGCGTGAGAGTCATTTAATCCCCATATGGGATTAGTGTTATCTTATCCTATAGCTTTGAACAAAGTTAATAAACAGAGTATTTAAAATGGTGGCAGATCATCAGTGAGGCACTGCGGTTGTAAGAGGCCGTCGTGTGGCCTCCGCTTGCGTACGCGCAACGCGAGTCGTGACTCATCCGAGAGTCGCGTTCTGAGGCGCACGTCGGAGGTGACCAGCGCTGATGGATAATGCGGCATCTTTGCTTTCGGTTATTTGCTCCTCTATACGTGCACGTGTGTGTGTGTGTGTGTGTGTGTGTGAAGCGTTGCCGATAACCAGCGTCAAATCGGACCGGACAAAAGGAAACATCTGGAAACTACCGTTGTCATTAGTTTCCATCATTAAACCGTCCAAATGGACCAGTAGTTTGAGTCGACGCTTGTCCTCCGCTGTTTGTTCCCAGTTTGCTACCGAAAACTGGCCTTATAGCAAAAATCCGGATAACAGACATAAGCGTCACACTGATTTAAAAGGGAGAAATTCGAATTTGTTCAGAAGCCGTTGCAAGTTCAGCCAAAATTCACCCCCAGTGCCCAAGACCAAAAGAAAAATGTTTGTGTGGTAAAATAACATAGGACTGAGATTAACTGATAATATATTGTCAAGATCATAGTAAAAATATATTTAATAAAGTAAATTTACCCTGATGGCATTTATCACCACCCAGGACGTTCTGAGTTCTTCCTTTCATTCACAGTAGATTTTGATAAACCTAAGGCAGGAGATACTGTATGTGTTTTTGCCTTTGCCTCAAGCTTCAGTTCCGAACTCCAAGCTTCTCTCTTGCGTTTGAGTTCTCGCGTTGAGTTATTTTCCCTTTTCTTCAATAAGGCCCGTATTCGCCAATTTCCAAGCAGAAAATGGCGTAAAAGCAGAGAAAGTAAACACGTGAGCGGACTTACAGCTCACAGCAGGGCGAGCGTTTGGATACCTCTAAAAAATTAACTGCAAAACAATAGATCTTTAGCTAACAAGTAACTATAAAAACAAAAAAATCCAGGAACAAAATGTGAAAAAGAAGAATCAAGTAAAAAAAAAAAAATGCAAGGATGATGGGCTGCAGTGTTGCTGTTTTGTTGCTGTTCTGAATTATAACCATCAAACCGGAGTTTATTATTGTAATAAATCCCTACAACCCAGCAAACCGCTGAAACAAGGAACAAGTGAAGCCCCTCAAGATACCTGGAGCTGTTACGCAGTTACGAGGAGCGATTCGCACAGCTCCACACGGCCACAGTGCGATGATGGCGCCACGTGGACCTTTCCCAGGGGGCTGTGGGTCTGCGGCCCCCATTTCAGCCCCTGTTGCCCAGCTCCACATTACAGGTGACCTCCTGAAGGTTAGGGTCCGTGTGTGTGCGTATGTGCGCTTGTGTGTTGGGGAGGGGTCACCACCCTTACAATACCAGCCGGAACATTCTGGGAGGTTGGCGTTACACTCGGTCAGCAAGTCACAGACAGAAGGGCAGGTGGAGAACCTGGAAGCACGTAAAGAATAGCACCTTGTTCATTTCATCCACACAAGCTCTTGTGTCGTGATTGACCGCAAAACGGCAAAAAGTGAAGGACTTAACCTGAACTGCTGGAAGAAAAAAATATATTTAAAAAAAGACACTGTTGTGGGTTAAACGTGTAGCTTCAGATTATTGAATGTTTACTTCAGGCCAAGGAGGAGCAGCAGGTGGGTGAAGGCTAGAGCTGCGACTTTTGCTGGAAGAACCTGGCTTTGAATCCCCCCTCCTCCTTACCCTGAATTGCTAACAGTAAAAAAAAAAACACTCTAAGGTATAACAGGGTAAATCACTGTCAGTAACTTGCATGTTGCTCTGAGCAGAAACACCGGCTTAATAAAGGAAGGAGATAAATGATCAATAAAAAAAAAAGTTTTCAGGCTCCTGTGTTAAACAACCGATGGGCCTGTTTACCTGTGTCATCTAAAACACGTCTGAGAGTTAATTCTCACTCGCCCCCCCGTCGCGGTGAGGGACCCGGCAAACCCTCAGAGGCGAGACGCGGGTGCGTCCCCGTGCGGCCGGGCGGTGGCGGCGCCACGAGGACGTTCCATACAGGTGCGACCGCACCGTGTCACAAAGGGAGCCTCATTTCGTCGCCGAGCCGCGTCCAACGACACCATAACTGGATCGGGCCGCAGGTCGCTGCTGCCAAGAACTGCAGCTCCCAGTAAATGAGAGGAGGGGGAAAAAAAATCACGTTTTGCTTAAACTGCTAAACAGAGAGAACGAGAAGCAGCTTCGACGCACGGGACGTCACCGCGAGCCCCCCCCAGCGTCAGGGTCGGGGGGACGGGCGGCAGCAGGCGCTCTTGTTGCTCTCCTTTAACAGCTGACATGCATTAACTACACATTTAATTACAGGGAGTTGACAGCGAGCTCACTAGTGTGTGTGTGTGTGTGTGTGTGTGTGTGTGTGTGTGTGTGTGTGTGTGTGTGTGTGAGTGTGTGTGTGTGTGAGTGTGTGTGTGTGTGTACTGCCCTAACTGGGGCCTTTGTCCAGTGAGTCACCCGCTAATACATGTACACGTGGACTTTGCGTGTTCTCCCCGTCTTTGTGCGGGCTTCCTCCCACAGTCCAAAGCGGTGTGTTCCAGGCGAACTGGGGACTCTGAACTGCACCGGAAAAGTGGTGTTTGCTAATGGACGACAGAAGTATTTTATTTCTTGAACCTATTTTTACTTTCTCGCTCTGACAAATGCGGACAAGGTCCATCTAAGACACGCAAACAATTCATGAATGAATTAATAACCGGTTTTAATATAACTGTCACTCATACTGACATAAAGGCCAGCATGCACTTACAGCAGGGAGCAGCAGGTGGCGTGGTGGTCGGAGCCGAAGTCTCACATCGAACGACTTGCTCAAATCCCACCTCCTGCTGCTGTACCTATAAACTAACAACGGAACAAACTTAACCGTATATATCAGTGTATATACACGGTAAATAAGTGTAACTGCTTTGGAGAAATAAACACCTAAAATTAGTACTACATACTGCTGTATATTTTTGTTTTATTTTATAATATATAATAAGGGTAATAGTATGTTTTCTACGAAGAAGTAGGAATTTTAATACTCATTTTACCTTAATTATTTGTTGTTCACTTTCTTCCCAGTTTATAGATTTTGCTTGTTCTCACACACACACACACACACACACACACACACGCCATCTAATGGAAATGAACAACAACAAACAATGAATACTGTAGTGACACTGGAGCTGTGGGACGACGGCCAGCAGACGGGGGAGTTTGTTGGGACGCGGCGATCGACACCCCGCTGGCCCGATCTCGCGGGCAGGTGTGCGATTCCGTCAGCACCTGCCGCCTCGGGGATCGGGGACCGCAGGGGTCGGCAGGAGGGGCCCGGCGGGGGGGGGGGTCCTGACCTGGGCTTCGTCTTCGAAGAATCAGTTCCCGGCTACAGCTGGAAACACTCAACGGGGAAGCGGCTGCGGCTGAGGGAGCCGAGGCTCCGGCCCGGTTTGTCGGCCGCACTTTTTGTCCATTCGAACCCGAGTGGGTCCAGTGTGGAGGGCGGCTCGCCTTTCCTTTTTTAGGTTGTGCCGGTTATTTGAATCACAGCTGGCCACAGTTTACACACAGTTGCCTTCCAGCCTCTAATTCACTGCTCCTCTTTGTCTAAGTGTCTGAGTGTGTGTGTGTGTGTGTGTGTGCGCGCGCACGCGCGCGGACGCACGCATCATGTCACTTGTGCCGTGCTGGATGCCAGCTCCTAACCTGGCAGTCGCAGTGTGATGTTGGCAGCACCACTGAGCCTTGGCGAGTGCAGCTGTTCAGGTGACACACCTGCTCGCCTGGGAAGCTCCGCCCCCCCACAGGGCTCCCCCTCCCATCCGCAGCTGCTGGCCCCTGTGGGGAGGGAGCAGGTGCTTTCAGACGATTGCTTTAGTCTTCTTTGCTCCTGGACGTGCTGGGGGATCCAATTTGATGCGTACAGCTTTGCTGTGACGCCGCTCAATTTCCGGAAAATGTTTTTTTTTTTTTTTGGGAGGGGAAGGTGGTACCAGTCAAAGGTGAGAGAGGACCAACTGGAGACTTAAGGCATCTGGAGAACAAGTGAGATGAGGAAACGACAACGTGTCTTCCCAGGTCCTCTGCAGCACTCCCCACTTCCCAGCACTTCGCCCTCCTGCCCATTCCGTCCTGTACAGGTGCTGCCCAGGTAGCTCAGGTGTTTCCTGAACCTCCACAATTGTTTGTCACACCTGACTGCTGAGGACCAGGTGGGGCTCCAGCACGCCGCGGTACGCCGGGTCGCCCCCCCCCCCCCCCCCCCCCCCCCACCCCCCCCCCCCNGACTGCTGAGGACCAGGTGGGGCTCCAGCACGCCGCGGTACGCCGGGTCGCCCCCCCCCCCCCCTGAACCCCACAAGCCCCCCTTACCACACAACACTGTTGCTCATGCTTCCCAGTCTAACCATAATATTAACAACAGTCTAATATCTTACACTCTGACACTTTACTGTTTATTATTCCTTCTTTTCTTGTTTTTCTGGTTCTCAGTAACAGTAACAGAAGAGGAAAGTGTATATTGAGCTTGAATGACAGAAGTTCGCCTGGTTTTGTGGACTAAGTGATGTTTACATTTATTCATTTAGCAGAAACTTTTCTCCTGTGGCTTCCGGTGCTGGACACACTGCCCTAAACTCCCCACAAACATCTGCACACACACACACATGCAGTATCTGGAAAGCATGTATTGGGACTGTGGGAGGAAACCCACACGAGTATGAAATTTACACTCACATCTAAGCCCACAGCTTTGGGGTCTTTGGTGCACCTGCACTACCTGTGTGTTACTATGCAAGGTGGGATGTTTGACCTCACGGTTGAAGAAGCAGCGCTGAGATCTGGACCCACGACCGAAATGAGGGTGAGCAGATGAACGGGAATGCCAGCAGGTCTCGTGCGGATTTGTTTTCCGTTCCGTGACAATGACCCGACGTGTCGCGTCTTCCTAAAGGAGGGAAGGAGAGGGGCTTTGAGTGGAGCACAGGCCCAAAGAAATGCCGTCGCGGGGGGCAAACGTCACGACTCCCTCCCAGCTGCAGACAGACGCAGCAGATGCGGCTTTCGCACGCGTCTCAGAGTCTCGCCTTTCCCACGGCGCTCCTTCTACCCCCGAGAAAGCAGTGCATCTACTTACCGCTCTTCACGCATATAAATATTACGGTTTGACGTGTGAAAAGTGTCACGCGCTCAGCGTGTTCCCACAGAGCCGAGAACGAAGGCCGAACACTTGCTTCATTACGAAGCGTTGAAAGGACAGCGGATGGAGACGTGACGGATCCCCGTGTTTGTCATGGCGCTGTGGTTCCCCCAGCTTTAATTATCTTTGTGGGGCTCAGCGGGGCCAGAACACACACACACACACACACACACGCACACGGTACACGTGCCACTGAGCAGTTATGTGTCAGAAGACATTCCTGGCGGAGTGGTGATGGGCGGCGCCTGCTGTTTTACCGGGTTCACCTCCCTGCGGATTGTCGTCGCCGCTGCTCTCGCTCACCCAGCCAAGTCACAGTGGGGGGTCAGGAGCGCGGAGTCACCATCCTGTCATCCTAACCTGGGATGTAGCATTTCAATGCAATGCGTCCATCAGCTTCCCGCTGACACGCGTCTGGGAGGCCGGGGACCACGCGGGGGGTCTGTTACCGTCAGCCGATTTCCGGCGTCTCGAAACGTCTTCGTGAACGCGGCAGTTCCACAACGGCCCGTGAGAGTCTCCGGCCCCCCGAAAGAGGCCTGACGTTGAGAGCCGTCCGTTCATGTGCTGGAAGTGCTAAACTTATTTCTGTTTGCTTATAACATGATTTTCATGCTATAAAACACGAGTTTTATACCGTTTCTCCGTTTCCAGTTCAGCTCCACTCTTTACCGCCTTTTGCCTGGTTTCTCAGTCGGTGAATCCTTGGCGAGAGGTGCAGCCAGGGATGTGTAGTTTAGGGTTAGTACCTCCGAGGTGTCACGCCTGCCTGTCACCTGTAAATATAGTTTGTGGGTGACTGGCTTTCCTGGGGAGGTGGGGGGGGTATTACAGGTCATCCAGTTCGACTTGAGTTGCCTCCAATATGACAGGCTGTTCGATTGAGACTGCGATTGTTTTTTTCTCTAAAAATGACTTTTCAGCTAATTCATCACGTGCGATGACTATTATAGTCATATAATAGTATATATAGTATATAGTATATATGTAAGTGTAAGTGTAATAGTATATATATATATATATATATAATATATTATAATTGTATTTAGGGAGGATTTAAAAGTGGTGAAATATTATATTTTACTAAAGGAAACCGGATAGCCTCTTTAATGTCATACTGAATTGGTCTAAGGACTTTTTCTAAGGTTTTTTTGGATGCTTTGCAACTGATGTAACTGTTATTTTGCTCTGTTGCTGCCTTTTTTTTTAAAATCTACATGCAATAAAAGATGGGAATAAAATTTTTTCATAATCAAACAAATAAATAAGTAAATAAACAGAAAGAAAGAGACCAGGCTGTCATACCAGGGAAAGATGCCTGTTCTGCCCCTTCTGAGGCCGGTGTTAGATAAATAAATAAATAAGGACCCCTCGAGGGGTCCACAAGTGCAGGAGCACAAGTTCAGACACATTTCCTCTGTCACCTTGAAGCTGATGAGAATCTGCAGGCAGGCATCACCTCTGCCACCCCCAGCCGTCCTCCATCACTGTCAGGCCATTTTGCTTCTGGGTTAACCATGTTTGATGTGGCACTGGAGGTGGAGCGGGGGGGGGGTCTGGGGAGTTTCTCGGCAGTTCCGGGGGCCATGTGGGTCTCCTGGGGTTCAAAACGGTGACAGATGACGTTAAAAACTGGTGACCAGCCCTGACATGTGTGTCTGGGAAAACTCCACCGACTATTCTATTGACATCCATTAGATTTTGGATGGAGAATCAACAAAGGGCCAAAGCAGCACCTTCTCCTGAAACTGTGCCTCAACTCTGTCAAAAATGTAGGAAAGTCAAAACAACACCTGCCATTTACAAAGAACATATTTTAGAAGTTAGTATATAAACAACTTTGTGAAACACCTTCGCAGTGCAGTCTCCACAACCTCGTGTGTTTATATGTGTTGTAACTAGAACTTCAGCATATTTACAGATAAGCACCTTTACTTTTTTGTATTTAGAGGTTAGAAAACATACCCAAAAGTCCTTGTAATTGTGCATCTTCTATTTTGGCATGAAACAACACTGTTGTGCTCAGTGTTACCTCCACGGGGTGGTATCAGGTCAAAGACATGTTGGGTTTGGACTTATGAAATCAGTTCTGAAGATGCCTTTTGGACTACACAACAAAAGCTGGTCCTGACGTGAAGATACATGGCCATCGAGTTGTCACGCCCTGGAAGTGGGGTCAGTTACCTGCCTGTATACGAAACACAGACACATCTGAGACANTGTCACGCCCTGTATACAAAACACAGACACATCTGAGACACTTCAGAAGCACACGGTCGTCCTCCATCTCCGGTTATGTTGGNTGTCACGCCCTGGAAGTGGGGTCAGTTACCTGCCTGTATACGAAACACAGACACATCTGAGACACTTCAGAAGCACACGGTCGTCCTCCATCTCCGGTTATGTTGGACCAATAAGAACCGACACAAAGCGATAAATATAAAGGCGCTGTTCCTCAACTGGAAGAAGGTTCGAAGTGCAAGGAGAGGAAGATCATCTAATTCAGATGCAGCTCTGGGTGAGACAGCTTAGGGGATGTTATTGGTTCAAGGTCCGGCGTGGACCCCGATGCAGTCCTGCAAACCGATGAAGCTCTTATAATCTTAGTTGCTTCAAGCGACGACACTTTGTAAAACTGGGAGCGATAGAGGATAGCTGGCTGGCGGTGGGGAGGACACTGGAACACACCTCCCCCCAAAGACCACCTTCTCCTTCCTATTGAATACAGAACCCTGGCTTGCGACGATGTCGCCTAGCGCAGGCAGTACAATGAAGTGTGCAGAAGATTCTGGAAGGAGGCCGCCTCGGTCGTCGCGGACGGGATTAAAGGACGGGTGATCAAACGGTGACGGCCGCGTGAAGGGTCTCGCCGCTCGATTGCGGAAAGGACATCGTCACTCTTGCGAAGGCCAACAGAAGAACGGCGTCGTGCAGAATCCAGGCCTTTAATTCCTTCACTCCCTGAATAAACAGGTACTTGAGGCTACAGCCGAAACCTTCGCTTCTTAACCGTCCGACATGCACAGAATACACACGTCGATCTGACGGAACGGCGAGTCTTTCGCCAGAATGTACTCGAGAGTATCGGTCGCGAGGTTGAGGTTTTCTGTCCTGAAGTCTTGAGCTCTTCGTCACAACAAAGTTTCGGTTCTGTCAGAGTGAGACTTGCAGGACAGTCAGTAAGTTCCAAAACTATCCACCGTGTGGCCATCAATCTTGCTGATGATTTCATTTCCTTTAGCAGTTTCATTCTTATTTTTGGTTGAAGGTTTTGGCTTAATGGGTTTTGAAGAAATACGATGGTTTTGCACTCATCCTTTATTTTTTATTCTTTCCTCCTGAGTTCTGACAGAGTCTCCCAGCTCATCCTGTCTTGGTCGGCTCCTGCGTGTCGCAATTATTTTTGTACATATCGCTGCGAGTCCTTGGCCACCACAGCAACAGCTGGAGCATTAACACACGAGCTCGGCTGTTGAAACAAACGTCGGCTCATTGCAAAGCCCAGTTGTCCTGAGATGTCCTCAATGGTGCACCATCACCTTCAGTTAACCACTCAGTGGACTTTTTAAAGGCCCGTTTCTCATCGGAGATGATTTTATTTCATGTGTTTGGCAGCACACGAACAGCACGCGGCGCTTTAATCCGTGGAACATCCGCCGCCGGTTTGATATGGCAGCTCAGCCGAATGCGTGAACTGAGCTTCTGAACCTTAACTGCAGACATTTATGCATTTATATGGAACCCCTGTTAGGCAGAAATTCAGATTTCCGAAAATTCTGATTGCCCGCAATAAAGAATCTGCTATTATCACATCCTTGTTGAGCAGAACCTGTAACCTATATCGCGTGTAAAAATCACAGATATTTGGAAAAGCAGTTATGGTCAATTACCTCCGCAGGAGAAGTTCACACCACACACAGATATGGTTTTTTTATGTGCAGTGAATCTTTTCAAGGTTTAAGATAAGAGGACAGGCTTTGGGTCTCCACGACCTTTGGGGTTGCTGGGAAATGTGAACGTTTTCCACTCGTGCCCATATTCATTGACTCGATTGACTTGGAGAAACGTGTCGAATGAGTAATCATTGCTTCCCTATCTGCTGTACACACTCACTTTACCTCAGTCAGCGGGTCTTATCTTGTCCTGCTGCCTTCTTATCTTGACAGGACCTCTGGGCACCGTTTTTTTCTGCGTGGAAACATGACGACGGTCAGTGGTGCTGTGATGTTGTTTTACACGTGCATTTCACCTGTAGGCACACCCAAGCCCGTGAGCTTATGATCCCTTAAACACACCCTCCCAATCCACGGGGTTGTTGAATCTTGGATGCAGCACGAAGGAAAATAAACGTGTTGCGATTGGCGCCCTTTCGGTACAAAGGCCTTGCTGTCCTACACACCTCCCCGCAACCATGTCGAAGGTGGATGATGCCCCCCGCGCGATCTGAGAGGGCCGTGGGAATAGCTGGAACGGGGTTTGGATTTTTCCTCGCACTCTAGTTGCAATGTGGGGGGCTGTAAAAAGGCATCTGTGATGTTACAGATGGTAAGTCCTCATCTGCAGATGGTGGTTCCTCCCATGACCCAGCCTGAAATGAGCAACACGCTGAAACGGATTCACGCAGCTTCCGATTTCCATTTATCTCCGCGGGATACCCGCTGTGACCTGCCCCTAGGGGTTGTAAGTGCTTCCACAGCGGGCGTCTGCGGCCCCCTGGAGATAGACGGGCATGTCGAGACCTGGGAGCAATGGCGGGCAGGGGGCAAGTCACGCCATGGGGCGTCGAGGTCGCAGAGCAGAAAGCCTGGTTGCTCGCCGTCCTTTCAGCCCGCCCCCTCTCCATACCCCCCGCCTGCGTGATGGATGGCGGTCCCTGTCACCCGGAAGAACGGCGACGAGGGAGCCCTCATCGAGACTCGACAGCCACCGCGCCGCTCATTATCTTTGATCATCTGTCACACAAATCCGTTTTAAGCCACAGCACGCACGTCAGCTTGGCCCCCAACATGGCCCGATTCCTATCTCGCACCGTGCGCCATGACATTTAATCTGTTATTAGCATTTATGTTTTAAATGTGCTGCACATTTGCTGTGGCAACAGCAGACTTTGCTGCAACCGGAGGGATGTTGTGTGACGCATTTTACGAACGTCGCGTAAGAGCGTAGATTCCCTGTGTTATAGGAACTCATTTCCAGGGGGTTTTGGGCAGATACGGCATCCCTGAGGTTCTTCACAACCGCTCGGTGCAAGAAAGCCCTGCAATGACACTGCTGGAGTAAACAAGGAACCCACAGCATGTTCCGCAACAAAGAAATGTTCTGTTCCTTAAACAAATAAATAAATAAATAAAAATTGCGTGAGAAAATAAAACATGTTGAAACTATTTTTTATATTTTCCTGAAGATCCTTGGCAGCTTGGAACACTGCCTTTTCAAGTCGTGGTTATTACATCAGGTTTGCAACTAGTTTCTTCTCAAACGACTGACTGATCCAGTTGAGCTTGGGCTGCAGATGAAGGACTCCTTTAAGCCGTGCTTCTGAAGATGAGCTCTACGGGGGCCACACCCACCCTTACATGAAGCAGAATTCACTCCTTGGGATGGAACTGGGCGTTATGAAATGTACCAGTACGGACACCAACAGGGAGGCCCCTGGTAAACCACAGATTTGACGGTATTTATTGCTTCCGCTGGTAAAGAATGACAATGAAGTGCTCGGTTGTTTGATCCGTGAGGCTCTTGTCAGCACAACATGTACATGAGACTCTCAGAAGTTACAGAACAACTGTCACCTGATATTTTTATTACTATTTCCACCAAGTGGGAAACCCCTGCAGTCTTTTACTGGACCCGCATGGCCTTAGATTTCGGTTAGTATTCCGTCCTGCTGGGGCTTTACTGAAATGAGTGCAGACAGCTGAGATCAACCGCAGCAGTTACCACTGAAATAACAAAGACTGGAAGAAGAAGAGACAGAAAAGTTTAAAAGTGGAGGGAAAAGCCAAGACAAAACGCGCTGGAGACGCCCGGTCGCTTTGATGTCCGGCAAATTAAGACGATCCATGGCGCATGTCAATCATACCCCCACAAAACTGTTCAGACCACTTCTGTTGGCCATCGTTCCCTCAGGATCAGACGTGGAACGTTTACAGCAGGTTCAAAACCCACTAAATAATGGCTAATAATACAGGTTGTCTCCTTTGGTTGTCGAGAATGTGAAGCGGAAAACATCACACAGGGCAAAAGGAGCTCAGCTGCTACCACTCAAGTGCCTCTCTGTCACGAATAACATTTGAATGCATGAATGTGTGAATATATTACATAGCCAATGATATTTACTTGGTAAAAGATCCACCTAAGTTTTCAGGCGGCCTCGGGTACTGCCTGTGTCTGTGGTGCACATGCTCAGTTGGAGCTGAACGGGAAAAGTCATTGGGGGGGTTGCTTGAAATTCTTTCATTTGGATTAATCACTGTATTTTATACCATGAGTGGGATGTTACATAAATTTAAAAAAGATATTGATAGATAAACTGAAATGTATTGATTCTGTATGACTTATCACCTGCTATGTGGTCATCTGTGTCGACCTGGTCCAGATCTGCATGGTTTGAACACCCCTTTTGTGCAAAGTGGTTCGGTCCTTCATGAAGGGTATAAAGGGTTCCTATTCCTACTTATTAAAGGGTTCATTTGCTCTTCTGCAGGAGGTTTGAGGAAACATCTAGTGATGATATGTGTAGATAACCTATAGAATAATGGCTCCTTTTGTCTGATGTTGGCATGTTAATAACCACCTTTGGCATTCAAACTTACAAAAGGCTAAAGAACTGTGGGGGAAACAGATTTCAGAAAGGCAAGGTGTGACAGAAACCCGTGGTACCATCTGCTTTGACCGAACCCGATCTCCAAACTGTATACATCCCTTCCTGGAAAGGAGATGCTGCTTTCGAGAACAATACTGGGAGCATCGCAGGGGGCCGGAGCAGCAAGCAAACCACCTCTTTGCCCAAGACATGGCTCCCAATATACAGCTCTCTCTTGAGAGGGCAGCTGTCATCAGCAACCCAGACCGGCCGCAGGTCGGTGAGGGTCTCCAGTTGACAGCTCAGTACTCAATAGAACACGTTCATCTCATAACCCCCCCCCCCCAAAAAGAGATATAGACTGGCGATATTAACAACTTCATTGTTATGAAGTACAAAAGTACATCTCTCTTCGCGGCGTTGTACTGATTTACCGATTTAAAACGTTGTCATTTTTTCTTTGATTTATGGCGTTCTTCATTTACAGCACAACTACTGGCGCGGAAACCCAGCACGCTGTGTCATCAGTAGCGTCGCGGCTCCAGGCTGACCTTGCATACTGATTTGCGTCGTGGTCGATGAACCTCGCCGGCTCGACGCCCGCGACTGTAGGACAAGTCGGCCGGGACTCCGGAACAAAAAAAGAAAAAAAACGATACAGATCCGGGGACCGGAATTAGATGAGGCCGCCGATGCATGGAGAAGCTGTTTTGAGGTTGGACAAAAAGCAGGAGACCTTCTCAGATCATTATAAAAAGTTCACGGAGCGACGTGGTCAAACATAACCTTTGCAAGCCGTGCGACGCAGGCCTCATGCAGAGAGGAGCATCTGCATAGGTAAACGCAGGGTACGGAAATACGAAGCGGCGGATCGAGGTCTGACCTGTCTGCGTGGGGCTGGATAGAGGAGAAGGTTTTTGCCACATCTGTACTTTTGCTTCGCATCTTGACCTTTACTTGTGTTTTTCTATAAGGGCTCTGGTATTACAGCTGGCGCGGCGCGGACAGCCGATCGATCAGGGCAGGCTTCACATTACCATTGATTTATAAAGGGGCCGGCTTTCCCACACAGGCCTTTCTGCTTAATTTCATTTTCCATGTTGATGTCCCATCAATAATAAAGCGAGGACTCTGGTGCTGTGCTCTGCACTTTGAGGACAGCTAGACTAACTGTTGCTGAAGTTTCAGCATCCCGGTAATTCCTGGGAAGCTGGTGGTAGTGAAAAGAAAGCTGTGTTTGGGGAGCCCACCTCGGGCCTCTCTGGGAGCCGACTGGGAGGATGAAGGTTCAGCTGTCCCCGGTGGTGTTAGCCAAACCTCCCGTCGAGGTTCTGTCCCGTCCGTACGCCCAGGTTTTAAGCGGTGATGCATTGAGGTCGTTGCACCTGTTTCCCCACAGAGCCGAGGGTGGATGACCTCCCTCAGACGGAAGTCACGGCCCCCGCCGGCGTGGGAATTTGAGGTCAGATTGCTGACAAATCGAGCATGTCATTGCGGCGGAATCGAGGGGGTCCAGTCACGTGACCCTGGCTGCTGTGAAGTAGCTACAGTGTGTGAGTAGGAGCTCTCAGCAGCAAGCTTTAGTGTGTGTGTGTGTGTGTGTGTGTGTGTGTGTGTGTGTGTGTGCACGCGCACACGGGTGCCACCAAAATAGCTCCAGATCACCTGCTTGGAGGAAGACGACACCGGCTGTAGCTGCACTTGGAGTCATGGCCGAGGGCAAACAACAGGTCCAAGACCCCCTGCAGGGGAGTTGAGTGCCCCCCGTGGTGGCGGAAGGAGAGCAATGCGGCAGACGGCCCTGTAAATCCAACTAATGGAGATGGAAGATGTGCCTTTGCAATGCCTCTGTGGTGGTTTCAAGCTCGCTGGTTCCACAGTTCCCTTCAGAGCAAACTTCCTGAGGCTGGAGGTGGAGATGGAAAGCTCATGGCTATAACTCTGTTGCTTGGGCTCCACATCACTGGTTCCACAAATCCTTTTGTAGAAACTCTTTTTGGCAGGATTGGATGCGCCACCTTGTCTGTTTTCAGGGAGGTTTAACTTTCCTCAGTTGGGTTAATGGAAATTCGTATCTTCTAAAGCCATCGGAACAGTGCATAATGAACATTTCTAAAAACTGTGCTAATTTCTTTAGCAGGTTAACTGCTATGGCTTAGCAGGTGACACTGCTGCATCACAGAGCCTGGCTGTTCACGCCTGGGTTTGAATCCAGCTCAGGCGGTGGGGAGTTTGCATGTTTTACCTGCGCCTGCGTGGGGAAACACACACACAGCCCACAGACACGTGTTTTAGGTCAACTGGTCACCCTAAGTTATCCATACTACATGTGAGGCCACCCCACAAATAACTGAGTCCCATGTTTTGTTTGTTTCCAGTCATTCCAAGATAAAGACGTAATTGAAAATGGACATTATCTTCTACATATGCTCTTGATGCATCTGACACCCTTGTCCAAAATGACTTACAGTTTCAGATTTAGAACGATTTACCCAATATTCCTACTGAACCACTTCATTGTAAGCACCTTAATCTCTGCAAGCTCTACCGCATGAGGTGGGATTCAGACTGGTGACCTTCTGACCACAAAGCAACAGCCCTGGTCACTCAACTGCCTGCTGGCTCCTTTACTCATTTCTTGAAGTTCCTTTAGTGAGATCAGGACCAGGTGATGTGCCAACATGATCATCTGTTACCGCCAAATTGTAAATCTATTCAGGTAACCTCTGAACCCCTCTATTAGATAGATAGATAGATAGATAGATAAAGCCTTCATGTCTTCTAGGACCAGAACCACTTGAAGGGTAATAAATGGAGCTGATGGGATTATGGGATGGCGGCACCCATGAGGACTCATTCACTAGAATTAGATGCATTTAAAAAAACCTCCCTAAACTCTTCCCCATGATCTCCAGCGTCCAAGAGGGAGGATCTGTACATGAGATTAAAGAACTGCAATCGTCTGTCGAAGGCCATTCATTTAACTGTTTGGTGCCATAAAACCAAAACGACAAAAATGGGGTCTGTGCTTTGAATGGGAAGTGAGGGCTCCTCCCTGATCAGACCCCCCCCGCACCCACCCACTGCTCTCTTTCCATCACATTTTTGCTAGACAAAGAGCGAGATAAGGCTCCGGGTAATGGGATCCTCAGGATTTGAACTGAATCTGCTGAGCTAGCTGCTCGCTCCTCCACGACCGCGATTCCTTCGCTGGTCGACGTCGCCGTTTCATTTCTCGCTAATTATCCGTTGCTTCCTGGGTGGTCCGCGCACGTGTTTGCGAACAGGCCGTCCCCCCGCCGGCACGTGGCCCGGGAACATCCGCAATCGGATGCGCCACAAGCGGGATCATTTATCAATGCCATCTTTGGAACAAACGTACTTTGATGAACTACACATTTGTGTCGGGCCCCCGGAATGCCATCTGAAAAAATGCCCCCCCCCCCACCACCCGCTGGGCTATTATCCAAATCATATTTTGCATTGCGCCTGGCATTCAAGGCCATTTATCGTTTGGTGTCAAATAGAAGAGTGATTGAACCCACTTCATAAAAAGCAATATAGAAAGGGAGAAGGTAATACAATTTATGAAACTGTTTTGAATGTTAAAAAGGCCCCGATATGGAGTATGTGGGATATATGGACTTTTATGCACCTGGTCAGATGTCGTGATCAGTTTTGCTGAGACTTCTTTCACGGGATTTTATGGAGATGCTCGCCGGTGCCGTCCTGTCATTCCGAGGGTGGCGTTTATGGGGCTTTGGATCTTCAGCCAGCGGGGACTCCTCTCCAGCTTCTGAATTTCAATTCCATTAGGGTGGCGTCTTGGTATCCTGTCCGATCCAGAGGCGGATAGCGCACTCTTGTTTTCCGTAAATAAAGAGCGAGGAAACAAATCCACCCTCCGACCCCGCCCCCTGCCCAACCAGGTCCGCCAGGGCCAGCCGAGCTCAGGTGTACCGCCTCTGAGGAGTAACCGGACACGCAGGTATCGCAGCACCGTCATCCTAGCCGCTTCTCCGGTCTCACATGGTGCTCCGAAGTGTGCCGGACAATATTCGGTAGGGAACCCGATGCGATTCGGAACGAGCGATAGGGGCCAGCACCCCCAGATTGGAAAACAAGCAAACATGACATGGCCTTATTATGCGTGAGGCCTTTGGGTCTTGGCTCTGTTTGCTGATATGTGATTACATGGCTGGCAAAAGCATTCCAATCTGTGTCTTGAAAGACTATGGGCCGAGTATTAAAACATGCATTATTTAACGCCCCACCCCTCTCCCGCCGCCACGGTGTTACAGCTCTCATCTAATGTCTGACAAGTTGCGTCCGTCTAATGGCCGGCTTCCTGAACACGTTAAACTTTGCTTTCAATAGACTCTCCTGATTATTTTCTCAGTTTCCAAGGTGTTGGTTTACTGTGCATTGTGTGGGGCGGTGGGAGAGGGGTGTGACGGCGTTTCAGGGGCACAACCGACACCCAGATTTCCTTCTTCCTCTAGTCAGGTATCCAGATATTGGGCGGCTCAGCTTAACGTGATCCCCATCCCCGAACAAAGCTGGACCTGCAAAGAGCTTAGCGTGACGGGTGAATAATGCGTCCTTTATATTAATTTGCAATAAAGCCACAGATAGATGCAAATAAATGAGCAATACGGTAAACAACAATGTAGGAGGGGCTTAATAGAAACATCTGAAGATGATGGACGTCTTTGTTTGACCTGGGTATCATTTCACAACTTCTGCCAGGGGGTAAATCAGGTGCTCACCGGGGAGGGGACTGGACGACGGAGTCGTGGAGGAGGACAGATGCAAAATGAGACGAGAACCCCAGCAGCAGCGGCCGCCCTGGGTTAGCTGGAGCCGAGCCCTTTGCAGGCCCAGAGAAACGAAGAACTCAGTGAAAGCCACAGTGGGAAAACCCTCAGAAATGCATCAGATAATCACTTTATTTAACCGCCATCGGCCGTTCGCTGCACCTCCTGACCGTCCACAGGATCAGTTCCTTTCGGAGATTTCCAAACCCCGTCGGTTGCTAACTGTTGCTAAACTGTCCCGTGCCAGCTTCCATACTTGCCCTGATAGTGTGTCCAGACACCCCGAAATTCCCCCGCTGACACATGCTTCTCGACGTCTTACTGACGTCCCACCGAGATCGAGGTTTGCCGCCTAGTTAAATCAAGCCATCCGTTCCAGTGGACTCTCTCACGGCCTTCCGGCCCCCTGTGGCTTGAACGTTTGCTCTGCTCGCACTTTTGTTGTGTCTCACCTTCCACCTGAATACTTAAAGCGATAACTACCATGCAAAATAACATCACCTGGCTTTTGCAGGGGTGAAGATAGTTCCATTTGAGCCATCTATCTATCTATCTATCTATCTATCTATCTATCTATCTATCTATCTATCTATCTATCCATATGTGTGTGTGTGTGTGTGTGTGTGTGTGTGTAAATAAAATAAAGGCCATTTGTTTTCATTAAATCAAATTACAACTTGATTTATCTATAGACAGCCAAGCCGCAACCTCGAGGCCCCCCGGCACCTTCAGCCGTGTCCGCTCGCTGTCCGGCAGCCTCTCCAGCGTGGGATCCTCACCTCGAATACCGACGTTCCCGTGACATCCCATAATACGCTCAAATTGTTGTCAATGCAGAAGGGATTAAGTTGGGGATTTCAGGGCTTAGCATCCGCCTTCCCTCCTTTGGCAGTTCACAGCGCTTTCCCGTCAGGCTGGAATCAAATGTAAATTTCACTGCAGTTTAGTAAACACATTATATGTCTCATTACATGTTTGGTGGAATACATAAGTTATATCTTGTCTTCCCTTTCGCAACGCTCAGTACTTCCGGGGAATAAGAAGAAAGTGGTTTAAAACTTAGGTAACGCAGCGGTTGTTGGGCTGTTGGCGGCTGTTAGCTGTTATGATGATACGATGCTTGGGAAAATGTTATAAAATGGCTCTGTTGTCACAAAAGAAACTGCGCTGTCTTGTCACGCATTGAGCTTGACATTTAGACGCCTCTTTCCTCCGAAGCAAAGATTTTAGCCATTTATGCGGCTGGGAAAGCACCGGTTCAGTTGAGGGTAAACACCTCGATCAAGGGTGGGGTTCAAAGTCACGTCTCTCCAGCGGCACTGGTTCTAACCCCTGTGCCACCTACTGTCCACCTGTCGAGAGGATGACGGGCAGATAGACAGTCTGTGTCAGTAATACACATCGGGGACTCGTGCCTATTGACCAACACAGTTGTACGAAGTCGACCCTGAACTGCAGTGTTGTTTTGTAGTGGAAATGGTGCCACTCTTGAAGTATGAATAAATGGAAGAGGAGGAGTGCAGAAGAAGAACCCGGGGTGGCAGCGTGGATTCTGTTAAGCCGCGTCGATCGGATGTCCGGGCCGCGTTTTAACGTAACTTTGGTGCAATGAGACAGTGATGGATTTCGGGCAAAAGGCCCGAGTGCTCTGCTGCATGTCAATGTTGTCGAGGAACATCTCGCTGGTGGCTCGTTCTGCTCCTCCTGCTGCTGCTGTTGGTGTTGCTGTTTAGCTCCTCCGGCCTCGTACAGCCGACACTGCGGGGAGACGTCTCACAGACCCCCGCTGAAGCGCCGTCAATACGTGCGGCGCGTTTCTCACCTGAGCCCCTGTGACACTCCTTCTCGTGTGGTAAGAATCACGCAGCAGACCAGCAGTCGGCGTCTGGTCGGACCCTGCGGGGGTGGGTGTTCCCAAACTATGCAACATAAAATTTGCCTCCCAAGAAAATGTGCATCGCTCCCCCGTTGCTTACGTCACACCCCCTTCTCCTGTAGCCCTCGCCATCTGGGATGCCAAAAAGAAGAAGCGGAATCGCTCGGCGTCCGCGGAGCAAAGCGGGACGGGTTATTTATTTATATACATATCCCAGATGTCCGTGCTTCAAAATCCACCGAGTTCTCGCCTCTTCCCCTTCGTGCCGGGCGGCTGCTGCGGTTAGTCGTGTAAAGTACAAACAAAGCAAGGCAGAAAGAGCGGTAAATTTGCCGTTTCTTCCGTAACATTATGCTGCTTTATGTCATCGTTGCACAGAATCGCGTGGAGAATGGATACCTGTCCTGCACCCTGGAATACGGTCCGGACCACCATGACCCCACATCTCACAAGCGGTTATTGATAATCGGTGACGGACGGACGGATGGACGGATGGATGGGTTACATCAGAAATATGAGACTGCGTGGGTAAGATGACTGAGCCGAATAATGTACGACGTGCAAAAATAAAACTGAGCTGAGAAACGCTGTCTTGACTTGGAATCTGAACGATTTGACTTGTGAGGTCTCCAGTCTCGGTGTCTGTCCTTGGCTGCCCCGGCAGAGCGCTGTTCACACGGGACGGACCCACCTGTGTCCAGCCCTACACGCCGAGATCCTCCACCCCGGCCGTCCTCCCAGGCCTCTGAGCTGCTCCTCTAATTCCTCCTCTGCATTAATTCTTCTGCTCATTAATCTTAATTCGGCCAAAACCTTCTGTTTCGTTTTTCCTCGACGGATTCAACGCGCCGCCTTTTACTTCGTCTCGAAACGCTCAGCAACTTCTGAGAAGCTCTTTGTCACCCCCCACTCGGACGTATGGGACTTGAGCTGTGGCTCTTGAAGGTAGTACTTACCCTGAACACGGTAAATTTACCCAGCCGCGTAAAGGGATAAATCAGCGCAAGTAGCTCAGGGTACGAACGCCACACTGAAAGCTGCTTTCAACACATGATAAACATCACCTGACTTGTCCTCATACCCACCTGGATGTGTTAAAAGCACCGTAGGTCCGGCTGCCAGCCAAGGCCCTGTCCTGAGCCACGGAGCCATTTGCCGCCCGCTGGACGTCACCTGAACCTACATTATCAAGTCCACCGTCCCCATGTGTTCATTTATCCCGAGTTTTTTACTTATTATTTATTTTTTTTGTGATTGGCACTGGCCGAGGTTCTATTAAAATGCATCAGCCCCGGCAACGCTGACATTTTAAAAGCTACTTTGCAATTCTGACTAACCCCGCGCTTGTGGCGACATGTCGCCTGTTCCTCCCCATGCGCGTCTCCGTGAGACGCGTCGCTTTGTTTCCGCTGTTTTCCGCGCGTCCCTTTGCTTGCTGCGGCCTCGCGCTCGGCATTCGGCGCCATTAGGTATCGCAAAGCACATGTTTATCAATCGCGGAGACAAAGCAAGGTTTCGACAGCGAGCCGCCGACTCCAGAGCCAGGAGGGATGCTTAGTAAAACTGAGGAGAGGTACAATAAGTGGTGTCATGGTGGCTGCTTTGGATTCTAATTCATTGCATTTGTTACGTCTCCTCTGCTTAGCATCTGTACCCTTTCTTTCCGGCTAGCGGGTGGCGTACAGGTTAAACCCCCCCAACCCCCTGCAGTCAAAGGACCCAAATTTGAACCCCACCTCCTCTTGTAGCTCACTCGATCACGCCGTGCAAGTTTTATCTTAAATCGACACGGTAAAAATGACTACATTTCTAAATTAGTGCAAGAAGTTTAGCGTGGAAACCTCACCTCCGAGGCTGGAGGCTCTTCAAGCTGTGGTTGCAGAGCTGAGAGGGAGGAGGAGGTCCGGTGGAGACGCTCAGCCCGTGCCAGGAACCCGCCCGAGCAAGCGGGGCGCTTCCAAGCGGCGAGGCGATGTGTGCTTTGGACTTTCCTCGGCTTAAACAACCAACACTTAATGGACTGAGAGCGGCGCCTCCATTTTGCTGTCGAGTATAAATACCGCGGTTAAACACCGCGCTGCTGGGGGGGTCGGCCAAACCGCACGGCAGACCTGGCAGAGGCCTGGAGTTACAGCGTGGACCGCCGGCTCCCTTCGCGAAGAGCGCGAGCGGTGCAACTTTGGCCGACGTCAATAAGAAACCCCCCGACAAACGGGGGCCGTTTATTCTCCCCCCGTTAATTATTCATCATCCTGTTATTCTGTATTTGCCGCTGAATTGGTGTCATTTTCCTACTCAATCGCTTCCTACCCGTTTCATTATCCACGTGGAGGCGCCGATCGCTCCTCTGTCCTTGGGAGGGTGAGAATAATGCATCTGAGTCGACCCCCCCCCCCCCCCCCCCCCCCCCCCCCCCCCCCCCCCCCCCCCCCCCCCCCCCCCCCCCCCCCCCCNCCCCCCCCCCCCCGACTGCGAAATGAAGTGGCGTTTTATCTTCAGCTAACGTCGGACGTTGCAAAATGACGTCGAGATTTTTCCTGAAGAGCCCGAGACGGGACGCGGCGACGGCGGAGGCCCTTTAACCTTCGCCCCGGGAGAAAGTCGAAGACGCGCGCAAAGCCGGGTGAAATAAATTGAAACAAACCAGACGTTTAAATGTGTTCGGAAAAGCTATTTGCTCGGGAACAAATTACCGTCATTGCTGCGTTCAGCTGCCGATCGCGAAATCTACATTTTTTAACGCAACCGTGAGGTCAGATTCAGAAGCGAGTGACTGCAGATAGCTTTTTTATTTTTTGTTTTTTTGCACCTAACGTGACGGGGACTAAAGGTGAGCACAATAATATCATTTATCGTCGCCGCTGGAAAAATCCAGACGAAGACGACGTCCAGGTTCCGCAAGCCGTGCGTTCCGGCCCCCCGGCGAGACGACGCGCTTTCGTGGTCCTCGCTTCATTCTGCGCGGGCAGATCTCCAGCGCCTAAACCGCTACACCGTCGAGTGGTAATGGATGAGTGGGATGTGGAATATTTTAGCTGGGGGCCCAGGCAGAAGACCTGATGAGCAATAAAGCAGCTCACATTATGCGCAAGAATATGCAAATTTACGCCATTCAAGAATGAAACAATAGACTCTGGTCAATGATCAGTTTCTTACTGTACGATCTGAGCTACGAGTGTATAATACAATAAACAACAGTGTGGGTGAAATGCGGCCATCTTGTTTACTACCCACTAAAAGCAAAAACCCCTGAGAGAAACAATGAAATGCTGTCCCTCCGAACCCAGATAGCGGCGGGGTTTAGTAAGAGGGCTGAGATTTCGGAATTAGTTTGATTGCCGCTGCATCCCAAGGACAATGAGCACAACAACAAACCGGTCCTGATGCTGGAACAAACAAAGGAATTTAAAAAAAAAAAACCTTAAATTAAACCGACCCAAACTGCATTTTGAGAGAAATCATAAAAGAGCCATTTAAATATAACGAAGGTTTTCTTAAATAATTAATTCCGTCTTTTTATTGTTTATCGTTGCTGCGGCAATAATAAAGTCATTAGATTCACTGAGACGAAGTGCTTGTGGTCGTGTGCGTTCGGCAAATATTTTGGGGACGGAGGGGCTGCGGGTGGGGAGTGCGGCTGTTATCCCGGAGCGTTATTGTGCCGATGTGGGTGTTTTCGTAACACGAGTTCGGCTGGAAACGCTTCGTGTTTTCAACAGCGATAAACCGGCGCTGCAGGGCTGGGAGAGCAGGTGTGTCAAGGGTTACACAACCACGTGTGTGTACCAGGGAAACGGCCAGCTGTACACACACACAGATGGGCACAGATCTCACTTCCATTGATCCCACATGAGATACATCCCATTTCTTCTGCATTGGGGGTCCGCCTGAGGAGCTATGTTTTGTATAAACCCGTCAGTCGAAAAGGATAAGCTTCGAGTGCCCCACGTGCTCCCGGTGTGGGGTGAGGAGGACCACGTTCTTCGCACAGGATTGGTCCAGGAACCGACGGCGAGGTTCATTGTGCGGTGTGAGCTTAAAGGTTTAATAGAGGTTAATCGGTGTAGTTACAGAGCACCTTTGTGTGACTGATATTCATGCTACGCATTTAGCTCATGGAAAACACATTTCAAGGAACTCATTTCTGCAATTCCACAGTTCTGTGAAAGAAAATGTCGACATATTATTCCACTTATTTCTGTTAAAATATAAAAATACAGCGAAGCCCCAGATACAAGTTGGGTCCAAGAAATTCAGTCACGTAAAGTGCAGGGTCACCTTATTGCCAGGTTAATGAAAGGCAATATTTTGAGTATCTGTTCCATCTGCTGACTGGAAAGAAAATTAAAAATATGTTTTTATGCATCTGATTTTTATTTAATAGACATGTTGCAAAAACACAGCCAGTAGATTTGTTTCTCCGCAGTGTGTTTGAACACCGGCACTCAGAGAGCGCAACCACATGCCGGCACCAAAGCTCGTGAACTCAGTCAACGCTGAGAAGGTCAGCGGATCCTCTATAACTCGCCACAATTGTTATAAAAATCCAGCAGCACGTTATGGGAGAACTACGGCCCCCGATATTAATAACACTATTAGAAACTTTTACCCAAACATACGTGGCCTTCAGTAAATCTCTGTCATCAGAAGAAGGTGTTTGTGACTGGAAAGGGAGCAGGAGGTTGGGACTCAGAGATGCTTTTTCACTGTACATAAAAAAGAAATGGCATTTTATTATTTATGTTATTAATTGTATTAATGTACTGAATACCTTTAATGTTGATATACTCTTAATAATTTATACATGTATAAATTCTATTTATGTAATCAAGTGTCAAAGATTAGGTAATAAAGCCAACGTCTGTTTACGGTGTACGCCAGGATGACTGACACGGATGTCAGGATGTCATGGCAGAAAAATAACAAAAAATTATATAATCGCCAAACTTTTTTCCCATTGAAGTGGTTGTATTTAGTACAGTCCTAGTCAAGGAGAAAGGAAAACAGAACAAAATACATGTCACCAAACTTTACTACTTTACTACCCTTCAAGTAGTCAAGAGTGAGTGTGTGTGTGTGTGTGTGTGTGTGTGTGTGTGTGTGTGTGTGTGTGTGTGATTATGCAAAAACCTAACCTGGGGTAAGAAACACGTGTCAAATGTCAAGTCTGTGGCTTGAAAAACAGAGCCGTGCATAAAAAAACAGACAGAGATTCAGCTTTATAAATACAGAAATACCCTTTATTGTCACGTCTTCCTGCAGGTGGTGTAGTGGTTAGAGGCGTTTCTAATTTGAGAGCGCAGGTTGAAATCCCTCCTGCTGCTCTACTAAACCTGATGAAGATACTTACCCTGAAATGATGCAGTAAAAATTGCCGACATACAGATAAATTATTGTAAGTACTTTAGCAGTAATATTACGTTTATGTTATTTTAACAAGTCACATAAATGTAACGTAATGGTGCCCTGGTCAGGGCTCGTTCTGCAGCACGTATCTGCATCGCTTCAAAAGCTGCTGACTTGCTCCATATGCTGCTGCTGTCTACGACGCTCAGATCGTCCACCTGGGAAACTGCTCCTCATCCCTGACCTCCAGCCGCCAAGGAGGCTGATGGTTCCTGACTGGGGGGGGGACCCTCAAACCGCGTTTGCTGCCCTTCGTGACACCAGTATTGCTTTTCATATCTGAAGCCCGTTTGGCCACAAAGGCGGATTGAAATTTTAACAAGATGACACCTGACACGGTACCACTTACCGTGGTGTCCTGACTCCTGTTCGTCTGCTGGAACCACTGGAACCAGTGAAAAGGTCACGGCTGCGGCTCATTCAGACAAGCTGGTTCAGAGAGAGACGCGTTAGAAGAAAAAAAATCTTTAAGGGACAAGGTGCTGAGGTTAAAAGAACATAAACATGCCAAAATCTAAACGATACATTAATAACATGTCATAAATCATAATTGACCCCATCCAATGCTGCGCCATGAATCACAGCGGAAAGTCAGTGGTTTATGAATTAGCTTAAGCGATTAAGCTTTATTAGCTATTAATGGGTCTTACAGCACACAGCAAACCGTGGACCTTTAACATGCTGAGTAGTCAGACAACGGTGGAATTTTTTTATAGACCCCGCCATCTTGACATGATGCGCGGGGAGAAAAGAAGAAGCGCACGAATGCCTGCGTTTCTATGTCCAATAAGTTTCTGTAGAATTCGGAAAGTCGCACAGCAAAACACGGAGGGTAGATCGAGCGCCGTGTCGGTTTCAGGCCCTCGGGAGGCAACGGGGGGCAGCGATGACCATCTGCCACCTCAGGACATGTTGGCAGCTCGTCTCATCTCAGGCTCGGAAGAGAAAATAAATAAAAAGCAACTGGAAATAGAGCTGCGGGGTGACTGAAGTGGTGGGCTTTTGATCAGAAGGTTGGTGGTTTGAGACCCTGCTGTAGAATTGCTGAGTGATTTCATTATAGGATAAATACTGTATCTGTGGAAGCAGAAGTGGTGGAGGCACAGGGATCTGGGAGAGGTAAGCAGAAGGCTGGTTGTGGATGGTGAGCTGGTAGAAGGGTTTGGAAAGAGGATGTCCGCAAATGAGGGGCTCCGAATACCCAGGTGAACCTACACTATCTCCGAGAATCACATGCCAGTGGTCTTAGAACTGCTCATCAGGATCAGGTATGAAGGCCTCCTCAAAGGCACGCGTGACAGAGGAGCAAACCCACTCATTTCTATGACCTGTGAGAAGCCATGATGGAAACAAGTAGAAGAAACATTCAAGCTGTATGGTGAATGATGGTGAATGATGGTGAATGATGGTGAGGATGCTTCCAGCAGATGTCCGTTGAACAATAGCCTTTTGACAAAACAATGTGTTAAATCCTCAAAGTTCAAAGCACCACTCTTGTCATTCGGGCGCTCAAAACAAATCACAGACGCCTTGGCGACTTTTGCATATTTATGACCCGGGCCACCATGCACACCGGCAGAACGGCTCTCGGATGTCTCGGGGTCCTTTCTGACAGAAAGCGATAATGAATCGCAGTCAGAGAAAATCTCGGCTTTTATGAAACCGCCTTCCCGCTTGCGCACCTGCTAATAAATCCAGGCTTTATTTGCATAAAAAAGTAAGCTTGTTAGTCAGGTTTATTGTAAAACGGCGAGAAAATATGGGTGAAAAAGGCTTTAAATTATGGATGCTTCATTCTGTAATACAGCTACAACTTCTGAATTTCTGGCCTTTTAACCTCAAACCATCGACAAAGGAGATAAACCTGTACTAACATGACTCCCATTTTCTGCAACACAAGGGACTGCATTAATGCACTCAAACTCCAGGTACCATGGAGATGACTATTGGTTCCTTCTTTATTCGTTCAGTGTGAAACAGATGAGTCAGTGAATGAACAGGAGGGTCTGGACCACCCCCAACCTGTCTCAGGTAGCAGATTCACCACAACTTCTGAACTCTGTCTTTAAGGTTCACCAACAACTGGCAGCTGGACCTTAAGAAATGGAGATGTTCACCGTGAGGTTTAGCTGAGCCAGTGAAGAGGGTGCAGTAGAAGACAGAGGGCGCATCTGGACTGGTTTTGTTTGTTTATGTTATTGTGATTCAAACTTCAGTAAAAGATGCATGCAGCTGATCCCGGTTAAGACTGCCCTCCTGGTTACACCTTCACTTGGCTTACAGTGTAACTGGATCACAAAACACAGAAGAGATGAGAAGATCGGAAAGGAAAAGTCATCGCTCGGTGACACCTGCTCGGCGACCATGTCCGGACATGTCAGAGCCCCCAAGAAGAGAAACCACAGAGACTCCAAAAAGCCAGAAGGGGCATCAGAAACTGAGTCGAAAACAAATCAGCCCCGAAGTGAAACTTTGTGCTTCTGACCTGTTTCCCAGCTTACTTTTTCTGTGAGCAGATGTCTGGACTTGAAATAAAGCACAGCGACTGGTTCACAAACTTCATTCGTGCCTCTGAAGAGTTAAAAACACAGAACGCATCAACACCACACATATACGTGTGAATCTGGGTTCCGCCCTTGGCTCAGACCTTTGAGCCAAGACCGTAACTTCTCCTACTTCTCCTTGCTCAAACATAGTTATCAGTAAAGAATATAAAAAAGCGTGCGTGGGCGTGTGTGTGCGCGTGTGCGCGCTTGTGTGTGTGTGTGTGTGTGTGTGTGTGTGTATGTGGCTGGACTCTGCTTTTTACCAGCAAATGCACAAAAAAGTTCACTCTCAGTGTCTGTAGTGCCCTTTAAAAAATGTTAAGTCATTCGATTTAATTATGCTAATTGGTCTGTGGGCACAATGATAATGCAGTTTTGCTTTTTCTAACTTTATGGTTTATTTAATTTGCACTTTTCCACCCCATCCGCCGATACAACGCAAGAAATAGCCAATTAAATACATTAAGCGCTCGGAAAAATGCAAAGGAAAAACACCCTTTTTGGCGTCCGACCCGTTTAGTTCTTTTTTTTTTTTAACTAAAAGTTCGTTTAGAATTTTATTTGTTTATCAGGCACGGATTCCCACAAGGCGCTGCACCTACCAGTTCCGTGGGCATTGCATCTATTTGCGATCGCGGCCAACGACTGAAAATTATTTCGGAGGCTAATTTTGTGGGAGGTGACCGGGTGTGACCTGTGGAAATGCGAGTGTTTACGTAATTTGCATTTATGCTTTGGAAATTCTGCCTTCCGCTTCTGTCCTCTTTGAATGGCGATGGAGGGAAAAAGCGCTTAATGGAAATTAACTTGTTATAACTGTGACACAGCCCTCCTAGCTCTTAGAGGAGGTCAAAGGGTTCGATAGAAGGTTGGTTCCACAGGCCGCAGTAGTGCAGGATCCGAGATCCTGACCCTTAACTCAGCATTCAGCCTGTTTGCTGCGCCCCGCCCTAACAGCTCTCTGACGGATTAGCGGCACATTATTCTCACAGCCGAGCACCAGTGCCACCGTCGTAGGAGTTATACTAAAGCTGAGGCCAGCAAGACTGATTCATCACATCTGACGCGGAACTCTCCCGTCCAAAACACGCCGATCTTTCCCTCCCGGTTTCCGACCAGCCGAAGAGTAATGACCGCGCGCAATCTGTCGGCGTTGACCGATGCTTCCGCCGGCAAGGGTAACCCCGCCTACCTGGACTGCAGGGCCCGACATCACGTCAACAGCTTGTGCGAAGAAGAAGGCGAGAACTTCTGCGAGAGTGAGAACTGCCCCAACTGGAGCGAGAAGAGTCCTCGTGTGACAGATAAAAAGCGGTCGAGGCGCCTCTCGATAGGGCCGCGGGGACCAGTCGCTTTGGAGAAACGCTGACGTCCCCGGCTTTTGCCACGCATTCGGTGCAGGTAGTGAAAGAGATTAAGTTGCCTTCAGCGTCATAAAGATGCCGGCTAATAGCGGGGCTGCGGCCATTATTCGCAACTGTGCAAAATTGTGGAATCAATTAGAGGTGGAGTGTTTACGGTCTCGGCGAATTAATGGTGGAAACAATTACAGACTTTTAGGGATGATCGAATCCTCGGGGGCGCGATAACAAGTACAATCTGGCTTGGATCTGAGAGCTGAATGGTGGCCCCAGTGTTCAGAACCACAATGGACAGTCAAGGGGGGAGATGTCTGACAGCACAATTGGGCGAGCCAGGAATAATGCCGGGGCTCGTATGCTTCGGAGCAAAGGAAAAAAGAAAACAATATCTTATTTTGTCACATAGGTGATGATTTTATCCAAAGGGACACGGGACACGTTTTGTATGTATATTTTGAATGGTTTCCATGAGAAAATCATGTAAAATACTTTTAAAACACAACAGTATGTCTTATTGTCTCACACGTGTCTCTTGGAGCACAACTTGGCATTTCAGACCACTTTGCACCACGGATTTATGGACTATCATGCCACAGTATCATAGTCCATTAGTCCAGGTTATATTGTTTTCAGCTCCAGTATGGTTGTGATTTTCCACCTGTCAGACCTGCTTTAAGTTCGGTTTTTCACAAGAATGGAGCCCGTGCAAAGCCAGCGAGTGATGGAAAATTTCATTTTATATCTAAGATTTTTGCTTTAAATTAAGGACTCTCTCAGTGACCCTCAGATGCTGCATCAACGCAAAGCTTGTGGAGAGTCAGAGTCTTTTCAGAGCAGGAGTTTTTACAACCACATGACGTCAACTCCCTCCATTTCCCCAGATGAAGGATCGATGCTGAAAAACTAGCTTTGGCAATTTCAATTTGGCAAAACACACTATTGGCAATTTGAAAGTGACCGGTTGATCTCAAACGCATGAACTGGGAGGAGGGGTTCCTTGAGAAAACCCACGCAGACACAGTGAAAACTCCACAGCAGTGCTAAACTAAGGGTTGAACTTCGCAATTGGGAGGAAAGACTGAACGTTTTTTGATTCGTGCAGAAGTTGAACTTCCTTGACATTTGGGGAGAAAAATCTCTGTTGGTCCAAGACCCCCACTGAGCATTCTCTCACGGTGGCCCCCCACTGCTGATCTGTTTAATAGCAGTAGGAAGTTGCAAGACTGAGGCCCCAGAAACCATTGGTTGTTCTCGCAGTCATCAGAACAAGGCCTATTCAGGGTGGACCTGGGGGTTGGGGAGCTGGTATTCCAAATCACTGGGGTACATTAGAATAAGTGAATACATAGGTAAGGATCAACTACCGAAATACAGACCGGACACATAAGGCATTGAGTCTCGTTCAAAAGGTCACAACAGAAGGGATGTGCCGCACTGTAATAAGGTGTAATTCAGGGGTTTGGTAGCTAAATGCTCATAAGCTCATAAGGATCTTGGGAACTACGAGAAAGTCATAGATAGCAGAGGTATAGCAAAAGCTTCACGCAGACGAGAGCTGTTATCGACAAGGTTGTTGGATGGTGTCAGAAGTGGGATGCACTAATTCCACATAATTTCAGAGCAGCGACACTGGTGTCTGTTATCTTCTGTTACGTTTTCTGTTAGACCTATTAGGTTGCCTGTTTCTTGGAAGCGGAACTTCATGTAATTAAAAGCCCCTATATGTTTGAACTAGGTACTCCGGGTCGCTACAGTCCGTGCTCTGAAACCCCCCCCATTCCCTCTTCATGGAACAGCCAAACGCAGGCATTAGTGGGATAATGCATTAGCCTCTGCTGTGAGATGTATGCCTGGATCTCTGCAATGCAGATCTCTCCTCCTCGCCCCAGCAGACCATGCAGAACATCCCCTCTTCGAACAACAAAATTGAGGTGCTGGCCCGCCGCCACAGCGAACACGTCCACATTAATCTGATAAATGGCTTCAATTTTTATAAGGGTGTGCTGATAAAAAATAATTCACTTCTGCCTTATTGCGCTCGTGTTGTAAAGCAGTGGGAATCAAGAGCTGGGCTGGGCGGATGTCAGAATTCAAATGGCTCCACATCGTGGGAATATGTGGGCTGAGCTAATTCGCGGGATGCCATGTGGCACGAGAGGAGGAAGGGGGATTTCAGGAGAGCCTGTGAACTTCTGTTCGAATGATCAGGAGAGGTAAAACCTCTTTACAAAGAGTGCAAATGTTTGCATAGACAAAAAGGGGGGGGGGGGAACAGCATCCTTAATGCATCTGAAAAGGGCAGGCACTTCAGCTGGCTTGACTGCAGCTGCTTACCTCTCTAGCCAAAGGCATGAATAAAATTGACTAATTTGATTATTGCTGTGATTCATTGGAACTGTGCAAACCAGTTGTTCTCATGCCAGGGCAAGGAGAAGCTCAAATAACTGACGGGGCACTACTTTCATCCTTGCTCTTCCATTTAATCAATATACCTTGTCAACAAGCCTTGTTCCAGCATCCAGCGAAAAACGAAGGCTGTATAAAACTCGGGGGGGGGGGTGGGGGGTGGGGGGTCGGTGATTACGAAGCAGCTCGATGGATCACTTCCAGGAAACCGGGGAGGAAAAGTTTATGAGATTTTATTCCTCCCACACCGCTCGCCCCTGTATTGTTGTTATTTTTCATGCCTGCTCATGCTTTGATCCAAAGTGACGTTGCAAGCTCACACTTCAACCATTTACATAGCTGAGTGTTTTTTTGTTTTCCTTTACCCTGCGGCCCGCAAGGGTACAATAGCAGGGTTCATCCTTGAACTGAAACCGTCTCGGCGAGTAAATCTGGTTCATTACCTGCTGTGCTTGACAGCTTGTTATTGTCTAGGACACCTTGAGGAACTCAGAAGAAGCCCAAAGCTGAAGCACTGCTCTGGTAACTTGGTCTGCCCATGCAGCACCTTCACCTGTGGGCTGGAGGAGGAAATGAGGGGGAAAAACCTTTTGGATGCCAGTGATCGATCATCCTGACATTTTGAAACTGAGCCTAACTTCAAGCTTAAGCCTAAGCCAAAGCCTAACCGTAATCTAATGGTGAAGTGTGATACGGAGCAGCAAACATATGAGTAGAGTGATAGAGATTTTCTTTCAGAGTCTCTAAAGGTTGGATGTTGCATTTTACTTTCTGTCTCGTTGTAAAGCTTTGAGAGATTCCACCCACACACGCCCCGCGTGATCCTTCACAAACCGTTGGCTGAGACCACAAGGACCTTGGAAGGCTGCACGGTGGGCGTACGAGACCTCAGAGTCTTTCAAAATTCTTCATCCGAGCATCACATGTGCCACGTGTAGCCGTAAGCTCGACGGGCAGTGATGGGGATCAACGGGGGGACAGGGAACCCGGGGTTTTTTTTTTTAAACCACGGATGAAGAATAACAAACAAACCGCATTGTCTGTAAGGCAGGTGAATCTGCCACTCCAGAAGCAGCACCCAGGCCACGTCATTGTGCCCAACGTGAGGTCGGTACATCAGCAGTCACCCCCTCACAAGCTGTGCCTGGCGCTGCAGATCCATCAAACTGTCGCACCAAGTTCACTCAGTGCTTTTTTTCCCTTTTTTTCAACAAACAGTCCCGGCTCTTGCCTTCCAAACACTCATTTGCCGGTTTGCTAACAAGACTATTGAATCAGACGCCATTTGAACGTCGTCATTTACTTACTTTCACAAATGAAGTATTCGCCTATGAAAATGTATCCCGGTTCTCCTCTTGTCAAAAAAAGTGACACCAGACGGAAAATTAACCTATTCCCCTGAAAGAAATTTTATTGTTACCTCCAGCAAAGGCTATCATTCATAGCGGTTACGCTAATTCTGGACGTAATGAAACGCGGCACCTTTTCAATCGGTCACGAGCGCTTGTACATCACACCACGGTAACTTTAACGTCTCGGCTACACCTCGCTGGCAGAGATCAGCAGTCAGGCGCTCTGCTTTGGTCCTGGATGTAAAAAAAGAGGTCAAGTTTGAGCAGAAATCCCCTTAATAACAATAATAATAATAATAATAATAATAGCTTAAACATCAAAATGTGGAAACCGTATCACATGCAAACAGCAAGAAAAATCACGTTTCCAGTCATTAGACACTGCAGTTCCAATATATTTCAGCAGATAATGTAATCCAGATGATATCTGTGACAGAATTCAATTTCCCAGGCTAAATTAAAACACACTCCCCCTCATTATTTGAGAAATTGATCTTGGGAAGTCACTGGGAGCTGCTTGGTGTAATAAGTGCCCCCCGTGAGTCCAGGATGCCACCACTATTGGCACAAGTACAGTTAAGCAGTGATTAACTTTGCTTGAAACGTCCGCTCGGAAAATAAAGGAAGAAAAGGTGTTTGGGGAAGGAATTAGCTCCCGATGAAAAAGGTACGTCTCCGAACACAATTTTACCTGACAGGTTTTGAGCAATTGAACACGAAGGCGTAAATTGGACCGCATTTCATTTGAAACATAAACATGGAAAGAAATAACAGTTTATCTTTACACCTGGTCCTCCAAGTACTGGGAGGTGGCTATCTGGGGTCGGTCATAAATACGAAGGGCACGGAATCCAGGGGGACACATAGTGAATGGGGCACGTTTTACATTTCAAAACACAAACCGATTTTGCGACCGCAGAATCGTATGTGTTGCCACACGATGCCCTTATTGCGGTTTTCACCAGCTTTATGCTAGATAGTAAAAGTCTACAGTCTGTCTCCATGTTTTGGAGCTGAATATGGTAGTTCACAAATTCATTCCAGGACTGGAACTGGGTGGTAGGAATCCAGATTCTTCCCTCAAACCGGGAGCCGACAACTGGAACCTCAGTGAGGATTTAATGAAGTCTGGAGTTAACGGCCCCCTGTAGCCAGGCCTGGAGAACAGACCGGCAACTCAAACAAATTCCAGCTTCTCGCCTTTTACCGGCAGGTCTGCCGTTGAGGAAACGACACGGGGAAGAGTCGGGGTGAGAAATACGCAGTTTCCGACCGATGCGGTTCTTTTCAGCACGTGCAAGTCTGGGTCGCGGTGGACTGGCGTGCTACGCCAGTCAGCACACGATCGGCAGAGGGGGCAGAACACACGAGTTATGAAAAGTGTAAACAATTCTAGCTGGGCTTTAAACAAGGTGGGAGTCAGTAAGTTCTGTGAACGCACTGTCGCATAATTAGGGAGATGAGCTGTTTTCAAAGGTGCCACCTTCTTCAAAGGGAGCACATCAAAGGGAGAAGAGTCGAGAAAATGAAAGAGCCTCTTTTGCTCCAAGAACTTAAAACCCCGGCAAGTGTTTCTTTACCGAAGTAAAGCGCATGATGCTTCCAGTGGGCCTGAAACGCCATTTCCCTGTGCAACCCCTGCCCCCCCCCAGGTTGCCGCTTGTTTACCTTGTACCTCATTAGTTGTTCTCAGTAATAGGAGGGTTAAACCACTGGCTACTGGTTTGACTACTTATATCCTTCAAGATATTAATATATGAAAATAGTTTACTGGCAGTAAGAGGTGTGTGTTGTGTTTCCATTGGCTTCCTGTAGCTGCCACTATCAAGGTCAACGCTCTGGTAGTGGACTACAAGGCTTTCGAAGGATCTACACCCCCGATACCCACAGGAACAGATCAGGCCCCTGTGCTTGGCGCACTCCTGAAGGTCCAAAATTGGAAGCCTTTGCCAGTTTTGGTCTCTGTCTTTGAGAGCTGCTGAATCCCTCCCAACACTCAAGCAGGGTGTCAAACCCATTTCTTTCACAGCCATTTCTCTCCTGACCTCCGGACAGCTACAACCGGACCCGGCACCACCTGCTAAGATGATCTATGCACTTGCTGTTTGAATGTCACTTCCATATGTAAACCAGCAATATGGTGGCATGAGACAAACAGGCTGTGTTTCGATAATCATGCTTTGTATGCGAACATATGGCAAATGAATAAAGATAATGTCCTGTAATGTAATGTCCTTCCACTGCTGCTAAAAGTACTCATGGTGACATTAATAATGATAATTATACTTCATTGTCACTGTCATGCTGCTGCCTGACACACAATTGCAGACCTTTCAGCTGTTAAAGCGAAAGGCGTCGGCAAAGGGAAGAGGACCTGCTCTTCTTCGACAGACGGCGGATCGGAGAGGGAGCAGGACGTTGGCTGAAGTTTCACGAAGTTTGGGATGATGCAAATAGATCAGAGCCTGTTCAAAGGTGTCTTTTGTCAAAACACTTTGAACAAGGTGAAAAAAAAAAAAAAAACAGCTGACCGGACAAGCGATCTTCTTAAGGGCAGATGAAAAGACACCCAGCCCTGCCTGCAGAGAGGCCAAGGGATGTTAAAAATACACACCTGAGCCAGGTTCGCTCCGTTTATAGCTCTTTTCCGACAGCGTTGAGAATAAAGCACTGTGGACGGTGCTGCTCCGGTTGCCACGGTTCACACAACGAAACTTCCAGATGTTGGCAACAGCGGAGCAGCTGCCATCTGTCGCTCACGGTAGACTTTGCAGTGGGCCTCTCAGCAAAGAGGGAATGACCCCCGCTGTTGAGAAACCCTGAGCACACGTCCCAGATGCTCTGCTAGCAGATGTCTCCCAGCATGGTGGTAAAGCAGGACACCCGACAGCAGAAGCACCTCTTTACTGTCCAAACATTGCAGGTGAAGTAGTCAGAGACCATGTTTGTGGACACTGCTGAGAATATCATCTGATGTCATTTGATGCACCGGTAGCTTAAGGCTACAGTATGAAATATATATTAACTGAGTTCTGAGATGGCGATTCACTGAACTGCTTGGGGTCTAACAGAGTAAGTTCAACTGTACAGGAAGGAGTTGGTTGTTTGCGAATTGATCCCAAGGGGTTAATGATAAAGGATGGTTGGATGGAAAAAAGTGCCGAAAGTGGTGCCTTGGATTAGTATGACTCACAAAATCATCTCCAGCAGTGAGGAAGGGTTGTGGGGGGTCATGTCTGTGAGGTGTGTTCTGTAGGGAAAGGGGTTTTGGGGGCTGGATGAGAGCAGATCTTTGGAGATCTTTGAAGGTGTGTGCTCCTTGGTCTCAAGATCAATGGTCCTTGATCTCGCAGAGTTGTAGTCCTTGGTCTCAGATTATTGGTCCTTGGCAGTGTGAGGACAGGATAAAGCAACACAAAGCATGTTTAAAAGATGAGGCTCGGTAAGACCCAGAACTCCAGAACACCACAGCGAAGGAAAGACGAGGCGTCCGCATTGGGTTGCATTTTCTGCAGTTTTTTTCTGTCTCCTTCTGTCCAAGCGGTGGAGCTGAAGGGCAAATTCTCAGCCAGTGAGACGGAGTTCATAGATCTTCATTCTGAGTCCAGAGGCCCAGCGGTGTCCTCCTTCATGTCTAATCCCACTGGTCCCACTGGAGATGCCAGATGTTGTTCTCCTACACCAGCATTATGATGGGAACACCATAAACCCCAATAAGAAGGAAAACAAGGAGATCTGCCTTGAATAACACAGGAGCTTCTTGTTTCTCACACACTGACTGCTTCCTCTGAGTCACAAGGTGGAAGCGGCAGTAAGGGAAGCAATGAGAAGTCCTCAGGGGTGACGGGGGGGGTCATGACAGTGGGAGGCGTGGCTACATATCAGCCCAACACTCCTCTTCTTTTGGCAACACTGGACACCACGCGTGATCCCCATTTTGGCTTTGCTTTCAATGCTGAACCCACTTTGGAGGAATTTGATGGATTTTTTTGTTGGGGTGCTGGTGGGGGTGTTAAAGGGGTGCCTTGTGAGGAGCCTTCATGAAGGCATTTACCCTGGCCTGACACAGTAAAAATTACCCAGCACTTTAAATAGGTGAACTGCTGTAGAAATATTACCGTAGAAACCAAATCTTCTAATTCAACTCGGGAAAACATGGATTAATTGAATTATTGGCGATATAGTTAACACACCGCGTAAACACACAAATGTTTTATTACATCCGAGCGAGAAGCAAGTGGGGCGTACGTTACTGTGTTTCGGAAACGCCGCGTGCAGAAACGGCTCCGTCGACGGCGCCTTCGGAGCGTCGCAAACAAGCGCGGGTCGTGGGAAGTGTGTAACTTCGCGGTGAAAACTTTATAGTTGCGAAGCGACCGAATTCCCCGAATCCACGCTGACATGTAGGACAGAGACACGAACTGTTCTGCATCCATTTTTCATCGCTTCCCAGGCGGATTTCAATCGCTCTCCGCCGGGTCGAGTTCTGAAATAATAATCAGCTGCGCGTTTAAAGCGTGAACGCGGCAGACAGGGACAGGCGCTAAAACTTATTTCCACGCCTCGAAAAGACGCGACGTTGATACGACAAGAGTCTAATGTCCTAAATTAGCTTTGGATGACATAAACTGTTAGTGCTGGCGCTGTGATTGACAGTTTCGCTGGAAATTTCTGTGAGTCTCCAAGAATAAACAGGTACGTGTACCTGGCAAGGAAACGTACATTCATCATTACCTCTATACATACAGTATGTGGACGATTGAAGTATTTATCTCTTTTTTTACCCTTTTTCATCTCGAATCTGACCTGCGTGACAACTTCCAAATTTCTCGTCTTTTCTGGATTTTTACACCTGCTGGTGACTGATGACACCTTTCAAATATCGTCTCGCGTTTCCCTCGTGTTGTGTACGTGGACTCATTTGTAACTTCCAGCCACTCGCTCGGTTCCGAAAAAAAAAAGATATACGTGTTTTTATTTTCCCGCTACGGCTCCGTCGCCTGTTTAATTCATTAAGCGGGAAGAAATGCGAAACGTCATTTGCAGCTTTGACTGCGTGGGACAAAGCGTGAATAACAAGGATCTCCATTCCAGGACGTTCTGCTCCCGCACGTCATAAAAAAAGAAGACGGGAGAATAAAACACACATTTTAGTCAGTAACATATGACCGCTTGTAAGAACTGTGACTCAGCTTCTGGAACCTGACTTGATAAAGTACTTCGAACCTCGGGCCTACAAAGGTGTCTTCTCACCCAGGCAGGTGCAAATTGAATACGAGTGCGATGTCCTTCCCGGTGCAGTTCGCCTGAATGTGAGATGTGAATGGATGCCGAGAGCTCTAACACGTCCCCCCTGTTAAGACCCACACGGCCACCGGCGTCTTCACTAAGACCAGCCGACTGCCAGGAGGTCACGGTACCTCCGCGAGTTTGTGAGGAACCAGTGCCTTACTCGGCAGAAGTGGTTCCTGGTCTCCACTGGATCAGCAGATGGTACGGCGAGAAGAATAGCAGCAAGCTGCAAGCCCCAAGAACAAATTCACAAGAGGATCCATGTTGCTTCAGTGAAATATCCAGATTGGAAAACCGATGAAACTTTGAATCGGTTTGCGTAAAAACTTAATCGGTGAAATACAAATAGTGGGGTGGTGAGTGTTAGGACCCCCGAGGCGTGTGTGGGTACAGAGGTGTAACATTAAACTGTTTGGAACACTGGAGGATTGGATGGGGACAGAAATAAAGGACAAAAAAACGCAGGGGTGTAAAACTGATTTAACAGATACAAGTGAATTCTGTGGTCGGAATATACGCAGGCTTTGCAGATATCAATAACATGATGAAACGGGGCAAAGGAACATGGTTCTGGTAATATAGTGAAACATAACCAGCAAAACACAGTAAATGGAACGAAGATCTGCAGAGTCTTCAGAGACGCCAACTAAACTGTGTTAACTAACCAAACCGAAACACACAGGTAGCGCTTAATCCTTGATGGTCTCACCTGTCCTTTCCTCCAAGTCCCAGTGGACTACAAGTTCACGGGAAGAGAAACACAAGAGGCAGATATCGGACCACGGGAGCATAACAGGAGGGGCCGTGAATTGGGCAAGAAGCGCAAATGCGTGTATAAAGGGAGCAGACAGAGTCGAGCCAAACGTTAGAAACTACAGTGTGCTGGGAATCTCCTACTGGTTGTTTTTAAACTTGGCGCCTTGGATCTCACTGGCCACTGCAGCTTAGCCGAGAGCCGCCAAAGTCAAGATCAAGATGGACAATCATTTATTGTCGAAACCCCTTGTACAACAGGTATGCGGAGGAGCAGGGAATGAAGATCTTCGCCGCCACGACGCTCAGAAGAGGGAGAAGAAGCTTAGAGGTAGACAAAAATTTAAGAATGACTATAAGAAAATAAAGCAGAAGATAAATTAAGGTAAAGAGTGCAGTAGAAAAGTCACCTCACCCGATGGGCCTGGAGAAGGAACAGAGACGGGGGCTCAAACTCACAACCCGGTGTTCACCGTTATCGAACGTGTCTCACCTGTTGCGAGAAGGGCCGCCAATGATCCGGCAGACCTCACGGAGGCACGCGAAGCTTTCCAGATGCCTTCCAGATCATACCGAGGGTCCTTCATCAGGCAGGTGTTTACTTGCATCTCGTGTGTTTTAAAGGGAGCTGAAATGCTAATCGAATCGACTGACCTCTAAACTGAGCGGCTTTGCCTCTGTTGTGCTTTAGCCACCTTATCGAGCGGCGAATTAATGCTGGATAATTTTCTCCAATGGTTTATACCCTCCCCCCCCATTCCGCATACTCCGTTGGTTCTGTGAAGTTGTTTAAAAAGAAATTAATAATAAATAAAGTAAGTAAAGGACCCCAGAGGACTGGCACGGGAGGAACTGCTTCTGCCCTTCGGTGATGCGGTTCGCCCTTGGAAAACGTCCGTCTTTGGCGTAAAACATGAATTTCACATGGAAACGCCTGTTAAACAAAATATCTGTTTGATACCGAGGTGGTGATTTGCACGCGTTGCCTTTGTCCTCTGACTTTTTGATCATCGTGGCCTTTGTGGTGCAATAAAGGCGAGACGACGGGACACAATGGTGGCCATTTGAACCGGTAATGAGTCCAACAAGGTGATCTTTATATTTTAGTTCAAGGGGTTTGGTTCTAACATTTGTCTAAGGACTATAAACGGTCTCAGTTCCTATTAAAGAGAGTTTTACGATCCGAACCGCCGGACATTTGTGTCCTTTGATATCGGTATTTCTATACTGGGAAACAGACTGCAGGGCAGGATTTGTATTTGACAGTAGGTGGGTGACAGCAAAAATGTCTTAGGAAATTAGAAATTTTCTACCACAACTCAGAGGACACGTTTGGACATGGAACGGAGGGGGTCATGAAAGCGCATCTTTGGGATCCAACAGCTTTAGGAGGAAAACCTGACGCCATTTTCCAAGGAGGAGCTCGGCATCGCCGTCTTTCTACCTGAAACCCTAACAGGGACTTCAGCCCGTTCACTTTGCTTCAGTTCATTAGATCTTCTCACACAGGGACCCTCGGCGCTTAGCAGAGATCCGGCGAGTGACGGAAGGCAGCGGTCATCATAACTGTAGAGTGAACCAGCTGGCAGCTGAGGAGAAGAAAACAACAACAACAAAAAAAAAACTCCTGACCACAATGAGAAAAGTAAACCTCTGGAGGTCCAAGTGCCAGTGGCTGCGCCCCCCCCGGGTGTTCTAACGTGGACCTAGGGAACCAGTGCGGGTGTGACTGGTCCAAGAAAAGCTGGGGTAAACAGACACGGGCTCGGGAGTTCGGGTTTTGTGTCGGTTCTGAGGCTCACAGGTTGGGGGAAAGTGGCTCGGAACAAGTCAGCGCTTCTCCACCGAGCGCTGTTGTGACAACCAGGTGGTTGTTAAGAGTAACTAGGCATATGAGGTAGGGTTGGCACGGTTTCCAGTGGGGACATCCAGGTGTGGGTGTGTACAGTGGTGCGAGCCTGTGCTTTTACTGCAACGATGGTTGTGCGATCGCAAAGTCACCGCGTCTGCAGCCCCCCACCCCCCATACCGCCCTGCACTCCCAGTCAGAGCTGATCCCATCCCTCAAGGTAGGTCCTCAGGAGATACCGCCACGGTACTCCGGTGCCACAGTCGAGTTCGACCGCTGGATCGAAGCGTCTGGAAATGCTTCCAGGTTCTGTACACGAAAAATGTTGGGGCGGGTGGGGTGCTGTGGGGGGTTCAATTTAATAAAAGATCCAGAAAAACCAACGGAATGTGTAGATACCGCCCAGGGAGGCGCCGCTCATTATCTCGGCGCTGTACATTAATTTGAACAGAACACCTGAGGAATTAGCAACGCAAAACATGGCGCTGCTCGCGTTTAAGAGGCCGCTCATGCGTTCACTTTTATGCTAATTCCGGCAGCAGTCGAGTGAGAGACTATTCCAATTACGGGAAACACGGCCGCGCTTTAGGTAAAGATGTTCATTAAAGATCTGAAGAAGGTAGCAATGGATTATTTACAGCCAGACACTGGCATCGGAGCAGCATCAAAGAGACGGAGGGTGCCGGAAACGCAGGCGCGGGGGAGGGGGGGTGGGGGTGCGACCGTGTTGACTGTGCATTATTGCTGCTGATTTGTCATCTTCAAGTCGTATAGGAAATAACTCTCCTCCGGGGGCCCTATTAAACACTTGTACAAACGCGGTTCAGCTCCTTCTGACAGTAACAGATACTCGGCGAAGACCCTCCCGGCGCGGGCCGGATGGACCTCGCCGTAAAGAAGGCGGACGTCCGAGCCAAGATCCCCATTTGTGTTAAACTGACCACCTGGACGCCGCACGAAAACAGCCGCAGGCTGTCCCGCGATTCGCCAGACGCCGGGAAGGAACTGCAGCTGAAGCAGGAGCTCAGAAGAAGGTGTGTACTGGACTTAGGGAGGTTATCACTCAAATTCGGTCATTTGTAAGGATTAGTCTGGCCGAGGACGGTCGAGAGTTATTTGCCGTGTGGAAAATGTTTTGTATTTATGGCCCTTCGGAGTCATGCGGGTCACTTGGTTGGTTGAGGTTCCAGCCGAAGGTCGGTGGTTTCGCTCCCAGTCCTGCTGTTATGTCCATTTTTGCTTTTCCTCTCTTTATTTTTCCCAGTCATAACTTGAAATGGACAAAACCGCCTGGACGTCTCTCTTTGTTGACAGCGGGGAGTTTCTCAGGACTGGTTGAAGGATCTGGGCAGTGAGGTTCTCCGCAAGAAGAAAAGAACTTCCTGGGTGATGCTCGGGAGGACCGAAAAGGTTTCACCCTACAGTTTCGCTCACTGTGTTTGTGTTTGCTTGTATGCTAGAGGTTTGTTTGTCTACTGGTTTGTTTTGTACCATAGATCAGCACAGTTAGGCTGTGGGAGACTTTATTTTGGGTTTTGCACCCCTTTCGTTTATGTAATGTTTTGAAGTTCAATATAAAGGGTTTCATCATTTAGGTTCCTTTTTGTTTTTCCCTAATTCTCACCTCTGGGTTTCTTTTGCACGTCTTTAGCATCGTCACGGTGTAAAAACTCGCATTTGTTTGTCACGCCCTACTTGTTGTCCTGCTGGTCCATTCAGACATAATGCGATACAGGTAATGCTGTACCCCAGCGTACCCCTAGGCAGCGCTGGGGGTCCTAACATACCCCTGATGAAGACACTGAAATGATGCAGTAAAAATTACTCTCCAAATGGGTAAGCAAGTGTAAGCAAACAGTCATATAAACATTAGAAGTAATGAAAATCCATAATAAATCCAGAATTGCAAAAAAAAAACACATAAAATCATGTATATGGCGGAACAAACATATGGCATATAAACATCATTTGTGAACTAACACTATGGGCCCTCATATGAGAGGTACTTGTAGATAAGGATGTTGGGCCCGTTTGCCCTGCTGTTGATACCACTTCAAACACTTGTGCCCCCCAAGGTGTGTATCAAGAAACCGAGACCACGTGGTCTTTAATCGAAATGCTGGCACAAAAATCCCCGATAGGACCCACGCTTAGTTCTGTGGTACGACTGCTGTCCTCCGAAGGCGCTCCGGGGAGGAGGGGGAGGCTGTTCCGGGGCTAAATTGAATTTCCTGAGAAAGAGGAGAAAAGGCAGAGCTGTGGCTGGCAGTCGCGGGGAATCGAAACGCTGATCGCCCGGGCCTGTGACCTCGGTGCTGAAAGGTGGAGCGTCGGCCGGCGAGCAGACGCTCGAGAGCTTCAGGACGGCGAGCGGACATGTCAATATGTCAATGAAGCTCAATAAATATCAGGGCCTGCTGGGTTTATCTTATTTCCCCAATTTGTAAGAATGGCTGTCAGTCTTACTTACGCACAGGGCGTCTGCTTGTGGACTCGGGATGCTTGTTGTTGCCAAAGCCTCATCTAAAGCCTTTTAACAGAAGGCTGTTTGCTGCAGAAGAACAGAACAGAGGGAAGCAGGGGGTTTGCAGTGGAGGGGAGAGTTATATGTTGCTTAGAATGAACCGTACTGGTGGGGCGACGGGGGGGGCTTCTCATCATCCCTTGCCACAAAGTGTTGCTTTAGTTATATTTAACAGGCGTTCTGCTGCGTTCGGTTAATGTTTTGCCGTCGGTGACTATCGTGCTACCGAGCTGGTTCTCCGCTTTATTGGCTGCATTCCATCGTGCTGCTGGGTTTCACGTCCTGCTTTGGAGCCAGTTTGTTTCTGTTCATGAAAGAATAGAACCGGTCGTTCAGGGTTAGAGATCTTAAAAACGTAGGAGGGAGTTTGGCGTGTTTGATCCGGACATGTCTGGAGCTCTGCGTACGGCTGCCTTTCTCTCAACGTTCGACGCCGGTTGAAAAAAGGGAGGGAAGGCAATAAAAGCGTAAGTTGCTTGTTGTCACGTCCGGAGTCTGTAACACACTACGATTCCTTCAGACAACTTTTACGAAAAATGAACTGCCAATTTACCAGTAAATCGAACATAAATAAAAAAATAAATAAATAAGATTCTTTTTCTTTTTTTTAAACATCTGCACCACCCTGCATCTTTATCTCGCTTTTCCTCCCCCCTCTGGCTGAACTGAATGTCAGCCCTGCTTAACATTCTGCACAAAATGCAGGCCTGTTCGTTTTTTGGCAGCGCTGAGATATATTAACCGGTAAGGTCATAATTGGGCGATATTTGTGAAGGATCCTCTCGATCTGGATTAAAACCCCCCGACTCGCTTCTTTGCGGCGCTGCGGCTGCCGCTAGACGTTACGAAACGGGCCTAAGACATTAAGAGCCATAAATTAGATCAGACCCAGGCTTACAATTCATTAGCTGCCTGTAAATAAAAGCAAAGTCAAATCTAATTAGGCGCCTATTTATGGATCATAGAGGACATTTGTAATATTTCGTTGATATATTGCTGAGAGGAGCAGGGGTGCGGGGGGTCCGGATGGAGCGGTGGGACTCGGCGGATTTGCGACACTCCCGAGGAAACGGTCCACCCTTTTCTGTTTGCGGAAGCTTCTGGTCGCAGGTCTTCGCGCCCACGTCGCGGGCAGCTCCGGGGGATTAGTCCACGATCCGCACGACCGCCCACCGAGACCCCGCTTGGTGCCACACCCACCCCCCGCTTTACATCACTCAAGCAAGAAGGGGGCGGCGATGGTTAGTGAACAGCCATCATTTACAGCAGCACAGATCACCGCTTTTGGCAGAAGCCGCTGAGGTCGTAATTTCAGCGAAAACGGGGGGAGTTTCATATTTCACTTCTGCTTGTGAAGGGCGATGGCCGCGGCACATCGGAATTCGCTCGCTGTCGGCCTGTGAATAATCTTCGCAAATGTTTATGTGGCACAAACTTTGGGAGGAATGCCGAATAAATTACCAGGGCCGGGGGCGTATGGGGGAAATTGAAAACGCCGGAAAAGCACACAAAAGTAAAGTAACTGCCTGGCTTCTAAACACTGACGCACGCAGGTACCGCCGGCTACCGGTACGGGATATTCCGAAATCCTCCCGAGAAGAAACGGTATTTTTGTGGTGCAGAAATCGCAGAAATTTCAGCAGCGGTGGACAAAATCGAGCAGTTTCACCTTTTCAGATCCAAAGCTTTATGAAGGCAAAAATAATTGGATTATTGTCAAATCTCTCATTTTGGCAGCATGAAATACTGTCCTGTGCCACAGTCATTCTTGTCATTATTTTCACATTACGAGTCACTGACCTTTGGATCCTGTTTGATGTTTATTTAATTTTGACGCACTTAATAACTTTTATTTATCTCGCACCTTTTGCCCGCACAACCTTGGATTACTTTACCATTTATCCAGCGGGGTATTTTTTTACCGTACCAGTTCGGGGTAAGTAGCTCGCTCCAGCAGGAGGTGGGATCGGAACGGAGAATCGAAGACCACCTGCAGAAATGATTAGAAGAAAAGGAATCTTAATTTTCCTCAGGGTGTTACAAGCGCAGATTATCTACAGCATCGCTGACCTGAAAGCCAGCAACCATTTGTCAAAGGCAGATGAGCTCCTGGAGCGGATAAAAAATGATGGATGGCTGGATGTGGATGATCTCCACCGCTGGACCTCGATAAGCTTTGATTGCAAGAAGAACCAACAGTCTTTTGATTCTTACAACTGGGCTCTGAGCTCCAGCATAAAAGCCAAAAATAAAAACACCAGGACACCCCGGATCACGTTACTTTCACCTTCCTTTCGCTTTGCTGCACAGAATGCATCCGATAGCGACCGGAGAATCGACTCTTGCTGGCATTTCGGCTTCTAAGGATAGAATTTCTCTCCGTTTCAGCATCTGTCCCTTTTGTAATGGCTGTGGTCTAAATAACTCTGTCGATGGCCCGGGCCCCCCCGACCCGATCGACGAGGGTATTGACGGCTTCCCGCCACGAGCGGGATGAGTCTGGGCATCACCGGGAGTCGTCCGGGATGCCATCTTTTCTCGGCTCTCGAAGGCTCCTCTACAAAGGGACTTATGAAAGCCTCTGCTGTACACAAAAGGCGCAAGTTAGTCGAAGCCTTTGTTGCTCACAGGTTTGATAACTACCCCTTCTTTGGATTATCCCCACGCTTTGGCGCCCAGGTACAGTGTGTGAAATCCAGGTAAGGCGCACCATCAGCGTTCCGTTCCCTCCGATTCATATCAGCTCTGCTATTTCTTTTCATGGCCATTTCCCAGCACGTTGCGGAATTTAACAGACAGCTTGTAGAAGACGTCGGCCAACCCTGCAGCCCAAAGGGTCCTGGGAGGCGGTGGGGGATCATCCAAAGCGGCCGTGTGTGTCCAAGGACGTGTGCGAACACACCACGCTGCCCCTGGTTCTTGAAACATGCATCCCGACTTGGATGTGGAAGGGAGGTCCTGCTGCTCCAGTTTGGGTAGCAAGACGGTGGTTAACTGACTGTGACTTTGTACAGGTATTTTTCCAACAGAAAGGCAATGAAATCAGTCCAACAACAGAGAGACTCTCGCTGCTCCAGCTGCTCCAACTGTGTCCCCAGTCAAACTGAAATGCGGGGAGTTCAGGCACCGTCTGTATTTGATTTAGACCACGTATTCTCACTTATAAATCTTGGAGGTCCACTTAAGGAATGGCAACAGATTAAACATAAGCCAAACAGTATATAAATTAACATGTGTACAAGTGTCCTTCTTGTTCCGGACTGAATTGTATTTGGGTCTGGAGCCGAACCTATTCAGTACCGCTACCTTAGACCCCTGCTATCAAACAAAATGTCCACAAGTTCCAAAAAAGTACAAGAAAAAAGCACGACTGCATGCATAAGATCCACAGATGCTTCGAACGGCTGCGAAAACAGTACTATTTAAAGAAATGAGCTGCTCGGCGCGGTGCGTTGTTTTATACTTAAGTATGACTACGTGTAATAAAACCCTGTGGTAAAAGATTAATTTCTACCGGGACGCAATGATCCCTTGACTTTCGACATGTATCGATTACAAACAGAACCCATCAGCAGGAGTTGCTTAACTCGAGCATCACTTAAGCAATAACTCTGTGGTAAAGTTAACAGCTGTTGGCGATTATAAAATCAACGTTACAAATATTTCAATACAGAAAATATTTGTATGACGTATGTAAGAAACAGGCGTGCTGCCGATTCCAGAGGATGCCGAGTTTGCCGGACGTCGAAGATGGTTAACGTGCAGGTCGCAGCCCTGTCCTTCAGGGTTCCTTCTGAGAAGTTGCTGCAGTTTCCCTGGAAGTGCTCTTGGCTGTGGGAAGAGCCCAAGATAATTAAGTTGGTCCGGCGTGGAACTCCATCTGTCATAGCTGTCAAATACGGATTATCCAGACAGCTGGTCCAGTTGATGTACAGGCCATTCTTCTTGTACCGTTCCGCCAGTGGAAACCTAACAGCGACTGTTTCATTTCTGTCCTGAAGTGAAGATGAATGTTCCTTTCGATTGCCAGGAACCCGGTGCATACGTTCTCCCAGGCTTGACCTGGTTAATCTCTAAAACGGGCCTTCCGTGATTTAATGAATTTTTAACATTTATCTGATGGAAGGCCACGAGCTGCCGGGAAGCGGCCTTGCGTCATTAACAGAGACGATTACGATGAAGAAAATGACGGAGGGTCTGTCGGGGAAGGACGAGGGACGAAAGGGAGGACGTCGGCGTCGTGCGCCTCGTGCCAAAAATGAGGGCTCTAACCGAAGGATCGATCGACGGTCCCGCTGACCTCTGAAAGAGTCAAAGTTCACTAAAGCGTTGACCGAAAGCAGAGATTTGGACCAGGCTAACCTGGGTGGACTCGTCTACGCCTCGAGCCGTTGACACGATGGTGGTATAAACTCTGGGGTAGCCGCAGTAAAAAAAAAAAAAATAAACGAAATAATACTACTTAGCTCACGCCTTTGTTCAAGCGGTTCGGAAGGACTGAACACTAAACTAGTCGGAATCATCGTCTTCCTGCAAGTAAGCGGGAGTGGGATGTGAACCCAGCTTGTCGACGATCCCAAGCTCTCCCGCAAACTCCGCAAAGCGATTTACCGCGTTTTTCATTACGTCTCCGGGTGCGAGCTTGTTTTTTCCGGGGCAGAAGGCTTCCGGCTTATTTCCGGCGGCAAAGTCTCGAGGGAGACTTCGGCGCATTAGCGATCGCTTTGAAGTAAACTTTGCCGCAGTGGACAGAACAGCTCCTGCGGTTCATAAAAGCCACTCTGCGGCAGCGACCCCCGTACTTGTCGGCCGACCGCGTTTTGCTCTGCGATTATTTTGTTCTCAGACTTCCTAAATTATTCAGTTCTCGTTGTCTGCGAGACGTCCTTTAGATGGGTTTATCGTTTTCTTAGTCAACCGCCTCCCAGACTCGGTCTGCGGTGTTGGAAGGATGCGGGGGGCAGGCATCCCTCACTTTAGGGTTTGAAATTAATGGGACTTTTGGCAGAGAGAAAAGCCTTGTTTTCCCCGAATAAATGATGCTGCGAGCCTTCCTTGGGTCAAAGACTCGGCGGCGGCGGCTAACTAATGGAGCCGCCCTTAAAACAGGCGCAACGGAATGAAAAGCAAATGATCGCTGCTCTAATTTACGGGCCCCCGTGTTCCGTTATGCAAAAGGGCATAAACAAAGCGACAATAGCCGATAGCTTTACGATCTCATTACCGCTCGGCCCGCAGAGACGTGCGCGTGTCGAACACCGCCAATATGTTTGTTTTAAGGCCCTGCCCCGATGATCCTAAAGCCCGTGGGCCCGTTGCTCCTCGATAATATCAATCCTCCTGGAAGACGGAAAGAAGCAATCCGGCCGCCTCGAGTGTCCCCGGGGCATATTTAGTCTTAGCGCCGCTGCGGTTTGGTGAATTCAAATTAACGGCGAGATCTGAATGGGAGCCCCCCCCCCCCCCCCCCCCCCCCCC
>UFQX01000330.1:0-117828 GCA_900497675.1 Arapaima gigas | reverse complement strand
GAGATCTGAATGGGGGCCCCCCCCCCCCCCCCGCTGTTTAAAACAAGGTGAATCTGGGTTCCGCCTGCTTGCTTTTTGCACCGAGGGACAGTATTGTTCAGGTCGGCTGTAAAGTGCATTTTTTTATAGATCTTCGACACATTTTCCAAGGTAGGTTGCAGTGTTAGATAACCAACTTTACAACCTGTTTAAACGTAGAGTATTCCCACGTGTATGCGTAGGCCGATGGCTTCGAGGGGGATTAGAATCCCCTTCCGACTGCAATGCAAACACCTTAAACATCACACTACATCTTGCCTACATGGAAACGAAAGGAGAAACATGCTTTTTAAAATGGGGAAATATAAGCAGCTGTTGGCAAAAGCCTGAAAAGGTAACGGGGGTTCTGCGTAGAACTGCTGACACGCCGGTAGCGGTTTGAGTTCCAGGGAAGCTGGACCGCGGGAGAAGGTTGAGGAAAACAGATACTGTAAAAGAGACTCCTTGAGGCACCACTCTTGGGCTGAGGAAAGGTGAGCTCCTTGTCACACAGAAAGAGGATAGCGGGTTGACCTTTGACCCAGGTCCCCCTCCGTGCCTTCTTTTGCCTGGCTCTTGCGGCAGTGTCGCCTCCGCCCTTGAGACATTACAGAAGAAACCGCTTTTGACATTTCCGCTCCAGTCCAGAGCAGAGAAGAAAAACCCAGAGATCTCCAAGAACCAAACACCTCTAAGAACTGATATTGCTGTAATTGCTGCCTTCTTATCTTTTAATTCAACTCTTAGAACTGCAGATTTGGATATTCCTGCAAAAGATCCACGGAGCTTCTGCGACTCCTCCAAGAATGGTCATTGGAGAGACACTTTCACTTCATTTTTGGGAAAATGTAATTTTGTCAAGTATTCCTGGAAAATGTCTCACACCCAAACTCGAGACGTCAAAAATCAGTGCTTTAACTAAACCTCCGTCCATCCATTACGATCAGTCACTTTATCACCATCACGGAAACGGCCCCGGACGGGACGCCAGTCCATCGCAGGGTGGCCGAACACACGCAGTCACACACACGACGGGCGACTCAGGCTGGGAGATGTAATACAACTTGACGCGCACCTCCCGCGTGTCGTCTCGGCTCCAGAAGTTTCTGTTGTTGCGTGACTTTTCTGCTTTCAGAGTCAGAGCGCACATCACGTCCTGGAGATCTATTGTCCTCAAGCAATAATAAAACCGAGTCTCATTTTGATTAAGAAATATGAAATTATAAATTAATAGGCAAAGAGCAATCAACAGAACCTTCTGAAATAATGCCCTTTGGGGATGGAATCAAATAAGATAAGGTTATGAAGGCAGACCCAAGGTTGATTGAGATTTCACCAGACGAATGAGTTTGAACTGGCATAGGGGTTTAGAGGGGTTGTTTTCTCCAGTATCAAACACCTGCATCTTTGGGCGGAGCCTCGAGTGTGGAAAAACGCGGAACCTTCCGGATGCGTCCCTGCAAAGTTCAGCCTCGGACGGTTCCACCCGAGCAAGAAGACACGATCCTTCCTTTTCCACTCAGGCTTTTCTCCCCTGAATGCGGTCTGGGCATTAGTGCATCCCGAGTAAACGCACCACCCCTGGACGGTGTGATCTGAGCCCGGTGAGCTCTGTTCACCTACACCTTCTTATCAGCTCCAGCATCAGAATCGCCTTCGGATCTGCTGCGGCCTCCGCCATCTTTGGATTTGGACATGGACGCCGGTGTCCACGTGAGGTCAATCCCTCGTCTTCTTCCGCCGCCAGGTCTAAATACGCGACCCGGCGGTGGCGTGTTCTGATTTTCACAACAAAAAGGTCAGCCCAAGTTCAAGTCCTCTTCTGTCACCAGGACACGTGAGAAAAACGACTGTGCACTTAACACGCTGTCAGGCCGTATTGATCCTCACGTCATCCGGCTAAAATGATGTGAACACCAAAGTCCTTTTACAGCATGAATAATTGACAAAAGACATTTCACAAATGCTGATTAGATTCTGTGAAAACCTCAAGACTGCGAAGGCACCGCTTAGTGGGTCGCGGTTGTGGACGCATCGCGTGATCTGCACGACTTGCGCGTGTTCGCCCCAAAAGGCCATTAGCTCTGTTGCTCCTCCGTCAGCTCCCGCTGGGACCCACGCTGGCCGCCGTGCCGTCGGCACGTGCCAAACAAAGGACACCTGACCGCGGAGGTGCGCCTGGATGAACTGGCTAAAGGTGGGAACGGGTGGCCCTCGCACACATCGAAATCCGAAAAATTGTTTGCCCATCCAGTGCGAAATAAAAAAATCGGATTGCTAAACATTTAAGTTCAGCGGATTGTGGAATTTTTGCTGATCACGACTTCGTATTTTCCTCCATACGGTTCATTTCGGCGATCGATCTCTTTTCTGAAGATGTTGTCCAGGCGAGCAGGAGTTCTTGGGAGACCAGCTTTGTTGGGATCGTGTGGCAACAGAATGTTGGTGGGTCACTGTCGGTTGTGACCGGATGCTTTGGTTTTCCATCTTTAACAATTATATTTTGAAAATGTTGCCATCGATACATATGAGATATTGTGAATAAGGAGCATGAAAAAAAAAAAAAAAACAGCTTCTGGAGGACAAAATCCAGCGGCGGACCCTGTTGTTTCCATTACGTGATCTGGCATTAGGTTGGAGGGGTTCAGAAAAGAGAAATCCCACCCGGCCAGGACGGGCAGTATGTTGCTCCTGCTTCCAATCTTGGGCCACTTGGGGACTTTTGTCAGTGTCACCCTCCACTGCGTTTTTCTTTTTTTTAATCATTTATTTCCAGCCAGCTACACGCTCACACCTTCCTGAGCACAGTCCTTACACCATCTGGTTTTTTTTTTTTTTTTGAGAATATTGGAAGATATTACCTTTCAAGGATGTCCTCGATTCAGCGCTTATCACCATGGGGACAGTAATTCCACCGATAATGAGGGCTGATTTATATTTCAAAGGCTCTCCAGCATGAGTGCTGAAACTGATAAGAGGCCACAATAAAGGGGGAGATGAAGATAAAGGTGAAGATTTGTTTTTTTTTTAAACCATTTAATACTGCATATTCACGATGGGCCAGTTTATGTGATCGAAACTGGGGGACAAGAACCTGAAATTTAAACAAAACAGTCAAATGTAAAGTAAATGACGTAAAGCCAACTCATTTGGTCATTCTATTTAGCATCGACGTGCTGGTCCCACCAGGGATGCCCTGGATATTTTGTTTTGATTTACCTGTTCACAGCCGGAGACTTTTAGTTATGATTTAACCAGAGATGTTAAGAAGAGCGTCAACTAAAACTTTCTTTTTCCATATTTGTCCAAATCCACTGTGATTTTGTGACCTTGTTCGTGCTCGGGGAGGGTCCTTCTCAAATCCACTTCTTTTTCCTCCAGGTCCTGGTTCTTTCTCCTGGGCTGCAAGGCAGAGGGACCTGTTGCATTAAAAGGTGCATTGAGCACATTAATCAAAGACAATATTCCAGCTTGTGCTGCAAGTGGAGACCGGACACGTTGGCGGAGGACGCGGTGCTGCGATTTGAGGCTGTGTTACATCTGCACTGACCCCTTATCCACCGCTTGGCCCCATTCTGTCACCCTCTCAGCAGAGTGCGGTGACCAAACTCTCTGGGTCCCGTGGAGAGATGAGCAACCGGGCAACAGAGAGGCAGGGGGAATCAGATCTTCTCAAAGAAGAAAAATGGCATCTTCAGCTGCAACGAAGAAGCCCCAGTTGCGCCCGCCTTCTGGAAGAGCTGAGTGAAAACCCCGGAGCACCTCCTCCCATCTCACGTGTTTCATCCTTACCCACGATTCCTTCCCACGACCCACCGGACATCTTCTGACTTCCTGGGCAGCGGCACCTTTGCGTGATTGAGAAAACACACCGTGTCCCATCATGCATTCAGCAATAACAATTTAAAGACCGTCTCAGTTAAGATGCAATGGACTACAGCATCACAGAGGTAACTATAGCAACAGGAAATCACAGCTGGGCCAAAACTTATGCCGCGTGTGAAACAAGGCAGAGAAAGTCCGTGGTGAGTGACATATGAACACGACTGTGCAAATATACTTTTCGCACTTTGCTTGGCCAGCAGCTGGTCACCAAACCTCCGTAACGGCAACGTAGAGAGTTCCCTGTATGTCAGTGCATTATGTCCTATCGCGGAGGGTCCGTGTCTCATGTGTTAGACATGTCTCTGCACCGTCCCGTTGCTACACAAAAAAAAAAAAGAGCCGTCATGGCAAATTCCCCTCCGGTCCAAAGCTTGTCTCTCTTGGTGTCCTCAGCCACCATATCGCACGATGCCAACAGGACAATGACTTAAATCTCTTCTCCGAGAGACTCGACCTCCTGTCATCATTTCACGTTAAATATGCAGAGCGAAATCTGGCAGACCTCCCATCAAATACAGCTAATGTGCCCCCTTTCCTCCCCTGCGCTATCTGAGAGTGCGGAATGGCTGACTGTGACACCCCCCACCCCCCACGGGGTGTGTCCTGTTCTCTCTAGTGATAAGACAGTGAAAAGCAGTGCGGTCCTGTCATTCAAACCACCTGATCACCTGAGATACTGGCACCAAACTCGCCCGGTCGATGGAAAACATAACCTTTTCATCACAAATATCATCAAAGGCTACAGTAGGTCTGCAAAAAAAAAAAAAAAAAAGTTGTCAACCCGCTTTGGAACCGTCTCACGTTCCGTAAACAGCGGAACACACGACATCTGCATATGCGGGGAACAAGCCCCCGCCGGTCTGCAGGGATCGGCGTAATGACATGGAGCTCCCGAGAAGGATCATCGGGAGAACCTGGTATTTTGCAATTCCCTCTCGACGCCACCGCCAAACACGCACCCCCACCCCCCACCCAACACCCAGGTTAACAGCGATCAGACTGCGTCGAGAAACGCCGTGACAAGAAGAACCGGTGTTTGTTTGCGGAGGGGCTAATAGGAACCCATCGAAATGCACAGTTCGACACAAAACGCCCTCCTTCCCCAGCGCCGCGTCTTCCAGCGCGAAAAAACTTCTCATCCTCTGCGCTTTGATATGCAAATGGATGCACTTCATTTGGTTTGGAATTGTTCACGCTTTGCTTGTGTTCGGCGCTCGGCTTTCGTTGTCGGGGCTCCGGGAAGCGAAACGCAGCGAAAGGATGACGCTCCGCACGCGAGGGCGCGCTTTGCAGTGACCTCGCAGGGAAACCCGCCGGTTTCTTCTGGAGACGGAACCTCGGCCGGCTCCTTTGTGAAGAAGTTCAGGCGAAGCGCTCAGAGCGGCACGTTTTGGACCCGAAGAATAATTTCTTGTTCGCGGGACGGCTGCAGATGTACTCCGTTCTGTTGGGCGTCACACTTTATAACTCACGTACATCCGGAAAGACCCGAGAAAACTAAAACTACACCGAGGGTATATCGTCTGCAAGACGCACCGTCTCGTCGTTTCTACTTTAAGAACAATGATTTCATTTTAATGCTAAATATTAGGGATATTTAACATTTTAATGCACCGAGACGTGTTCTGCGGTTCACCGGGCAGCACGAATCGGAGGCCATTTATCCGCATTTAATCTTCACGCACAAACCTCCAGCATCCCTGGCTGAGGCAAAACTCACTGCACATGCATTATGCTATTAGACCATAACCCGTTCAGTATTGACCTCCATATATTACTTTTCTTTCCACGTCCCTTAACCTTTCCACTTCGGAGGCTAAATATAGCTACCGTTTCAGTGGATCGGGAATTAGGAGACTGACAAGATTTCAATTGCAAATGCTTACCTTGCGACGCGTATAAATTATCATTTTAATTTTGAGAATCGCTTAAACTCTGCCTTAAGTTCCGCTTTGGACTTAAAAATAGTGGCGGACGAAGCAGGAGGAGCAGCGACCGGCACGACTTTGCTCGAGAGCAAACTTTTTGACTACGGAAGGAGTTTTAAGTGGGAGTGGAGCGGTGCTGCAGCGGTCATGTGGGGTTTGGGCAGAGGAGTACGGGGGGCACGTGTCACACCCCGCCGTTTTACTGCGGGTGGCGTCTTTGCTCGGCCCTCCTACCAGGGTACCGCGTGGTATTTCTGCTCTTCCTAGGGCGGAGTCCTTCCGGACCGAGACCGATGTTGTCGTACTGGGGATCTGACGGAGCCGCTCCTCCGGCTTAGGGGTCACGGCCCCAGGTGCTCCTGTCACCGACGGGACCACCTTGGTTTTCACCTTCCACATTCTCTCCAGTTCCTCTCTCGATCCCTGGTGTTTCTCCAGCTTCTCGTATTCCTTCCGCCTGATTTTTCTTTTACTTGGAATCACCGCATCCATCAGCGGCGCTGTGTGCAACAATGGGGGAAAAAAAATCAGTGCGCATTAATTTTTCAGCATCCTGGAAGATAGGGTAACTGAAGGGTATTGTGGTAAATTGTATTCAGAGACAGTGATCCTTGTTGCAAGCAGGTGTTGTCATGCAGAAAAAATAAGTGGCCCTTTTAAAGTGGACCGAAAACAAAAAGGAAGACACCGCGGAAGCCAAGTCGACTTAGTCAGAGTGCCACTCAACTGAGCCGAAATTGTGAGGAAAACAAAAAATAAAAATAAAAATTTCTAGGTTAATTACAAACAGAAATAAACCAGACCCCAAGGAGATGTTTTCCTCATTCCCTAGTTTGGGAGTTTCTTAAACTTCCCCAAAATGTAGAACAATGCAGAAGAATCCAGTCCAGGCCGTCACTTTTGTATTTGGAACATATATACTGCGGAACATTGTTATGCATTCCCATTTGCCCACACGAAGCTAAATCTCCTTGATTTTATGTTGAGGCAGTTTTAGATGCAATATAAATGAGATTCAAGGTCATGTAGGCATGTCCTCCTGGAGACTGAATAAATCAATGTCCATTAGTTTTATAAAATCACTTAAAAATAAAACAGATATGAGAAGAGATGCACCATTAGGTCACAGAGGCAAAAATAGCGCCGAGGCAGGCCTGTTAGGAGGAGGGGACGCGCCGCTCAGTTCTACCACGAAGATGCCGAGCGTCGCAGTCGAATCGCACGCTTTTTTGACCATTTGTAAGAGACAGGCACGGGTAAGCGGAAGAGAACGCGCTACGGATTTAGACGATTCGCTGAAGATTTTTCCAAATCCAAGCGCAAACGTGTTTCGTTTGAGACTACAGCTGAGATCAGATTGTTCCGGAACACGAGAGGTGCAGAATTCGGGACCTTCTGATTTACCATTTACACCTAACCCACCGGGTGAGGCATCTTGTCCAAATACCACAAAGCGCTGAGATTCACCTAAACGCCCCCAGCAGTGCCCTCTGTAGCCCGTGACGGCCGTCGCAGCGAGCTAACCTCCTGGGAGGTCTAATAAATTTTACAGATTATTATTATTATTATTATTATTATTATTATTCACCTTTCCTTATACTTTTGCCCAATATTACCTTCAATAGAGATAAATACCCATCATGCTTTGAAAAGGAGCGCTTTTGATGCTGTCCTGTTAACCCATATAGAGAACATCCAGATCCACATTACTGCTGGTTATTCAATCCTGGTTCAACGTCCAAAGACCCTGAACTAGTTCCAGTGATTTACCCATTTGCACTGCGGACTGTTTGTACGGTACCTCGATCCAGGGTGCTATAGTACTACGGCATGAGCGGGATTCAAACTGGCAACCCTCAGATCACCAGGCAACAGCCCTAAATATTACAGCACTTGCAGCCAAGCACTATACCGGGGGATTATTATCAAGCCCCATTAAAGTTAAAGCTAATGCATTTTCTATCGATCTCACTCAGCCGTGAAAAATTTCTCGGCCAGAAGAATCGAGAATCGGGAATCATTTACTGTCGAGCACCTTTACACCCCCCGGTGTGCCAGGGAGGACAGAATGAAGATCCTCTGGGTAACAGAGTGCAGAACAGGGAGAAAGGAAATGCGCAGAAATAAACTTAAAAAAACAATACGGACATTCACAAGTTACTCAGTGTTAAATATGAAGAATGAAAACGTCACAAAATGCATATGTGTAATATCAGTGTAACATAATATAAATATGTTAGATGCAAACAGTCAGCAGTCAGCGGGGGTGGCGGTGACCAGACCCCCAGGTTATTTGGGGTTAAAACGGTATATTTGTTTTTTAGCATTTTTTTCCAGTGTTTTCACATTTTACTCGCACGGATAAGGATCATTTTTAATCGTAATTCTACGCGCTGCTCCGTTGACGTAACTCTGTTGTGGTCAGTTTGCAGTTCATGACATATCCAGGTGTGGGTTGGGCAGCGCTGTGCTAAATAGTGGATAATTCTCTACACGACATTTAATATGCACAAATGTCCCTCGGACAGCCTCCTCAAACGTCACTACTACCTCTTAAAGGGGGGCGGCTGCGGGGGGTCCGACTTTAATTTGACTGCAGCGCGAGAACCTCTGCAAAAGCTGTGTAGCTTGTTCATCTGGGAAGCTCTGAGCAGCCGGTCTACAATTATTTTGTTTCTCAGCTTCCAAAGGACCCAAACAGTCACAAACTCTGGTTCTTGTATTGGAGCCTGAGGAAGCACTGTACCCCACAGCCTTCTTTTTTATGCGTATAAAACTTATTCATATACGAACCACGACAGCAAAAGAAATGAAATAAGAATTTATTAAGGTTACTATTATGAACTAATTTTTGGTTGCCTGTCTTTTGTTGCTGTGGAAAAAAGCTGTTTTTTGGGGACTCTATTTCATTTAAATGACAGATTAAAAAGAAACAAGAACAAAGGCAAGGTCTCCAAACAAGAAGTTCCTCAGAAAACTTGGCGTGTTCGCGCGAGCGAGAGGGAAATTCGGCGTTTTTGGAGTTTATAATTGTGATGCGGAGCGCAGACCTTTGTGGGAACTGACCTTTTGGGGAGGATAATCGATGGACTCATCTCTTCTGGGTGCTCAGCTCCACGGGCTCCTCCTGCTCTTTCCCAGGTAAATTACCGCGGTACAGAAAGGGATAAAAACGCGGTGCGGAGCCGAGCGCCGATCCGCTACGCTCTCGTGCCCCCTTCCCCGAAGGTGTACGGCCCGCCGAAGCATAGACGGTTCCACTTGTAAAGGCGAACAAGCTATGAAATCCGTCCTGGCCCAGTTTCTGCTGGGCAGATCTTTTCTTCTCAGCGCAAACTGATTCGTATTTATGCCGGCAAATTGAATGTCGGCGAGGGCATTCAAAGTAAATAGCTACAAAGCCGCTGTTTTTACCGGAAAAATCCGGGGCTTCGGGAAGGAGCTTCCTTACCTCCAAAAGTTAACAGAAATGCAAGCCCGCACAGTGGCACCCCTTCCATCACAGACCCGCAAAAAGGAACTCCCGCTTCTGTGCAAATATTACCTTTTTTTTGATGCGGGGCAGGTAGAGGCGGCCGGGGGGAACGGTCCCCAGACGTCCTCGCGCACAGAAAATTAAAACTGATGACTGCCTGCGATTTCTCCCGGTGAGACTTTTGTTTGTAAAACAGCTCAATTTTGTACGCCGCCTGTTTCCCCGCAGCTTGTTTTCCACATTTAGGCAAAATTGGAGGGAAAAAAATGAGCGAGCGGCGCGCGGATTTCCTTTTACCCACGTCGGACTTCTCTCGACTCTTTCAGTGACTCGCAAGGATTGTTACAATCCGTCCGTCTTCAGCGACTGGCGCTGGGTCACGGTGGCCTGGAGTCCGTCCCGGAAACGGGGAAAAGTGACCAAATCCACGCAGGCTGGACGTGAACCCGCAACCAAAACTGTGACGCCACAAAACGTCATTTGAGCAGAAATGTAGGTTCACCGTCGGAAAAGCACTTTTTATTCAACTTTCTCGAACGACCACGGGGACCTCCTTGTGCCGAAGGGCGAAAAAGTGCAAGTAATGGAACGAGAGAAAAAACGTTCAAAGACGTGCAATTCAGAGGCACGTCGCGCGAACCCATAGCTGACTGGAAAGACCAGGCCTACCAGCCGCAGTCAGCCATCCTCCCCATTACGCTTAAATACGTGTTTTGCAAATGTCCGAAGGGTGGGAACTAGTGCTGGAGGAGAGCAGTCGCGTCCACAAGGCCTCCCGTAGAAAAATCAGATCGAAATAAAACAAAACACAGGCCGCGTTCTTTACATATCGACAAGCGTTTGCAGTCGGTTCTCTGACAGACATATGCGGCCTGTGGGTATTAACGCGTCGGATTTAAACTTTACGTTTGACTTAAAGATTTATCGGCCGCCTTCGCACCGCCGTTCGAATAAAACACAACCAGTTAAGAATAAAAAGCCCGCGACGACGCATCTGCTCGTCGGTTGCCAGCTGTCCTGGAAGTGTCCCCAGACTGGGACGTGATCTGTAGTCGCAGCACCGAAAGCGTGGCGTCGGGGACAGGTGTGTTTTTCCTACGTAAAAACACACGCTGAATGGAGAGCCAGTGGGAGGCGATTTCTCAAATGGGCTGGAAGTGATGGTTCGGTGAGGGGGGGGGGTGTGAAAACCCAGGCGGGTGGAGGGGGAAGCAGCTGCCTCTCAGGTCGGCCCTTTTGGCTCGAGGAATTATCTCCCATCGACGGGCCGCACATTAAAAACAGCAGCGCGGAGCAGCTCATTACGCCGCTCCCCGCTGGGTTATTGGCATCTCGGAACGTGTGGAAATTACCGCGGGTCCAGCGGCCGCCCCGGCGCCTTCGTTCCGATTATGTTGCTAAACGCCTCGAACGTCGCTTCCTTAGCAATGAGCCGCGGCGCCGCTGGAGCACCAGAGCTCGGCGGGAGGCCGAAGCTTTACGTTCCTCACGTATGGGTTCGGTTCTGGCCTCGGAGATGCTGGACGCGGGTCCGCTCAACGTTCACGCCGACATCGGCCGGCAGCCGAGCTGAAGACGCGGCCCGGGGACAGCGCCGTGGGACGTTTGAGCGTCGTACCGCGGTATTCGACTGGTTTGACTGGTTCCCGTGACTCCAACGCCGCAAACTCGAAGCAATTTCCGTCACTTCTTTTGAGGAGAATTACGATTCCTTCCGGATCCTTCTGAGAAACCCCAATGCATTTCTAGAAAATACCCCTGATTGAAGTACCTATTTCAGTGTGATAAAAAAACACTTTAAACACCAAATGTTAAATTACCTAATTATCTAACGCATAATGAGCTCATTAATATGCATTTGTGTGTTTATACTTTACGTTTCATTAATGTTATAATTAGTATCGGCAACAAAATTAATAGTCATATTTCTGCAAAGAAAGAAATCAAAACAATACGAAATAGAAAAAAACTATAAAATTCAGTGACTGTAATGGCTGTTACCGGGGGACCGAAACTGCGGTTGAACCCGGGCCACACGAGGCACCGGCTGAGAACACAGATGCCGGGCGCAGTGCTGCCCCCTAGTGTCTCGCTCGCATGCGCACCCGTTTCCGGTATTTCTCTCCTGGTTCCAAAACTCCGGGATAGATTTCATCATTTCTACCTGGATTCTCTACTCGAACACCGACCCGATATTAATATACACGCTGCGCATTTTTTGGGAACTCGGGGCCTCGGATACCGCAGTACAGGTGTCGAGTTTTTCACTTAGCTGACACTGCTTTCCCACACAGCTTATAGCGCTACGTGTGCATCCTACCGTATTTACACTGATTTACTCTTTTATTCGTGTGGGCAAATATCGGCGAGTTAGTTCCGAGCTGGTGTCTTCATCAAAGGTACTGGAGCAGGAGGTGGGATTCAAACGTACACGCGTTTGATTTCAAGTGGACAGCTTGAGCCACCAACCACCACCTACACCTTAGCTTTCAACATCTCGGAATTGCTGGTTCAACCCACAGAGCCCATCTGCTGAACTGATAAGAATGTATTTATATGCCGCTTTCAGAGACCACTTGATCAGAAGTCCTTATCCAGAATGGTATCAGATCTACTTCCCCGGTACTGATCAGAAACTAAAGTTATTCAGTATGAGACGTTTTTCTATAACAACATACAACGATTAACCCACTTATGATTTTTTACTGGAGCACTGCAGGACAAGAGCTTTGCTCAAGTGTTCTACAGCGTAAGCAGGGATTTGAACCGGGTCCCTTTAAGTGCAAAGCAGCAACCCTAACCGCTACGCCCCCTGCTGCCCAGGGAGCAAATTCCCAAAGCCAACACTGTTTCAAGTCTGCCTGGCAGGATATTGGGTTAAATTTACAACCAGCAATAACTCTGCCTTTGGCCACTGTGCAATTCAAGGTATAAAATATTCTTTTGGGATGTTATATGTTTACATATATATCGGCGGTGTATTTACATCAAAACCAACACAAGATTTCCAGCTGGTTTCAGAAGAGCAGCAGAAAAACAGGAAGTTGTGGGGTGAAGGATGAACGTCTGAAGGTCTGCGGATGACCCGGTAGCTCCTGAAATATATTAAACCAGAAAATTCAGCGTCTGTGGAGAATAAAAAGCAGCGCTTTCATGTTGCCCGGAGCTTCTCGGTACAGTTTGAATCCCAACCTTGGACACCGACCCCAACCCCCGTTTACCCTGGTTCTTCTGTCAGATCTGCTCTTAGTTCATCCGTCATAATGAAGCTGTTTAACAAACAACCAAACAGACAGACAAACGAACAAATAAAATCCAGCACCTCCAAAGGTCTGCAGAGATAATTTAATTTCTTTTTTTATTACTTGTAAGTATTTAAACTCATTAGCATAACAGATCTGGCACACAGCAACCTGCAGATGGCATTTTGGGACATTTCAAATACGTACATCGAAAGAGCAGAAGAGCACAATGCTCAGCAAAGACGATCGTGTAGCGCAAACCATCGTCCAAAAGGTTGTCGAGGTATTTCAACTCTCGGTTTCCACTCCTCCCCTCATCGAGTTTAACACGTCAGAATTTGAACCCCACAGGCCTCACGGAGCAAAGTGATGCCCGGGAAAGAAAGAAGTTCACGTCCTCGCCGTTCAGCTACAGTTCATATTTCATCACGAAGGGAGGGCACATCGCGCACGAGGGGCTGGGAGGGCTGCAGGTCAGAGGTCGAAGGTCAGGGTGTATGGGCCTTGGGTGTATGAAAATGGTGCTGAGCGGTGCACTTGTCACGCGGCTGCGCTCCTGTCACGACGAAAGTGCCCACAATGGGAGAAGTGTCACTCGCGCTCCTGACAGCCTGGCCTCAGGGCCATCGATTATTTCCATTGATTTCAACGCGTGAAATACCAACTATACCTCTATTTGTGTGTGCATGTGCAGGGTGGTGGTGGGGGGGGTCATATCCTATAAGTTATCGTGAAAGGTGAGAAAAAGACCCACTATAAATACTAAGACAAAATCGATGTGCTTCCCTGTGACATGAGAGATAATGGGAATAGACTTCCTGAGCCTTGGGCTTAAACATGCATGTGGTTTACAAATATATACAATAATCATTTAAAAAATCAATTTCAAACATAGTTAAGTTATAAAATATGCACTTTAATTCTCTGTAATCTTTTTCTCTCTGAATATCATTTCCTCTCTGTATAGATATATGCAGTCACCCCTCGGTATCGGAAACTAATTTGTCCCGAAAACACGTCGGATGCCAAATTTTTCAGATCCCCGAGTCCTTATATTCCTTTTATTTTAGATGTGGGGAAAATAAATAAATAGTGCGCTCCCAGCCCATCGGAAAACACCCCTATTACTATCAACGCGTGACCTGAGCACAATAAACACGGTAAACACCGGTTCCCTCGTTCGGGAAGACTTAAAGCCGTTGTCAACGTGCGTTTATACCGCGGTGCAGTGCGTACAGTACAGCACACTCCACGTGTCTGTCACTGTGTTACACACGCGAGAGGGCGCACGGTGGGGTTCGCGGCCCCATCTCGATCTTCTGACATGTCGAGTAAAGGTGATAAAGACGTGTTTCAAAGTTACCCGCTGGCTCGTCTTCTGTTTCGCACAACAAGCGACGTTTAAATAAATAGGCTTCCTTTTCAAATGAGGCGACTCGGCGCAAACGAAACAGATGGAAACAGCCGATAACACCGCAACAGCGTGCCTGGCTTCGGATAAATTTGTAACACAATAGAGTTTATTACAGCACGTCCTGTATTATTTTATTACAGTACACTGTAGGGTACTGAGCCGTATTTACTTGCAGATTCTCAAAATTTATTTTCATTCCGGAAACGTTTCGGACAAAAATTTGTCATAGCAGAACGTTTCCATTCGGACTCGGACACACAGGTATTCGCTTTCAAGGGGCGTTATCGAGAACATTGGGAAGCGGAGAGCTCAGACACCGAGGCCTCGCCACGTATAAGAAGAGCTACAGATAACCTACGTATGAATCGAAGCAGAGTGACAGTTTACATCATTCTCTGGTGTTACATATAAACGCAACGTTTGCTGTGAACATAAATCACAGGTGTAATCAAAGTGATCATCTGCACATCTGGGTGAAATTAGCCCTAATAATTAATTATTAATCGGAGACCAATACAAGCAGGGACCCCCGGCGAGACCTACAGCACCTACTCTCCCCGCGCCAGGCTCCTGCGCGGAGCGGTGGCCTGTAATTGGTTTTCATTTTATTATGAAATCCTCTGAATTTTTAATTCCACTGAGCCGGCTGCTCCTGACCGGTTTAATCACCGCCGCGGCAGTCGCATCGCGGTCAGGCGGCGGGTCGATGAGCCGGGGAGGGGCCGGGGGGACGCGGCGGACAGAGTACGTTTCTCAATGTAAAGTCTCGCGCATTTCGCACCGTTAACCCGTGTTAATAAACTAACACACACAGTTTTACGCATTTATTCATCTCCTGACATTTTTCTCCAAAGGAGCGTGTCACGTTCACCTGCTTGCGCTGATTTATGCAGCTGGGAATTTTTTTACTGAATCAGTGCAAGATTTCTTGCCCAAAGGCACCGCAGGGTGAGTGGGATTTGAACCCGAGTGCAAGAGGGCAGTATTAACCGAGAGAGAGCCTGCTGCCCACCAGCTTCTTTTGTTCAGTCTCTCCAGCAAGCTTCCGTTTGCGTGTTAACTGCTGGGGAAGCGTGTGTTCTCGTCCTCAATGTTATTTTTGATATTTCTTCCTTACTGATTCACAAGGCCGATGCTAACGCAGCGGGAAGCGCTAGCCGCACGGGTCCCAGAAGGAAACGGGAAGCCGGGAGGAAAGAGAGCGATGAGAGATGAACCGTCCCGACTGCAGCAGGTCACGCCTCAGTCAGGGGCTCCGGTCAGCACCGCGGTCCCCGCGAGGCGTCACTGCTGACAAGCCGTCGCCGATCCTTTCCAGGGACCTGATTCGCTGCGAGAGGTGAAAATCAGAAGGGAAAGGGGTGACCTCGCTTGACCGGCCCTCACGGGGTGTCTCTGAGCTGATCCTCAGCCGTGGTGACAGTGGGCCAGGGGACGAATCTGAGCATAAATAAAATAAAAATGGAATGGAGGGAAAAAGCAGAAATAACAGGAAAATACATAAAGAGCAAAAGGGGGGGGGGGGGGCAGGTCACATGATGGGCAAAACAGGGGAAATCCTGAAAAGTTGCAACTTTAGCAGAGAAAGTATTTACAGGCAGGTGTCATTTTTGAGAAGAAAAGTGACATTGATTGTTAGTAAGTGAAACGGAATCTTGCTGGTTTCCCTGAAGTCCAGAATGGACGCATAATATCTTCTTTCAGCTGGTGAAGGAGAAGGCAACAGCCAACTGGCAGCTGATAGGTGTGTGTGTGTGTGTGTGTGTGTGTGTGTGTATGTGTGATGGTGGTGGTTGGGGGTGGTGTGTGATGATACATCTGTTAGGAAAAAGCAGGATCTGCCTACAAACAGCCAGGGTGTTGGTGACAGTTGTGATAAGCAAAGCAATTGTGTCTCTGAAAAAATGTCTTGTTTGTGTTTGTTTCTGAAGTCTCAGCTCTCTGCGATTTTCACAAAAGCTTAAAATATTCCGATAAACAGAACAAACTACATTAATGACCGACGCAAATTTGAACCACGAAAGGTTTATCATATTTGCAACAGTGACAGCATTTTGCTTTCAGTCACTGATGGATGTATGGATGGATGGATGGATAGACAGATGGATGGATGGACGGATGGATGGATGGACAGACAGATGGATGGACGGATGGATGGATGGATGGACAGACAGATGGATGGATAGATGGACGGATGGACGGATGGATGGGCAGGTAAACAAATGGACTGATTAATTGATCCGTGGACATATGAAGGAGAGATGGACAATTAGTTGGGTGGATGAACTAATGGATGGATGGATGGACAGATGGATGGATGGACAGAGAGATGGATGGATGGACAGATGGATGGATGGGCGGACGGACAGACGGATGGATGGATGGATGGATGGGCAGAGAGATGGATGGATGGACAGATGGATGGATGGGCAGACAGATGGATGGATGGATGGACAGATGGATGGACGGACAGACGGATGGATGGACGGATGGATGGATGGGCAGAGAGATGGATGGATGGACGGATGGATGGATGGGCAGACAGATGGATGGATGGATGGATGGATGGATGGACAGATGGGCGGACGGACAGACGGATGGATGGACGGATGGATGGATGGGCAGAGAGATGGATGGATGGACGGATGGATGGATGGGCAGACAGATGGATGGATGGATGGATGGATGGATGGACAGATGGATGGACGGACAGACGGATGGATGGACGGATGGATGGATGGGCAGGTAAACAGATGGACTGATTAATGCATCCATGGGTTGACAAAAGAGAGATGGGCAGTTGGTTAAATGGATAGTTTGATGGATGGATGGATGAACAATTGGATGGGTAACTGGTCTGATTAATTGATCCGTGGACATATGAAGGAGGGATGGACAATTAGTTGGGTGGATGAACTAATGGATGGATGGATGGATGGGCAGATAAACAAATGGACTGAAAAATGGACGAACAAGTAGCCTGATTAATGGATCCATGGACATATGAAGGAGAGATGGACAAAGTTAGATGGATGGACGGACGGGCGGATGGACGGATTGACAATTGTGGCGTACGGCAGCCAGTATATGTTGTATGTGAGTTTTGCCACGTCAGATATCATCGGCAGTCCAACCTGCTGAGCCCTTGAGAAAGGTTCATATCTTTAGTTATTCAAGCTCAGCTCACTTGTTTCTAGGCCCCGTAATCTAAGCTGAATAGACCTGTCAGTCCAAAGGCAGCAGGCTTTCCCTGATGCATGAAATAGCGGCGGCTCTTTGCAGGCATAGCAAGCTTTTATTTACTGACCTGTGCACCTGAAATGAGAGCCCAGTGTTTTCAGCAACGCCGAGCTGGAGTTTCGGCACTAGGGCCATAATTATTGTCAGCGGGCTTTTGTCTCCATCGCTGTTTGAACATCACGGTCCAGAAACTCACCCTGTGCAAATACAGTGGCCACCCCCCCCCAAAAAAAAGAAAAAAAATCCTTTGGGATCGTCATAAAAGGGTTAAACCAGTCGAGTCAGGATCCAACTTCTCCACCCTGGGCTGTAATGTGAGACAGAACTGCTTTTCTTCTCATCCAAGGATCCAGGGGCATCGCAGGGAGAACATACAACTCCACAAAAGAGTTTTTCGAATTACAGAAGCCGCGGCGTTCGTACGCCTCTAATCCACTCAGTAGTTTACTTTGTTGGAGCTGTTTTGCATATTTATTAAAGACAGCGCACACGGCGTAGCCTGGTTGTGGAGAAGTGGGCCTTGAAAGGATTACGGGCTGTTAAAGGCAAACTGTACATCTATGCTGAAATGCAAAGTCAGATGCGGTGGCTGCGGCGATGAGGGTCATTTAGAACCAGATTGAAACATCAGAAACACACACTCGCACACCCTCGCACACGCACAGGTAGAAAGTCAATATGCCCTTGGCAGGCACTCGCAAGGCCGAGCATCCAGCATCTGCCAGCCCCTATTGCCAATTTGCACGAGGAGAGCTTCCGGCGATTGATTACCGGACCCCCGCAAATTATATCAATGGGAGGAAAAATGGGCTCAACTGGCCGGTGGGTCCCCTGCAGATTAATACCCCGTGTGAGTCTCTAATACAGATCGCCCATTCAGCCTGAACAATCCCCCAAAATCTGTTTCTCAACCCCTCTCTTGATAAACACAGGCACGTGGAGAAGGTGGGGAAGACGCTGAGATGTCCTGCAGCTGGGCGCCTCGGAGTGGTCGTTGTCTCCACCAGCACGGGCAGGCTGAGAAGTAAGACATTGCTTCCTTCTTACCACCAGGTGCTGTGATTTCTTACACCTTCTGGTTGGGTTTTAGTTTTTAATGAATTCATTATTGCTTCTTGTTCCCCCACATATCGCTGGAGAGTCGACAAAAAACAAGAATGAAATAAACAGGCGCACGGAAGAGCACGGAAAAAGCAACAAGAATGTGACGATTTAAAAAAAAAAAACATTTAACATTCCAGCGTTTAATGATTTTCAAAAATAACCGAGAAAAGTCTCCAGTCCATACTTTAGTGTTTTTCCACTATTTTCCGGCTGTTAAGTTAATTCTTTGGTCGTTTCATCTCGAGGTGTGGTTTATATGTCCAAAAAATGGCTTAGAGTGTTTCCTTTGTTATTGCTGGCTTCATCCAGACGTTTCTTTATTGATATCTAGATTTAACGGACATTCGATCATATGGAACAGGCCCCCAACCCCCGTATGCTGCAGTACCTAAAATAAAATGCAAGACAAAATGAATATAATGTAAATTTAAACGTTAAAAATATGGAAAAATGATAAAGGTGCAGCAGTTGTTGTCAGAGGGGACCGTCAGGCAGCCCCAGGTAGTGCTACTGTCACCTTTCCGCCTGAAGGTGACTTGGTTTGAATTCCGCTCCCGCCGCGGGGTCGTCGGTCGAGGCGCTTATGCTGAACCGAAGCTGTAAGACTACCATGTGGTAAAAAACACAAACTATTTCAACGTTGCTTATTTGACACCAGCTGAGCGGTTTGCTTCGGCCCTCCGATGTTGGCGGGCGCCGGAAACGCGTTTTCCGAGCTGGAGACGTCGTACCTTCGCACCGTGTCGTAAAGGGTGAGTTAAAGCAAATCCGAGCCACCGAGAATCACAAAGCCCACAGCACATTCGGGCGAAAATTATAACCTGAAGGATAAAGGACAACCGGTGGAAACAAAGGGACGATAATAACAAGAGTGGAGTTATTGTTCTTTCGGGGCCGGGGATATTAGCGGCGCGGTGATGAACTTCAGACGTGTTTCCGAGCCCTGAATGGAAATGTGAGACAGAATCTTATTAAAGCACACGAGCGAGTGCATCACAAAGGCGCCGTTTAGTCTTAGCCCCCCGGCGGTGCCCTCCTCAGCGAGGCACACGTGCAGAAATAATGCCAGGCTTCAGGTGATCTTGGGAGGAGGAGCGGGAGGAAGTGGCGAGGTGAGTGGGGGGTCCTACTTGGTGGGGCGGCACGTTCCTCTACTCACATCCCGGTTTCTGTCAGGATAACCCAGGGAGGTGTGCCTGCTGGGATTTTACTGACAGTATGAACTGTAAAAATGTTTCTTTGACTGCTGTGAATTTCAAATTAACCCCTCCTAGGACGAGACACCCGTGACAGGCACCGTTCCCACTTGCTTTTGCACTTTAAAGCTGGTACTACCTCAGGACCCCGGTCTAGATCTGTATTATTATTAACTATTGTTTCACTTTTGGTGTTTCCCAAGGTGACTTGCAATGTGACATTTTTATAACGGGATAATTTACCCATTTTTACAGCCCACAGGTGATTCGCCAGGTCAGGACAGTTTAAGGTAAACATCACGATCGAGGGTATTTCAGTAAGAGCAGGGATGTGAGCCCAGGTCCTTTAGATATCGTATTCATGGTTTTAGCCTCTGTGCTACCTGCTTCCACCCAAATGGACCGCTGAGCAAGATATGGACTTATTTGCCTCAACCGTCAGTTTCAAATTCCGAATCCTACAGGATCTAAGGTAAAGCACTGCGAGCGGTTCTCTCCATATAAACAACTAACTGTAGGGATGCTGTTTGGTCCTGGTGAGATATTCCTACGATCTGGACCTCAGACAAATTATGGCCACCACAGAACTCAGATAATGGAGAAGATATCGGTAAGTAAATAAATGGGCAAGAACAAATGAGAGTAGCAAAATTTTGCATAAAGATCGATATGGAGGCATCTAAGAAATAAACTTGGGCTCTCTTAAAAAGAGCCAAATTAATCCGCTTCTTTCCTGCGGCCCTGGGAGACCGTATCTAAATGATGAATCCATCTTTCTATTCTTTGTAATGGTCTATTTAAGTTACAAACACCCCCAGTCACTCGATACCCAGCAGGTTGGCTGTTGGGTGTGCATTGGCTTCCCTGTTCATCATCCCTTTTGTGCCGTTGGCTTCTCTTTGAGTTCCAACCCCTCGACCCTTGATCTGTGAACCCCTGCACAAGTCCAGGCCTAACTTGCTCGGGGACACAGAAATCGCGTCGGTTTGTGGAGTGAGATAGGAAAGATCCGCAGGAGAATACCTGGGGAACGTTTCATCGGCGAGCTTTTGAACACCGATACAGCAGCTCGCAGCACCGGCGATGCGAGAACACATTTCTCCTAATCCAGCATGTTCCGAGATAAGAGGAGGAAAACAACAAAGTGAATGCGGGTGCATAGACACGGTGGTGGGAGTGAAAGGGACCAGAGAAGCAAGGAAAAAAATATTCCAAAAAAGAAGGACCTCTGTGATTGGTGCGTGAGGGAGAATGGGCGGGATCTCTCGTTCTCTTGCTATTGTAGAGAAGCACCTGTCTCTGTCTACGATTGGTCAGGGTGTGAGAGGTGGGTGGGAGACTTCACGGTGCAAAATTTTGACCTGCTAGCTCCTGCGACTCATTTCTCGTGGTTCCGAGAAAATGTTAAAATGCCCGTTTGCGCTACCGGTGATATATATCAGTGACCCCAGGAGCTACAGACATCAGCAAACCTGTCATGTGGCCAGAAGGTGTCCAGTTCAAGTTCCAGGTAGGAAATTAGCCTCAAACCCCTGGGCTCAACGTAAAAAGCTTTCTGTAGACCGCGAGATCGGATGCGTAACTGCACGCCACTGGTTAAAATGCATTTGGTGACCAAACAAGACGTACAATTTAGGGCAAAAACATGATAAACATGCTGGCGGTTGCCAAACAATTCTGGCCCGGCTAACATGGGCCGAGGACAGCGGCGATAAGAATTATGCATGACCGTGTAGCGTGTGCGAATGTTGCATAACCGCTGAACAGACCCTCGCTGGTGGTGTGCTGTGAATACGCACAGGCGGCGGGGAGGAGGGAAGAAATCGCCGGAAACACGGGGTCCCGCGAAACGCTGAGGCAGCGGCCAAACTGTCAAGAACGGAGGGGGATGGACCCAAAAAAAGCGAAACGCAAAGCCCTCAGGTAACCTCCTGGGAACGGAAATCAAGAGAGCGGGGGCTTCCAAAAATAATTTACACGAGGCATATAAATCCAGCGGACAACAAGCGCTAACAGATATGGATTTGTTCTCCCTTTGGTGAGGCTCTTCATTTTGTTTCACTAAAATGCAGCAAAATAAAACGGGTGCAACTGTAAGGATCTCCGGGCAGATTTGGACAAAGGCTCCCGCTTCAATGATAAATACAACACGGCGGCATGGGTGCAGAAAGAAAAAAAAAAAAAAAAAAAGGATGTTCGAGACAATTGCGAGAAATGTGGGAAAAATAAAGAACGGCCTCCTAAACGTTTCAGCGGAGTGAAACATCTCGGTTTTGGCATAACAAAGTAAGATATGCAATGCAAATCAGCGCGGCGAGTTTAGAGGCCCTCGCAGAACGCTGCGGCGCTACGACGGCCTGCATAATTCAGAAGGACGACAAATAAGAAATAGGGATCCCTTAAAACAAAGTATAAATATGCATGTTATCACAATGGCCGGTTAATCGAATGCAAATTAAAGCGAAAGGACTCGCCCGCGTGCCGCCGAACTTGCGCACGGCGCACGTTATTAACATGAGCTGAGATAAGGTTTCGTCCGGCCGGCCACCGCGCATAAAAACAAGTCTCGGTGGCCTGCTCCCGCGCCTGTTTATGGACATGCCGAAAGCCTCCTAGAGTAGCAGGGAAACAAAAATGAAGGGATATAAACAATGAACCGGGACGCCGGAGACACCCCGTTGTAAAAACTGGAACGGAGGGGCCACCCAAGTGACACTCGTTGGGGTTCGGGGCGTGGGTGAGTTGAGCGCTGAGGTTAGAACTGCCTTCTCGTAGTGGGATGACCCAGGTTTGAATCCCAGCTCCCACCGGAGAAGCCTCGATCGAGATGCTGAACCTGAAACGTTCCCGCTTGCATAAGTGGGCATAACACAAGTCGCTTTTGAGACTAGTGTCAGCTAAATAAATGACTATCTATATAGAATTGCCTTCCAAACTTCCCACAATGCATTTCCTGGAAGTTAAGAAAGGCGATGATTCACCGTGCAGCTGATATTTCTCTGAGCTTTGAATGGTCTCGTGTCCAGTGTCTCCGGAGCTGCAGCCAAGACCTTACGAAACAGACGCAGTGATTTAAATGAATGCCGAGCTCTTCTGCCTACCCTGAAGTGACACAGTAAACATTCTGTCCGTTCTGAGTGGCTTAACGCGATAAGTTGCTTTGGAGTAAAGTGTCGACTTAAGGAATAAGTGACAAATACTTAGTAAATACTCAGCAAAGCCCAGAGTAAAAGAAATGGTGGCCAAGGGATGGTCACCCACACGTTACACTCAACGTGAGAATTATAAAGTCCTGAGCCGACTGGCCCGCGAGCTTAAAGGAGGTGATAGTAATAAGGAAAACGATCGTGATTTTTCTTGAGAATTTGTGATTTTTGTCTGCATGTTTAAACAGGTAGCTACGGTGGGTTGCGGTGCTCAGCAAGCCAAGGCCCTCACTGTTAACTACTGCGTCCGCAAGGCCGCTTTGTGTCTCCGCGGCGTCGCTGGGCTCGAGGCGGAGCTCCACGGCTTTACGCCGGAGGAGTTTTTGATTACGAATGGGCCGTGGAGATAAAGGCCGCTTTGATGCGGCTGCACGAGCAGAAGGCCAGGGCCTTTTTGTTTAGCGTCAGAGCGAGAGAGGTTGAGGGGAATGAGAAGTATCCCTCTTACTTTTTTAACAATGTCACAGCATGGATTGTCCCATCCGGCCGTTCCTGCCGAAACTGATTTCAGGAGACACGTTTATGGCGGGCAAAAAGGAGGGAAAATTCAATCCACAGCTGTCTGATGTTATTGATGGAAGATGCTGTGCCGTATGACGGGGCTCTTTCTGCCGTCTGAGCGGCACAACGGGCGAAAACGAAGTGGTGTAATCGGGGACTCAGGAGCGGCGCATCCCACCCGTCTGGGAACCGCCACACGACTCCACCGACTCCAACCGCCGCGTCCATTTCCAAAGCAGCTCATTGTTAATCCTTCCGTCTCCAGAGACATCTTTGGAAACATCTGAACAGATCACGTTTTCCCCTGTCTGAGAGCATTTTTTTTTTTACACGAATCATCTCAGCTTGCATACCTCTCCTCGATCTGAGAGAAAACTTTTTTCCGCTCAAAATCAAATTAGTTGCGCCCGAACGTGTCTGAAAGGTGGTCTTACTGGTTTATTCAACAAATTCTGTAATATATGCGCCAAATAAGAATCATCCTGTCGAAATGTGAGGATCTGTGCGAGGAGGGTGGGTGGGGGGGTGACAGGGATGGGGGGATAAAGAATTGATGGAATGGAAAGCCTCTTTCCTGCACAATCCCACATTATCATGCTGCTGGAGTTCCCACGTTTTTCCTGCGCTGCCGCTGCTGCGTCCTGGGGACTCCGGCGAGGAACAGGGATGGTGCTCACCGAACAAGTGGAGCGGGCAATGAAACGCGTTGGACTAAATTCCGTGGATGTCCGTGCTGAATGGGATCAAATCAATGAGGATTCTTCTGGCCTCCTGCTGCTTTTTAAGCCAATGGGGGGATTATAGGGGGTAACATTGCTGGGAAAGTCATGTACTCAGTCCCAAATGCACCGTCCATATTTTCCAGACTATAAGTTGTCTCGGAGTATAAACTGCATACCTTCGAAATGTACGTATTTGGAAAAAATCAACAGATAAATCGTACTGGAGGGAAAGTTGCACGTTGCGGGTATTTTAACTTTGCGGGCCGACGACACACCGGATGCGTCCGCAGGCCTCCCGTGAATTTGTATTCATAACCGTTCCCCGTAGACCCATTAAAAACAGATCTTCCAGCGACGCTCAGATGGACATGTTGTTTTTTTTCGGTAACCTATTCGGATATGTAATTTTATTCAGCTTATTGTGTTTTTATTAACGGTAAGAGTCCACTGGCACGCCAGCGGTTGAAGCCTGCAGTACTGTGGTTAAACAGCTCGGCCATTTGTGGCGGGAGGCGAGGTGGTGCCTCCTGCTCGTCGCCGTCACCCTCCGTGCCGTTCTCAGATGTTTCCGGAACTCTTTGATCGTAAATTAACAAAACCACCAGTACAGGGGATACGGTAGATTTTAAGCATTTTTTTCTTTTTCTTTATATGTTTTTCAGCGGAGTGTAAGTCAGACCAGCCTAAGAGGTGGGGGAGGGCGACATATTTATATAAATATGGCACATTTCTTCTTTCATATGATGTGTTTCTCCAAAATAAGGTGCTATGTTTGGTTTTTACATTTAGACTGATTTACCCATTTATACAACCGGTTCATTTTTTTTGCTTCTATTTAGGGTAAGTACCTCGATCAAGGTTGGTACAGCAGGGGATTGGAAGCCATGTTGGGTCTTTTGGCTGCGAGGTGACGCTCCTAACCATGACGTCACCTGCGGAATGAGGTGACATACCTGTAATCCTGCAATCCGTTTGGAGACGGGATCCGACCCTGCGGCAATACTCACACCTCCCATCTCCTTGACCCACCACCTGTGTGACCAGGCGTATCTCTGGAAAGAAGAAGCACCTCTCCTCCTTCATCTCCTACAAAATCAACAGGTCGCAGCCCCCCGTGATGGTGAAGGTAGCCAAGCGGCAGCAGACCGAACCGTACATCATCTGTCCTTTCACCACACCCCAACCGCGGTTCCTCCTTCCAGCACACCTCTTAACACAATTCCTTCAGCTGGAACATCTGGGCAGATCTGAAAACTTGCTTTCCTGATTTTGTGAATCCACCTTTGTTTTATAGAGCCGGAGCCACTTTTCTTCCACAGATACCATAAACCTGAGACCATTTAAAACGTTAAACAATTTCGACTTCTTTTTACATTAGTTATTCCCCATTAAAGGCCCATTCGGCGTGATGTAGTTTGTGTTTGATATCCCATCAGATGATTGTTAGAAAACGTCCTTCGGTAATTCCACAGCCTATTAATATTTTTTTCTCCGTTGGACCACGATAAGCCGTAGGAGGCGTGATCGTGATGCCTATTCTCAATGGCTGAGCAAATTGCTACAAGCGTTTTCCCTTTTCAGAAACATTGTTTTTACAAGGAACAAAAAAGGTGGACTGAAGACATTTTCTTTGAGATGGTTCTGTAAATTACTTCAAAGTGTGTTCACAGTTGCGGCGGAAGCATTAGCTGAGCTTCGGAGAAGGACTCTATATCAGAATGGAAATATCCGTATGAAGCCCAGTGAAGGTTTTCCTTGAAAGAGCAGATCTGTGATTTATTTTTTTTAAAAACTGTATTAATTCTTTCACTCGCTCTGCCCGTCCAGTCGCAGCTGTCAATAGATGCAACCCTTCTCTCAAGCCAGAGGTCACCTGTCGCTTCCCACCTGCCCCAAGCATATCGAGATCTCCAACAGGGAGCAGCTGGGAGCAAGTTGGTGCACAGACAACGTCACTCTGTGCTCGCATGATGCCACGTAGACAGCAGGGGGCGGAGTGGCTAGAAAAGACACATCACACTGCGGTGTGAAGGTTCCTGCTTTGAATCCAGCGCTCTCCGTCGAGCTACTTATCCTGAATCGGCACAATAAGAAGAACCTCGTGAGTTCAGCGGGTAAATCACAGTAAAAATGATGAACGGTGAAACCGGACAAAGGTGTCGGGGAAACATGAATAAATACCGTTTGAACAAATATCTTATAAGATGTACCGCACTTGTTTGACTTGAAGAATAATGTTTTTTTTTTTTTTTTTCCGGTAGCAAGAGACAATGCGGGTGGATGGGGGCAAAAGACAAACCGCATTTTGTCGGAAAAAAATTTTCCACGTTTTCCAGCCCTTCCGGGTTAAACGCAGCTCCCGCGAACATTTTGCATTCGGTTTGACATTTTACTCATTTCGCCGAGCGCCGCCGACTCACACGGCACAAGGCAATACGTTAAGTGCAAACAAGAGCTTGTATTGGAAAAACAAGGCGGACGGGATTCGCATTTATCACGCGGTGCATTAGCCGATTAGCACAGCCGCGGACGCGCGGGGGGCTCCGTCTCCTCGGCCTCCATTAATAGCCCACCATTTAAAGTCGGAGGGAGAGATGCTCCCGTTCCAGGCGCCTGAAGAGAGTCTTTGGACTGGAATGGAAAAGACCAAGTTCTGACACCTCCTAAAAGGCTCCCGTATGACCGATGGGTCCCGATCAAACTATTGCGGCTGCGAAAGTGTATCTCGGCACGGCGTGTTTGCATTCCAGCAAAGCAATTTGGCTCAGTTCAACGCAAAATACCTAGATAAATACAACCTCGGTGTTTCCATTAGCTAACAGCAAAACATGATTAACAACTTGCCCGTTGTTATTATGCCTGTCACATTTTGGGCTGGACTCTGCTTTTCTGAAACTTTCTTTCTCCGCAGCCTTAAGTGCTTCGCAGGGGCCGCTGGCGGCGACCGTCGTCTCGGCCTGTTTGTTTGTCCGCGATGCGTTCGAAATTTCCACCACATCTTGACACGCTTTGCTGTGCGCCACACTTTCTTTAACTCTCGGTAAGTGAAAGAAAGTGCGACGTTTAGAAATTGCCCGCCATTGTTCACGTGTGGAAACCTACACGTAGCGCCAGGGACCAACATCGGCCTGTCGAAAAAAGAACAAAGGAAACCTTTAAACAGCGTCCCTTCCGCTTTTTAGGAGGGCGGGACCACTTTGCACTTTGTCGGGGGTGTCACAATAGCACAGATCTGAACTAAGCAAGTGTGGACCCCAATATAACATCTAAGTTAAACATCAAGACATTTCACAGGGTTTACTTATGAACCTATGATATAGGTGACCTCCTTCTTATAATCCACCCTTATAAAACACATCGATCGACCCAAACCAAGGAACTGCAAACACCCCCAGCAATGAGTTCTCCCATTCAGCTCCAACTGAGCATGTGCACCACAGACACAGGCGATATGTAAGGCCACCCGAACCCTCACGGGGGTCTTCTACCAGAACTCAGAGTAAGCGGTGCAGGCGGGTGAGTAATATATTCAAGAATTACACATTATACACAACGGAGGGGAACTGTGTGTGTGTATATGAGATGGAAATGTATCCAGCTGAGTTCACCTTCTAAGTTGGTTTAACTAGTTGGAATGAATGTCTCCTGCAGGCACTAAACTATGGCAGAGCTGCTTCGTTGCACATTTACTTGAAACCAGGTTTTCCTGGGCCAAAAAACATACAAGCTGGAGGTTTCAGAAGCCTTGGGGACCAATGAGCCAAAATGTTAAACATCTATCATATATTTGGTATCCATGGCAGCCTCCACCAACATGGCTCATCATACTGCTCTTCATAGACGTCTTTCTCTAGGGTCACAGCTATTCGGACAGGCCTTCATTCTCCAGCAAGACACTGACCCAAAAAACGCCTCGATCTAGTTCTAGAACTCAGTGGCAAAGAAAAAGAATTCAAACTAAAGTCCGGGATGTGCAATAGAAAAAAAAAAAGGTTCCCAGCAAGTGCTTCTGACTGGCGCTGCAAATCTATTTGGTTTTCTGTCTGTGAGACTCGGAAGGGTAACAGTCAAGCAAGTAAAATTTAAGGAGTAAGTTAAAACTAGAATAGTGAAGTGCTGTTGCACCCTTGGGCGAAGATGGTGACAGAGTTGGCAAAGTGGTTCCAGAATGTCCTGCCTTCCAACCGAGTCCTTAGTGTGTAACGGGCCGTGTCCTTTCTTGCTGGGACTGAGTCCATCCATCTGGTTTCTCTTCACGTCTTTCCCCCAGCTTTTTCAACCAGTAGTCTGTTTGAGACAATCCAAACTCACGGGTCCAAAACTTGAAAACTTTGAACAAAGCGTTTGACCTCAACTTCAAAGCAGCTTTAATTTTTCCGCACGTCGTGCGTCCTGCCCAGTTTTTCCACAGTTTCATTCTAACATCAAAATAACAACACAGTAGATGCCTGAGAAGTGGTGCAGACTGAATATGAAAGCATTTATGTTTTGCGCTGTTTTGCTTCTATATTTTATTTTTCCTCTCCGTTAAAGCAAACGCTTAATGTTGTCGGTCCCATATTTTATTCAAATTGAGCCGTTGCCCACAACTACAATAAAGACAGGGAGAGATGCAGTGCCATTTTTTTAAGGTGACCATGCCGTTTTCACAGTGTGTGGTTTTCCAAGATTAACTCTTACATTGACAGTTTTTCATTTGTTTGGTATGTTGCTCCAAAGCAACTTGGTGTTAAGCTACTTGCAGTGATTTACCCATCTAAGGGTAAGTACCCTGCGGTGCTACAGCAGGAGATGGGAGTGAAACTGGGTGCTTTCAGTCTGAGGACCTCTAGCCAGTACGCCACCTGCGGCTCCTGTTCCCTTTCATGGACCCCGGCGAGTTGCCCGTGGCGGCGGCAGCTCCGGCAGCAGATGCCGGAAAAAGCCCTGGGGTGGTCGGTGTGGCTGCGTGTTAGAGTCGCTCCAATGGAAGCCAGGGTCATCCTTGAACCTGAGCATCAAGCCGTCACCCACGCTGTCCTCCTGCTTTCCCCATCCACCAAGGTGCTTAGATGTTAAGGACGGAGGTCTTAGCAGTGAAAGCTTGCTTCAGTAAAAGCCTCCCCTTCTCAGATCCGTGTTTCCACTGCAAGCTGGATCCATTACAATCAGTTTTAAGTACATTTCTTTAATCTCTCCTGCTCTCCTCCATTTGTCAGTTTGCCCTTGACGTGCATCCAGATGCACAGATTTTTAGCTTAATTCCCCCTCTCATTAGCAGAAGATTCCTCCTGTTTTGCCCGTGGCCAGTTTGCGTAGCTATAACAAAACCATTACGCAGCGTGCTGCGCCGCTGTAGCCTTCTGGTGAAAAGACGAGGGAGCCGAGGATTTGGCTGCGTCGATGGGCCGCGTAGCGAGCGCTGGTTTTTAACTTAATGTTCGGCCCATTCGAAGAGAACATTAGAACAAGCAGCTGCCGGGCATAGTGTTTCCCTTCTCCGCGTATCCGCTGTGCAGCGAAGGCATCCGGCGCTAAGTGGGCGAGAAAAGGCGTCCGGGCGAGAGCCCCGGCCGCGTGTCTCGAAAAGACTCGGCCTTTTTGGTTAACGTGGCTTTCGGGTTACAATTAATCGTTGCAGGTTAAGCAGATTAATGCAGGCAGCGATACCTTGGGACTGTGAAAGTTAGACCCAGTTTTATTTGCGAGGGGGAAATTGCACATCCATTAGGTCTCACTAAGTACAGAGTCATTAGTTAAATGATGAACAAATGCGACACGAAGGGCGAGATGACTGATGGCGAGAGATCGGTCCCGCTAAATTAGCTTTCCTGCACAAGGAGTCCGATTCTTAGGCTGTTTAAATAGTATCACCAGACGACAAAGCTTTTATTCTGGCTCCCGACTATCTGTCATCGCTCCTGCAACCAGTCTCAGCCCAAGCTATGTGAGATACCGGTGCAGGTAATCTTTGCAGAGGGAGAACTCATTCCAGCAATCTCTCGATCAGACGTTTTTGCCATCCGCACAGCCTACGTAACAGGAAAATTTGAAATGCTTGAGGCTCATTTTCCAGTGTTGCATGGCAACAGCTGTAGCTACTTTAGCATCTCTCGACACAATGTACTTTTCAAAGTCTCAATCAGTCATTTTCCTGCATATATCAGGTCATCAGGAGACCCTGGGTGGTTCTTCTCAAAGAAGTCACTCAAAGGGGGGAGTGGGGGCTTGTGGGTTGCTATGGTCTGCCTTTGGATACCTCTTGTTGGCCCTGTTATCCCAAGCTGGGGCTGCCCCCGAGACTCCTGGATCTGATCCCAGAGAAACATCTTTCCATGGAAGCATGGAACCCTGGGGGGGGTCAAAAACTTGGCGTGATGATCTCTGCATTGAAGCACAGTCTCCAAGCTCGACGGGGCAGTCGAGTCCGCCGCACCTCCGTGACGGTTTGAGCCGCACAGGAACAGCTGGAGGATCCGTGCGGAGCCTTGCACACCTTCAGCTGCATCTCAGCTCAGAGGGGCAACGTAGGAGTCAGACCCTTTCCTTCACTGGGTGATTCAGGCTCATTGCTTCCTCCTATGAGTAGTAGCTGTCTTGTAACCGGAGGACTCGATCTAGCTGGAGTAGAAGAAAGGGGGATTATTTGGTTATTCTGTAACTAATCCACAAGGTCGTGACCCAATTCCTATTTTCTCTGTGTCTGCTCGGTTCCGATCTTGTGGCCTCGCCTTGGAGGAAATGTTGGCATCTCCACAACCACTTGATCTGGTGCGAGCCAGCTTCTAAATACCATCCATGTATGTGAAGAGACCATAGATACCAGCAAGGGAACTGGAAGCCCGCAGGTTCTCGGTTTTGTCCCTGATGTGGTGGAATGAGCCCCGTCTCTCCCTCAGAGCCGCTGACAGCTGCCAAGAAGGGTCTCAAACCTGCCTCTTCCACACACACTGATCTTCTGGCAGCAACATAAACGCAACCAGCACCATCTGCTATGACTATCTATGTATCTCCTATTTGAAGGCCACTACTTAAGTGGTGTGAACCAGTAACATGGTAAGAAATAAGAAATCTTAATATAACATTGTTATCAAGAACAGTTTATCTCCAGATTTACACAATGCAGCTTAACTGTGCAAAGTTAAGGCCTTCATGCTTCAGTACATTCAGTGCATTATTCTGCATGCGGCAAAAGCGCATATTTCTATTTGAAGCATGAACTCCTTTGACCACTTGCCACCGGTGCACAGTCAAGTGGGCCTGAGCATCACCTCCTGTGGCTCTGTGCCAAAGGGGAGAAAGAGCTTCCAACATCTTCATCTGGGCCCAGGTGTTATACAATCCCTGACCACTTGCCCTCGTCCCTGGGGTCCCCGGCCCACCACACAATTGCATAAGCAGAATGGTGTTAAATGGATACGACCACACAGTCTGGCTTGAGGAACTCCGCCGCCCTGTGTGGGGAGGGGGGATAAAAAACAGGCACCTTGGCAGGTAAGAAAAGTCAATTCCAGCCTGGCAGAAAGTAGCTTTGGATGTTCTCTTTGCAAAGGTGGAATAAAGGAGGCGATATTTTCAGAAAACTGAGAAGGAGGAAAGTTTCGGCGCAAGAACTTTTTCACTTCACTCCCGGTTTCTGTTGTCTTCCGTCGTTCGGCAACAAGCATTAAGGCGATTGATGCCTGACAGATGATAAATAATGTCTCCGGCCAGCAGATACAGCGAGAACTACAGTCCCGCTCTGTTACTTTCCCATATATACATTTTTTTTTATTTCTCAACTCCAGCTTCACTCAAGCATCTCTACACCTCATAGTTCTATGTCTTTGAACTGCAGACTAAAGCATCATTAAACTCAGGGGAGTGTGTGACACGGCAGCTGACAAAATGCAGGTAGGTTTGCACAAGCAGGTTTTGTTTCATCAGAATGAACATGGGAGTTCACACGAATAAATATCAAGCGGGCAACTAAAGAAAGGAAAAATGTCGGAAAAAATGCAAGTGCACAAAATAAAACGATGGAGGAACGTCTGTAGGATATTGTAAGGCAGCGGTATAATTTCTGCCTCTTCAGAGTCATAAACATTTCTTCTAACACATCGCGGAAGTAAGTCGGGTTTGGAAGTTGAGAAGAAACCTGCCTTCTCAAGGCCCCTGAAGTCCGGCGGTGAGACATGCTGAGGCTGTAAGGTGGGAAAATGTGCATCTCCTGTAATGTGAGGTGCAGCAGTATCTGTTCAGCAGGTGTTGCGGTGCAGGAACGCACACCTGCAACGCAAAGATGGAAGGTTCTGGAAACTCCATGCCGAGCAAAGTATTTCATGTGAACTACTCGCGTCTTTGCTGTCGTGCATTTCTAAGGGTTAAAACTGTAAAGTAAAAGATGTTTTCTACCTGGTTTTGGGCCTCAGTGGACACAACTCTCGCCCACTGGCACTTTTCTGCCTTCCAAGGACACCCGAGCTGCTGGACTTTACGGCGGCCAAAAAGGGACTCTTTCGATCTCAGGTCAAACAAATCAAACAGTGAATTTTACATCACTGTTTGTGTGCGTGTGTGTGTGTGTGTGTGTGTGTGTGTGTGTGTGTGTGTGTGTGTGTGTGTGTGCGCTTCAGTCAACATGGTCACTTCTGACCACCTTTAGCTCTTCTGGGCAACACAGAGGGGATATTTTGTATTACGTTATAGTGACATTGTCTGCAGCCGCATGGAGATGTTTGAAGATCAAAGACAAATACATGGATTTTTCACCTTCCTTCTGCCTTTCGGCGCCTCTGTTTATAAGGACCTGACAGTCCGTCGAAACTTTTGACAGCTTCGAAGTGCGGGAAGTGAAAGATGCCTCTGTTTTGTACGCGGAGGAATAATGAGACTGAGGTGGGATTCTTCTTCCGGTGCCTTCCGATCACCAGGCACCACGATCGCCTTCGAAAAGCACCAACATTTACCCTGAAGACGAGGCAGAGCGGCGCCACCGCGGGGGGTTACTGTTCAAAAGCCCCAATCCGCAGATCTGCAGCGGCTGCCGACGCACGACGGGGGACACAGACGAAACGACTCGCCTGTGATGTTAGACGCATGCAGAAGTGGCGTTTTTTAAAGAAATGACGGAAGGTGGGCGGGAAGGAAAGAGGCTGCAGGACACATTGGGACAAACGTCGGAATCACAGGCCAAGAAATAACGAATAAAGCATTTCATTTGTTTATTTCTTTATTTATCATTCTGCTGTCGCATCGCCTATTGATATTACTAGACTTAACTATCTTCTCCAAAGAGTGAAAAATATTTCCCGAATCACCGGTTCGTTCCTTTCTTAACGGAGCTACATGGGATCCAAACCAAATCTGATTTGGAAACCTGATTGTTTTAGCCAAAAAGTTTCCTCGCTGGTGAAAAAAATGTGCTAGAATACATTTAGAATACCCCCCCCGTCGTCTTTAGACAACCGATCGCTGCCATTTACTGAGTTGAACTGAAAGGCCTGCAATAGGTTTGCAAGTAGGAGCCAGAACTGGTTCAACACCCAAACCCATTTTAAACACCCCCAAAGGGGACTGGTTAAGTAAGGATTCAGTTATTGCAATTTTGCCAAAATTGTCCTGGAAGTAAGTACATTAAATTAAAGAAGGACAGTAAGTCAATTTTAATCTTGCTGCTGAATGGATAATAAATTCAGTTAAGACAAAAACAGCATAAAAAACCTGTGAGAGGTAAACACAAATATTCTTAAGAAAATAGATCTGGAAGTTTGCTGGGTCATGAAGGCAGTTTCTTAGCTGCTGCATGTGTGTGTGTGTGTGTGTGTGTGTGTTTGTTTATAACAGTGCTGGAAAAAGAGCTACTCCAGCCACTGTGGGCTTCCCAGTTTAACACCCTGGCACATTGCAGTCACCGGCACTAAGTGGATCGTGACCCTTCCCGGTCCCACACAGATGCATGAGCAGAGGTTTGCCAGCTCGCAGTTTTCGGACACTGAGGTCGGGGTGACATTCACCTCCTCTCCTCACCAGCTTCTACATATGTGCCACAGAGAGCATCCTGACCTCCTGGGCCACAGCCTGTTGCGGGAACTGCACTGCGTGTGACGGGGGAGCTCTGCGGGGGATGGTGAAGACTGCCCAGTCCATCACCAGGACCTCACTGCCCACCATCCAGACCACAACAGACCCCCCTCACCCACTACCCTCTGCTTCCACCACTGCCCTCAGGGCTCAGGAACACCTTCCAACCACAGGCTGCCAGGCTGCTGAACTCCAACATCTCAGGTATGATCACCACCACCACCACTGACCACCGCCACAATATCTGAATTATCTTTTTATTTGTTCTCCAAATTTTCTGCATTCTGCGCACCTTGGACCCCAGGAACTTCATTTCACGCTCCCTTGTATACCTGCAGTGGAAGGGTGTTGGACCACATTCTTCATTCTCGACTGTTGAATTCGGATCCACACGGCCTCACTGGATGCTGTTCTAGCACCCCTTTGACGTGACATCATCTGCACGCACTCCCCACTGTTCCGAAGCCCCTTGTCCAGCGCAAAGCTGGTTAAATATAGTAATAATGCACAGACAGTACAAATAAACCATACTGGACTTCTTGATTACCGACTACAAGGCTCTGTTTGTTTCGATACACAGTCCCTCGCTCCTCTCATGGTGGATGACGTGAAGAGTGTGCAGGCGCATTTAGTTATAGCCCCACCACAGCAATCGAGCCCTCACCGCCTCTTCTGGAAGTTTCCTCTTTTGCCCCAGTGCCCTCCATGGGGTGATCCCCATGGGAAGGAGAACCTGGTGAAGTGGAGAACAGGTCAACATGGACTCTGCTTCCATATCCGACCCTGTTGCAGGTGAGGTGCTTTGGAGAAGATCCCTCTGCTAGCCGGTTAGTTCTCCGAGCACCTCCAGCTGCCTAGAAGGGTGGAGAATTGTAATTACAAAAAACTGCTTACGACTTCAGATCTGAAGTGGGTCCCGACTATTGTACCACGGAGCGGGTGAACGAACCAGACTTTCTTTTGTGAAAATCCAGCTGAATAAATGACTAATCGCATAAGGGTTTGTGTTATATAAAAGTGAATAAGTGAGCTGAGCAGGGCAGGTAGTAGGGACTGAGGGGTCTCCTAAACACACCCTGCTGGAAGTGTACACACCCCCTCCCTATGCTGCCATGAACAACCCCCACCCACAATGACAGGGCAGTTGTTCTTTTTAGGTGTTCAAAAGTTGTTGTGAACATTATAGAAGTTGCTTCTTCACTGTAGAAGCAAGGAATTCTTTGTTGTTCTAACTGGTCACCTGGAGGGCTGCTGAGCCTTGCCTGTTTTGGGCTAAGTAAATATTTCCAATCCTCAGCTGCTAAGGTCCACCTGGCAACACTTTTAGGATAACATGAATTTTTTTTCATAAATTCCTGTGACTCTGACATTCATCTGTCCAGTGCAGGATCAAGGTGGTCCAGAGTCTTACCTGGTTGGGTACGGTGTGAGCAGCCCACACCCAGGACGGGACTTGAAGCAGTCATACCAACACACTATGGACAATTTACAGTTAGTTTAGTTTTATTTCGCTCTAATTATTGAGTCAATTTAGCCTTGACCAGCTCCCCTGAAACACATTTCTTTGGACTGTGGTAGGAAAGCAGTGCAACCGGATGTACAGCACGTGAAGACGGGGAGAACACGCAAACCGCCGACGGCAGCCCGAACAAACGGCAGCGTGAACTTTCCGCGGCGTGAAGTCCTCCTCGGTGCCGTTTCGTCACACCCACGTCCTGCATCGCACCCATCACGCTCGCCCTGGTTCCGTGACGCTCTCGACAAAGTCGCGGTCACGTTCCACCTTCAAGCGTCTTACTTCCCGACGTGAAGCTCGCCTTCGGCCGTGCCGCGTAATTTCTGCGCAGGCCCGACTGCGCCCCGAGGGCAACCTGTCGATTCTGCTGCGAGGATCTGCTTCTCCTTCTCCTTCGATGGCAGGATAAACCGTAAACGGACCGGCGTGTGTGTTTGCGGTGGGGAGAGATGGGCCAGCGAAGGTATTACGGGGATTAGGTGTGGCACGGCGTCCCTCTGTATTCCCTCGCTCCCGTTTTAATGAAGTCTATTCATTTCCAGCGAAGACGGGTAAAACACGTATTAAAGTCGGCCATTGTTGACAGCCTTCACAGAGGAGCCGCATAATTACTTTTGTAAAGTGGTTAATCTGTTGTGTAACCTGGGAACGGCTCCTTAATTTCTTATGGGCCCACTTTCTCGATGTATAATTGAATTCCAATTTACTTCTTAAGCCCTAAGCATTTAGAGGGTCCCCCCTCCTCCCTTTTACTCCTTTTGCTATTGTTTTAATGCTCTTTTTCCAAGCCGAGCAAAAACTGGAGGAGACGGCAGATCGGACGTGTTTTTTAAGGCTTCCCCGAAGAGAGCGGAAGCGATTTCTACCTGCTTTTAAAACCCGCCCAGAGGAGAAACCCGAAATGCGCGTGACGGACGGCCCGTCGTTCTCAGACTCGCCGAACGCCTTCCCTGGACATCTGGCTCCGCCCCACAGAAGAAACAGCATCGACACGTCGGGTCTCGCGCAGGGTGTCGGTTGCTCAGTTATTATGGTGGAATTAAATGAAGTTAGGAGCCATTAGTGCCTCGGGACCCTTTTCCACCGCCATGCACCCGCTTGAACTCTGTCGGGCCCAGCAGGCCGCACGGTGGTTAAGGCTGCTGCCTTGTAATGTAAAAGCTGATGATTTGAATCCCACCTCCTGCTGTAGTGTCCTTCACCAAAGTACGTTCCCTCAACCGACAATAAAAATCACCGCAAGCCTAAGTCCTCAAACATAATGCAGACAACGGATATTAAGCTGTTAAATGGAAAAGGTTTAATTCAAATCTACAGCAGACTGTGACACATAAGATCTTACACTCCTCTCTATTTACAAATGTGTCCCCCTTGAAGGAAGGCAAGCAGCATTTTATTACCATGTTTACCGCTGTTCCGTACAGCGTTTTACACGCAGCCCAGCGTCACGTTGAGAGCAGTTCAAAGCAGACCTGCGGAAAACTAAACACCCTATTTTTTTACTTAAACTTTATTTCAGAAGCTGAACAAAACAGCAGTGAAAAAGTGAATATTTCCACTCTGTCCTTTGTTTTCTTTTTTTTTTTTTTTTTGCTGGGGAAGGGAAAACTTTTTATTGTGTGTTGTGGGCAACGCTTCGTGTGACTAACACTCACCAAAGGGAACTTATTTAGATGGGCCGGGCTCACCAGAGCCCCACGCGACAATTATTCCGGGAGATTTGCATTCTAAATTTGTCGTCTTTTCACAGATTTTATTCCCCGGGACCGTACCCTGGGACTTCAGAGCGTGCGGGAAAGAAAAAAAAAAGTTTTTATCCAGCTGCGAAATTTCTAATGAGACACAAAAGGGAAAAAAATCCTTTGTCTTTGTACTTTCTGTTTCATTTATGCTGATGACAGAAAGAAAAGAGGAGAGAAAATTGAGAATAAAGAACATTCTAAGGCCTACTTAATTCAACAACAAAAATGCTACTTGGAATTAAGATCTAACATGGAAGTGACATTAAAAAAAGGGAAGGCGGAACCGGGGATGGAGAAGCAGCGGAAGTTCTGAGCGACGTATGAGACCATCTCAGGGCCGCTCACCATATTGCGGAGCCCAGATGTGGCCCCCCCTCCCGTTTCTTTCATTTGATGCTGGAATTATGAAAGGAGGCTCAGAGGGAGCCCACAGCATCGTCTCGAGTGGAAGACCGCATCTCTTCTCACGCAGAGACCCGCATGGTGGCGCCTCCTGCGGATCCTTCCGGAATCCTTCTCTTTTCATACCCCCCAAAAAAAAAAAAACAGTCTCGTAAAAAGCCAGCTGTTGTGACCGTTCAGATCGCAGAGCAGAATTACTGAGGTTTATGAACCAGCACAGCACGATATGCCACACAATAACAAGTTAAGCATTACATATGATTAGTTTTATGTTCTGTTTTTTATGTGGTTGTCATAAAAAGTGAAAAAAAACATGATCTGACATGAAAGTTTAACAGCTCCTATGACATTGTGTTTGGTCATCTGGAAGGAAAGGACTCCGGTCTGTCAAATCCAGGGCTAAATATGAAGCATTATTATTATTATTATTATTATTATTATTATTATTATTATTGCTGTTGTGCATAATAGTAGCAGTTTAGTATTTTTTGGGTTGGATCTTTTTTGCTTTTACTTTTGTATACACTTTCTGGAAGGTAATATTACAAGGTCCTTACTGTATATAATAATTTTAATGTTTAAAATAAAATTTCCCAACAGAATCACATTTACCAGAAAAAAAAAGAAAAAAGCTGCATTGTTACTGGTCCTTTAAAGTCTTTGGCTATTATTAAACCTACAATATGCGGCTGCGCTGCCCGGCTGGACAAAGCTGCGATGCTGCCTGAACACATACTTACAAATTCTCGCACTTTAAAAGAGTTAAAAAAGGAGCTGCCAGTGAAACAGACTTCATTTAAACGGCTGGAACTGGAAAAAGAACCGATGGCAGGGAGGCGGTAGGAGAATCGCGGAGTCATTAGAAGAAGCCATAATGACGGCCGCGCGGCTAAATTATTCATGGATTTATTATGCAGATGTAGTCCAACCGTGAATAGGTGCTGCCGCCACGACTTTATTAAATCTCCTCCGACGGTGTGTAATTTGCTGGGTTTTATGACACCCGCTCCTTGAAGCCGCCTCGGTGGGCCACGGCGACCGCAGGCCGCGCGTCCCTCACGCCCCTCTAGGCTCTAATGACCGCCTGTCCGAGCTGCTCGGTTCCGAGGATATGACTCACGCCTCCTTAGTTGGTCCACAGAGGTGAAACATCTAAACGTTTCGATAAACCGGACCGGAACGTTTTGCTCGAACGGATGTGGGAGACGGTAATGATGTGCACGATTTGCATGTCGGGAACCTTCAGATTTCGGCTCCGACCGTTTGTTTCTGCTGCTTGCTTTTTCAGTTTGGGACGTGGCTTCCAGAAGTGGGCGCTGGGCGGAATTCTCATTACCCACGCTCCCCCTCGGCCGAAACCTGCCGAGGGCGGCCGATCGATACGCCGAGGCCCGCTTCGGCTGCTCTACAAATATCCTCGGCTCCCGGCCCCCTGGCCCGAACCTCGATCGCACCTTCGCTTTTTCTGGGTTTTCCACCTCGTTCGTCCTCCGGCCACCCTGCCTTTTCGCTCAGCCGGACTCTGTGCAAGCAAACAAACAGGAGAAAAAAGCCTTCGTTCCCAACGGACTAATTGTCGCCGCAAAGGTTAAAAGCGAAAAATTGCTTAGGGTCCCTGAGAGGCAAACGCCGCACTGCGCAAATACCCTCATTTATAACAACATAACAAAAAAAAAAACCAAAAGTGTGTTTTGGGAGCCCGTGAGCCGTGTAAGAGCTCGGAACATTTCAAACGCAAATGGCACTACCCGGCGATGATATCTCACGCTGATCAGGCAGATCCTTCCCCCCCGCCGGACCCCCGTGGGCCGTGGGGAAAGAGCGTCGCAGGTCATTACGGTGCCAGGCTACGATGCCCATCCTGCCCCTGGACGCAGATCTCCTTTAAAACCCATCAAGGTGCCATCTTGTTATATCAGCTGCGACAACCGTTCACACATATTTAATACAGACGACCGCAGGATCCCTCTCCTCCCCGCACAGATGCTCTTTCCAGACTCCAAGACGGCGACGGCTCCTGTTTGTCCGCGTGGCCTGAAACGGCACCCCGCAAATTTATAGTTATTATTATGCATAACTTTCTATCGTGAGAGACATTCTACGGCCTAAAATAGCCGGCTGGCGTAAAGCATAAATATCCAGTGGTGGCAAAGCGTGGTGATGCCCATGTAAATGAGAGCTTCAGATTTTGAGTGGTATTCAGGCTTTAAAAGACACTGGCACTGGATGTGCAGCCTGATCCTTTTCGTTTGAATACTTTAAACCCACTTAACAAAAGTGGCTTTAAACCTGCTTCACGGATTAAGTTACTTAAGGTAAGTATACCGCAATTACACTGAAGTAACTTGTACTTCGCTCCCCTAAAACCCGGGGGAAGAAAACGTGCCAAGGATTCCCTGCCCCTTGGCTGTGATTTTTTTTTTTTTTTTATGACAAGGTTAAACCTGTCAGGAAAAACAAAAAAAAAAAAAATGCAAAGCACATCTTTATTTATGACCTCGGTCAAGTAAAGTTACAGTTTAATACATGCTTTAAATTCCGAGAAACCAGAAGCGTAAGATAATGTAGTATCGCTTTAATGGGACGTAACGGTGCTGTGAATTTTACTCGCGGTAATTCCCTCAGCCTTACGTGCACGCGGGGCCGCGTAACGGGAAGGGCGTGGAGGAGGGGTCGATGTCAAGCGCGTAATTTCTTTTCTGAGCGCCGGGAAAAGGAGGGACGATAAAAATATCCACCTGTCAAGTGCACGGTGGCCTGTTCGCGGCAGGTAAGTCGGCTGTTCTCGGGGTCGCTATGGACACCGTCATGGTGGGGGTCGCGACTCAGATCGAGCCGTAGGTTCCCGCCTTGTTTAATTACGCATTTGCGACGCAGACGATCCCGTTGCGCGTATTCGTAGCTGGGCATTTGACTAAGGCGAAGCGTCTTGTTCAAGGGCACTACAGCAGGACCTTTGAGGGACTCGAACCCTTAGCTCAACAGGTCATGTCTCAGATTACCGCACCCGCTGCTGTTTGTCGATTTCAATGCACCACGTGGGGCATCTTTTTCACCTTCCCTCCATTTCACTCCATGCTACACTCCACGATTCCCAGTGGAAGAACATCTGGGGATTTATGCCACATAAACATCTCAGGTGTGCAAAATGTACCTGCCCGTCGCACGTAGCTGAGGCGGTAACCAGCCGGGCCAAACATGGCTTCATTTTCCCGACCTGGTGAACATCTCAAAAACCCAGAGTCCTCCAATAACTGCAGAAGGGAAGAGATCGGCGAGGAACATTCGAGTGGAGGAGAACACCGCTCCAGGATTGATGGTTCTCTTGCTGTTTAGAGTCATGGAAGGAGAGTGAGGCACCAGCTGGTTGGGATGTGGTGAACTAGACCACCTGGAGGAGGAAGCGAGCAAAATGCTGGTAGATTTCAATGTACAGCAGCCTGCAGGAGGGTGGGCTGAGGTCCTGCACTGGTAAATGAACACAGAGAAAGAACTTCACACCAGAAGACCCTCATCATTCATGAAGGCTGCATCTGCTTCCCTCGGAGTTCATCTTGTTTCAGTTTCACTTATTTGTCCATTTCTTACAACGCTTTTTAGCTCAAAGAAGGTGAGTTAAGGGTGGATTCTCGCCGAAGATGAGAACTTGGTAAGGAGATGAAAACATAATAACAGCAAACTTAATGTCCCAAGTCAACATTTTATTGTTCGAAATCTGTGCTGTTTAAAAATATCGAGAAGCACCTGCAGGATCGTGGTTGTCTGGAGCCTAACCCAGAATTGTAGGGTGTGAAGCAGGAGGCACCCTGGGCATGACACCAGTCCATCACACACAATCTTAGGCCAGATTAGAGTCCCCAGTTCATCTGAAACACGCGTCTTTGGACTGTAGGAGGAAACCAGAGCACCCAGAGGAGAAGTCGGGATCTGCGGCAGTTGTGGGCCTAAACTGACGTTCAGAACTGATCAAAGTGGGCAATTTAAACATATTTTGAAAGGAGTTCCTTATCTTGTGACCAGACAGTTGGAAACTGAATGGGCCTTTCAGAGCTCTCTAGAGAAAAGGTATTAAATAAAAGACCTGGTTTCGGAACAGGGAAAGCGAGGAAGTGAAACATCCACATCGGTCTCGGGTAAGCGAGAAGGAGTGTGTCTGGCCATGTTTTCTCTTAAACGGAGGGGTAGCGGACTCACGGGGGGCACGTGGGCCCTCTGCTGCCCAATCCAGTGGTGCCTTTTGGGTGAGTCTCTGGGCAAAGACGGCTTACGCAGCTCGAGGGTTGCCGCCCGAAGCTCAGTGACAAGGCGGAGATGCACTGATACCGCGGCGACACTTTGCCACGTCTGGCTCGCCGGAGAGCTGCGCCTCACTTCATGCAGGCTGTCAAAACGCAGGAATTCACTTCCGGATCCCACCGGGGGTCCCGATCTCTCCGACGACATTCATCACACTGCCAGACAGCTGGAGTAGTTAAGGAGCCGAAGGTCGGCGTGCCGAGTCCACGGGAGCAGCGGCTGCGGCTGCGTTTAAACATCTCGCACGCCAGTGCAACTATTACATGGATTCGTCGCCCCCGCCGGGAGACGACAAGAGGGGTGTGGCCTTTCCGGCTGCCTGCCATTGGGCAAAAGTGTGAAATAACAAGTCGAAACCGAAGTTGCCGCGGAAAGAGGTGCCTCCTAAGAGAGTTAATAACATAGTATAATAACAACGTCTCCATGGGGGGTTGGATGGAGTGCATCATGATGGGTTGTCTTATTGACTCGCTGGCATAATGGTACCTGCGGGGGGAAAATGGCGCTTTGCTGTTTCTGACTCCCCTGCCCACCCCCATCCGCTGGGCTCAGTTGTACGCCGGGCCGAATGACGTGGGCGACCTGCTACGTCTCAAATGACATCTCGAAGACCCACGGCAGGTGTTAGCCAGGGAGTTTATCCTCCCTGCGCCGGCTTTGTCCGACACGTCATTTAAACAGCAGCGAGGAACAGGCTGCCGCTGAGATGTCTTATTTACTTCCTTCGAGGAGACTTTTATCCAAGGAACGGCTTATTTTGTAGGGGCAGCTAGGCTAATGCGGTTAACCTTGCAGCTCTGTCCTCGACGGCACGGCCTCGGGGATTCAAACCTGCGGGCGGTACGTCTACACTATGTCGTTTCAATAGACACAGGAGGTGAGGACGAAGGAAATACGGCGGCGCAGGCTCGGGCGTTTACGAATGGGCCTGATGCCGCAGCGCACGGCAAACATAGTCCACGCCCGATGCGATCGGTCAATTACGGACACGGCAATAAACGCGACTTGAACAAACACCACGTGGTGACAACACCAGCCTGTCTACGCACGTGAGCTGAGCGGTGTAAACCATCCTCCATCTTATTCGTACACGCCCCCCCACCGACCACCGGAGAGTGTGGTAGATGTGGAGGAGGAGCCGCGGTAAAAAAGTGGCCTTTGTTCCCGAGGTGAAACCGCCGCCGCCGCCGCCCCCCGGTCCACACGCGCCCCCCCGACGGATCGCGAGCTGTTACTCCTCTAACCGCCTCTCCTTTCGCGGCAGAGGCGGCCCCCCGTCACGCTGAGGGGATTGCTGGGAATTTTGAGTCAGAGGTGTCAGGCTAATTAAATTAGCGCTTTCAGAACTGGGGGCTCATTTGCGGTAAGTGGCTAAAAATTATTTAATTGACTGTCAAGGAGTAAAACTTCACCCGGAAAGATTGACTTGGTAACAGAAGGGCGGCATTAGCGGCTGTCTGCTAAAAATAAGGCAGCGACGACGAGGGTTCGCCTCTGGTCTGCCGAGCGGGGAGACGGAACAGCCGTTCGGAGACTCGACCCAGAGCCAAATCTGCGGGTCAAATATACGTGTTTTTGCGTGGCTATTGAGGGGATTGTGGAAACGCTGTCTGCATGTAATACTGTGGATCAGTAGCATGAATGATATGACTCCCGGGTGGCACGGTGGGCTCTTTGGGTGTGTGTTCAAATCCGCCTCTGTCTCTGCTGAATTTGCATAAATAAAGAAAAATAATAGTAGTAATTATTTGGAATGTAGTCGAGAACTTTGTTCCCATTGCTTTGAAATATGCCTGAAAAAATTACTACCTTTATAAAAAATATTCCAGTGTATTTACATATATTGTACAATATTTAATGCGAGATTAATTTGTTTCAAATGTATTATTCAATACACCCCATATATATAATATATCTCATTGTTCCGCCAGGGGATTCAAAGACACCTGTTCAACTCCTCAGTGTATGTTTGGGATGTAGATGGAAAGTGGAGTACAAAGAGAGAACCTGTCAGCGCGCGCGCACACGCACGCACACACACACACACACACACACGGTCGGAACCAAGAAACGCAGGCGACTTACCGCCCGCAGAGCCAAGTGCCGCCCCTAACAGCGAGACTTGGAGAGCAAAAAAGAGATTTCAGCACCAGCTTCTCTCTTGATATTAACAAGGATGTAACCAGAAGAAAGATGAGAGATGAAGGGGAATTGAAGTGATCTGACCCATCTTCCTGCTGCACAACATCTGCGCACCATCGACGGCGGCGGCGTGCGAAGGCCGTGCACGTATCTGCCATAACTGAGCGCGTCTTCCACAAATCGCACATCTGGCTGCTCGGCTGACTCGCTGTGCTGTGAAGCAGGTTTCCACCAGCCGTGGTTATCGACTCTGTCAAAGTGGACCGTGAAGGCAGGACTGTGATTTTCCCACCACACTAAAGCTGAAAGCCTTTAAACACATTAATGAATCATTAAGGTCCTGCTGAGATTAAAAGGGTTCTATTAGTAAGGCTGCGGTTAAGAAAAAATGTACACCAGCTGTTTACTATTTAAATAGAAGGCGAGTATTTCTAATTGTTTTTGGGGGGACTAAGCAGACAACCAACCAGAAAATCCACTGACCAGCCAGCTATTCGGTACCGCAAACCAAGAGCCAACGAGCAAGTCGGCCATCCAGTCGGCTGACTAACCGCCAACAAACCAACCCGACCCGGCCAGCCAGAATATCGACCAACCAGCCAGCCAACCAGCCAGGCCCATGACCTGCTACCCGACTGACCAACCGACCACCTAACCAGCCAAACAGCAAATCCACCAACCAGCCAACCAGTAGCCATATAACCAACCAGCAAAGCAACCCACCGACCAACTATGCACCTAACCAGCTAAACCGCAAATCCGCCAACTAGCTAGCTGACCAAACAGCCAAGCAGCAAGGTAACCAACCAACCAGCCAGTCAACCCCTCACCCACCCGGCCCACCAAGCAGTCTAGTACCCATCAGGTTGTTCTACTCACACCTGCGCTTGATTTTCTAAGGGAAAAAGTTTCCGAAGTGAAATGTTAAATGAGGGGTTTATGAAGGCGTCAGCTAATTTCCTACTTTAAGTGAGACAAGAACCGATTAGACCAAAAAGTTTAGTGTTTTCAGGTTTCGTGGAAACGTCAGTTTTTGCTGCGGTTTGCCAGCTCGCTCGGCCTCCGGGTTCCGTTAAACGATTCACCCCTCGCTGCTTCGGAATCTGCGCGGAACCTTCCAGAAACGGAGCTGTCAGTCTGAAATTGTGTTTATTCCCCTTTTTACGTGTACACAGACACATTTCCTCGTCCTAATTTGCGGATATTAGCGGCGACTTCGCTGCCTGCGGATCCCGGGTTCGGCACACACTCCCCATTACCCGTGAGGGAGGAAGCTCCGCAATGAGCCCTTTGGCTAAAAGTTGTGCTGAAGGTGCCACCAAGTTGCAGGTGCTCTGAGATGAAAGCTCCCCCTCCCACTGCTCTCCATTATGTCTTGTGAGCATGACACTTGGCGCACACGGCGGTAACAAGCTGAGGTGAACTGAGGTAAGGATCCGCGTGTCGGTGTTTGTTCTCGGTCGTCGGCGTCTGGCAGAGGAGTCATCAAAGGCCTTCCACCTTCTGTGGGTCTGAAGCAGCCGTAGGCTTCGTGACGCACCCCACCCAGCTGGACCCTTCGTGTCTTCCTCCTCGTGCCCTCATTAACGCGGCGGGTGTGTAAGCTGTGTTCCGTAGATCATTAAACAGGCCTGCGAATGCAAACCACCTTTGGTTTCAAAGAACAAAGGACACTTCTCTGAACAGCACGACTGCACTGCACTGCACGCTCGCTCGCAATATCGGACTGCGGAACGGAGCCGACCTTCTCCACCACCGCAGCACGCGGCCCTCTGAGCGACGGCTCGACGCTCGAGATGCCGCAGAAGGTGTTTGCTGCTCCAGGACGACTGAGGACCTGCACAGCCGCCCGAGCGACCTGACGGACATTCGGGATGAAAAGTGAGCGGCAACCGTGACATTTTTGTGATGTTTCTGCCCGAAATCTCAATTAAAACTGTTCACTTGGGAGTTATAAAAAAGCAGCTTCGTGTGTTTCACCTTCTGACCAACTTCACTCCTAATAACATCCACAACTACAGCATTTCTTGTATGAATTTCTGATGCAGACGCCTCATTTAAATGAAGTTATGCCAGCTGTGTGTGTGTGTGTGTGTGTGTGTGTGTGTGTGTGTGTGTGTGTGTGTGTGTGTGTGTGTGTGTGTGAGATCTAACACGCCACAAACGTACCCGGTGTGAATGCAGCACATATCATTGTATGAAACCGGCGATCGAGAATTTTTTATAATTTTCTATGCTCAGATCCCAAATCTGGACATCGTATTGAAGCCTTATGACAGTCGGATGAAAGGAACCGGATTTATGGGAGATAAAAGTTATAAATGGGTCTAAATTCAATAGAAGAAAAGTGGTTAAATCTGGGCAACAGGGAACTGGCCTGAAGAACATGTGATACTGCAGGTCAAACTGCAGGTCCTGCTTTTCCACGTCTGGATTATTTTGTCGGCTCATTTCTTAGTTAATTTAAATGTGAGCCTCACTGTTCCTGAAACTAAGGAATCTGCACTTTATGAGTTACTTTGTATGTGTTGGCCAAGGCACCTTGATGATCTTTCCGGACCAGGTTTTGTACCAGTTTTCTCCTGTTCTCCTCCTGACCTCCTTCTTGCGATCGGCGGGGAAGGACCAAACCTCGGCTTCTCGCTCTCTTTTGTCCTTTCCTTGTTATTTTTGCTCCGATGCTTCTCCTCCCAGATGCTGCACGTGACCACAGCACTGCCGGACCTTCCTCCTCCCCATGGGAGGTCCAGCTGGAGGAGCTTCGCTGGGGTAGAGAAGCTCGGAGCCTCGCGGTCGAATGATGGAGGTTTATAGGTCCTCGGCTGTGGGAGTTTCGCTACCCCACAGGTCAGTCCCACCGGGCGTGCCGCCCACAATCGGCCTCTGGCTTCTTACAAAGACATGTCAACTTTGGTCAACTTTGGTTGTTTTATAACATCTGCACCATTTTAATCACCACAACCCCAGAACTGAATTTTGAGGAGCAGTTAAAACTGTTAGAACTACTCAGTTGGGCACCAAACCGACTTAACTAAAAAAGTATATTTTCTCCTTCCATTTCTCCACGTTTCACTCTCAAAAACACCTGTTAGTCGTAGAAACTGCCTCGCCGCACCTTCTGAGCATCCATAGGGTGCAAACCACACCTGAATACCTGGAGTTATAAACAGAGCTCAATGGGGTCCACGAGCTACTGTCAGAAAAGCGTCTTCTGGTCACTGCGCTCATCTGCCGGAGCAGAGAACATCGCTGAGGAGCCAGTGAACGTTTCTGCTGGAAAGTTCCAAACAGCACGTGACCGATGATGCGATCACGTTATTGCAAAACCACGTGACGTTGTTCTGACAGTCAGATCTCACAGGACGGTTTGGGTCCAAAACAGTGTTGCTGTCCTCACCTTACAAAGCTCACAACCGGTGTGAATGAAAGGCAAGAGGAGAAAAAGGCAAAAAAGGAGGAGAAAAACAGGTGTTTTTTTTCATTGTGGTCACCTTCACCAAATGGTAGCTTGCGGGCCGCCGGAGAGAGACTTGAGGGCTGGAGAACCTTGCCAGAGCTTCCTGTAACAAAGCGCTCCGGCTGGAAACCGCAGAAGGCCTCTTATCACCCGGAGGAAGAGGAAACCGGAGTCCGCAGGTGTCCGTTTCAGGTGTGTGCTCTTCCTCCCCGCCAGGCTGTAGGTGTTGGCAGTGGGAAACACGTCGTTTTATTCTTTACTTTTCCCTGCCTTTCATTTCTCTGCCAGAAATTAAATTAATGGAGATTTTTCTTTTCTGGTATTTTCTTGTTTCAAACAGACCCTTTAAAGCAGCGAATTGTCTAGGGGGGATAAATGTGCTTCTATATTTATATAAGCAAAAGGACTGGTGCTGATTGCTGTCGCAAGGGTGGGAGGAAACGAAACCCCCCCGTCCCCGGTCTAGTCTTTTGCGTGTTAAAGGCAGATGATGATGTCAGTGGGTTGTCGGCGGGCTGTCGAACCTCGGCCAGGAGATCCCGTTGCTGGAGGCTGTTAATGCACAGGAGGTTGTGGTCCCTGTGATAATAATAGCCCCGGTTTCCAATTATATCTGCGGCGTTTTCCTTTCTTTGGGTATCAGGTGTTGCAAAGGAGGTAAAAGGACCTGGCACTCGCCCTGCATCCCGGATGACCCATCTGTGCATCGCATCTCCCCTGCTGTCGACCGAGTTGTACAGTATATATTATGTTGCTCAGCATCTTGTAACACAGCGATCCTCATTGTTCCTCCCTTGAAAAAAAAAAACAAAAAAAAAAAACGCGGAAATATGCAAATACGTGCGACTGGTTTAGTCGTAGATTTCCAATTTCCAGCACAGAATTATTGCCGTTCCAACAGTGAAAGGCTCGCATCCAACAGGGGGCAACGCTTGTCTTTTTCAAACGTTGGGAAATTAAAAGTCCCCCTTTTCGCGTTAACCCATCAAGTGAATTTCACCTCGGGGGCCCAAGGCAGTCTGGGAAAGCGACGCGTCCGCGCCATCCGGCGGAACGAAGATCGGCGCTCCTCGCGAACGCAGCGGCGTCCTTGAAGTGCGCGGACGGACGTCTGCCGTACTCGTTCCTGGGCTTCTGTTTGCGTCCCACAATTCCGCAGTTCAGAGGAGCCGGCGTCGCGTACGCTAGGCGCCATTTTGAAACACTTCAAACCACCTCTTTACGCTCGGCCCACGGACACCCACGGTGCCCGACGGCAATTTTGATCTGCGTGTCTCTGCTGATGTTATGCTCGGGGGGGGGGCTGTATATTTTTTATGAACACAATCTGCATAATAACCTCGCCGTGTTCAGCGCCGAGAGCGTCTGGGTTCCCTGTTCGCGTCTCGCTCATTGGAGTCGAGCGGATCGCCCGGAAGGAAGGCGTGCGGCGCGCGCGGGTGACCCGGCGGCGGGGATCAGGCGGAAAAGCAGGACGGCTTTATCCTGCGTGTTAACAGGTTAACGTGAAAATTATTCGGCGCGTTTTCTCCCAAACAAGTCGTCGAACGCGGTCGGTGGGTCGCGGCTCATTTAGGGATGCAGCTATTTTTGAGCTGACATTTCTGGAGCATCTCGTGTTACACGGAGTTTCTCCTTAGTGGAAATAACACGCTTTGGGGGGGAGGGGGTGACGCTTAATAAAAAAACAGAATGGGGGGGGAATTATTTACAAATATATGCAAATGAGGAGAGCAGGTTTGCTTTTCGCCGCTGTGCTGCTTAGCTAATGAACAAACAGACGTCTTTCAACATGGAGTCGGAGTCTCTGCTGACACCGAACTGACACGACGCCGTCTCCGCTTAACAGAGGCGACCGGGTAGAGAAGAATGGAAGTAAAAAGGCAAGAAAGCTGCGCGAGGCTGCCGGATTACCCCTGGGTTGCGGCGCGACTCCGAACAAAAGGAGGAGAACCAAAAAAACACCACTTTTCTCCCAGCCCCGTCGACATTATCAAAGTAAATGAGTTGGGTTTTAAGCAAGAAGAAAGAGTGACGGATTAGCTTTGCCCCCCCCCCAGAGTCTTCCTGGAAGCGATAAAAAGTCAGGAGAATCCAGAGCAGATAAATGAGCAAAGCCTGTCTGGAAGTGTGATCAGCGTTTCCGGTGCCGCTACCAAGCGCACGTCCTCCACCATACCATCATACAACAGTATGCGATACATCTTCTCATCGAGCAGGTGCTTCTCCAAAGAGGCATTTGTCTATGGTGGCACACAGAGTCAGGTGCAGCACACTGAAATCCAGAGCAACCTACCGCACACGTTCGTACACGATATGGGAATTTGGAGCGGTCAGTCCCCCGGAAACACGTCTTTGGACTGTGGGAGGAAACCAGAGCACCTGGAGGGAGAACGCAGGGAGAACATGCAAATCTGTAACGGTACTGGTTACTGCTAGTAATCCGCACTTGAGGGACCTGGGTGTGGATCCCACCGCCTGGTGAAGTCCTGATGAACAAGGCTGTTAAAGTGACCCAGCTGTACAAAGGGGGGCAAATCGTCGTCAGTAGCTGAACATCGTGCGGCATTTTGAAGAAAAGTCATCAAATGCGAATGAATAAACATGCAGGTTAGAACGGCAGTCAGGTTTAATTCAGGTGACAGGTGATCCTGTCCCCTCCTTAGTGGCTCCGTTTTTTCGACGGCTAATTTGAACCACATCGATGGTCTCCAAATCCGACGCGGCGTCCTGCGATATTCCCCCTACCTACGAGCGTAACGCGTTCCTGGAAATGGGCTCATAAGGTGAAATCTCCTAAGTCGGAGATGCGATTGACATTAATTTCATTTAATTTAAGGGTTTCCTATCCCACCGAGTCGCCCCCATGTTGGCTCAAGTCGCCCCAAAACCCAACAAAATGGAGGTGAAAAAAACATTTATATTAAAGAGCAGACATTTTGTTTCATTAATTATATACAGCAAAGTAATAACAATATGGATGCAGTAGATAGATTGAGATGAGATCACAAGATGGGACATGAGAGTCACGGAGCACAACTTGAAGCAAAGGTGCGGAGGTGGTGACTGAGGACAAGAACAGAGGCGGCGCCACCGGCGGACCGGGTGGCTGTTGGGTCCTTGACGGTCCCTCACAACAAACAATTAAAAAAAAAAATATCTCAGATTCGGCCTGGAAGGTTTCAAAGCAACCTTTTCCAACCCCCCCCCCCCCACCTCGACTTTTGTTCCTCACGGATGCGAAAGATCAGCTGTTAACTCGGCAAAGGGAGGAAAATAATTTCACTCACATGTGCACAAAAAAAAAACTTGTATATATCAAAGAGTCACATCTCGACGGACCCTGAGTCGATAGGGAAGGGGAGACCCGGCGCCTTCGCCTTTACAGGTGAACGGAGTTCATCGCCAGCCTGCGGCCCACCGATACCCCGCAGCAGCCGCTTCCGCGGGGGACGTTAACGTTTCCATCGGCTGTGACTCATCCCTCGGTGTTCCGCTGTCATTACCTTCTCCTCCGTTTGCAGGAGACTCCGCACCTCACAAGAAACGTGTGCCACGCAAAAATAATCAGGGAAAAACATACGCAAATGATTCATTCGCTATAAATCAAAGCTACCCACAGTCAGATACAACTAATGCTCGAATTAATGGCTAAAAATTCTGTTATATCCATTAATGTAGCTATATTAGATGCAGCAGGCTAGTCTTGTGAAGAAAAAAGGAGTAATTTATTTAAAGGAGTTGCCATGGGGAACGGTATCCATGATTAATGTGGGCTTGATTATGCAACCAATTGACTATAATTCACACCCAGTGAAACTTGGGCCAGCCTCCTGCCAGAAGGGAAGTTGATATTAATAATACAGAAATCCAGCTCTGCAATTCCATGTCTCCCGGACTGAGAGATCAGAAATAAAACGCAAAGGAATCGTGTGTGTGTGTGTGTGTGTGTGTGTGTGTGTGTGTGTGTGTGTGTGTGTGTGTGCTGAGGGCGGCACGGGGGTGGATCGGCTGATCTTCCCGCGGTGTTTCAGAACTAGCCCGGCACATCGGCCCCGACGTGTTAGCATTCTCCGTGTGAACCTCCACCGGAGGCGACGTAGCCGCGGACGTCACTCGGCCCCCACCCGCGTTACCAGCAGGCGCGAAGGAGACGAGCCAAACGCAGCGGCGAAACGCCCCTCTGATATTAATGGGCCTCTTTTTTTCCCACAATAAATGCGATTTGAGCTCAAACGCAACGGAACGCGGCATCGAAAGGCGTTTGTTGACGGTGAGCGTTCAACTGAGCAGAAACAGCCAGACTCGCGTTCTTCTTCGCAGTATCATCTCTCTGGTCATTCAAGGCAGATTTGCACAAAATTAAAACGTGCACAATAAACACGGGGACGAATAAAAATGCAAAACAATCTGGTTTTTTCAAATTCAGATTAAGGATTTCCAGAACAGAAGCGACTACTTATTTGTTATGTCATTTATCTGGTGTTTATTTGTTTTGCTTATGTTGTGCAGCTCTTTCTGGGGGGGAAAAAAGCAGATTGAACAACATTACTCAGACCAGACACTGCAAAGTCTTGAGGAGGACATTTGTTTCTGCCGTTAAATGAAACACATTCTTGTTTGTGAGGAAAACAGCAAAAAGATGACCTGCGCAGTGCGTGCTTTTGTCGCAGCTCTTGTGAGCGAGCGAACGAGGAAACAGAGAAATTGGCCCGAAGACGGTGCGGCACCGTTTCATCCTCACAGAGTCATAGCTTCGAAAGCAGTTTGGCTTTAAAACAACAAACTAACAAACAAACTGACACAAAAGAGGCAAAAAAGCGCGCCGGTCGTAACACATGTTCGACTGAGGGCCCCTGAGGGTGGAGGAGAAACGGGGAGGTGCGTCACCTCCTGGTGACGTTCTTCACACTCGTTCATGACCTCACTGTACAAGTGGGCAGGTGTGCGAAACCATTCAGGTTAAAGTTAACTTGGACAACGGCAGCGACAACCCAGTCCATATTTTTGGCTCCCAGATCTGCACATCCTGCCTAAAAAATGCCCCCCTCGCGTGTTTTCTCAGCAGCGACATCTTGTACAACTGCAGCGTGACAGCCGGTGGCACAAAAAGCCACGTCCTCTCGGGTACCTGTGTGCTTTTCCTCACGCGTCACGTGGAAAAGGCCAGTTGCAGAAGTTGGATCCTCCCAAAACAGCCCCTTAAATCGCCCCCCTCCCCGTCACCCCCACCCGGCCAGTCGTTCCCATACTTGACACCCCGCTCCTTTCGCCTCCTCCTCCTGCCGTTGGTCCTGCTGCCAGATTTAGCTAACAAGGTAAACTTTTACCACTGCAAACCACTAATGGCCAGTAATAACAGCCATTACTAACCCATATAAACCCACGCATTTGCACCCCGGCTCAAGATTCACCTGCAGACCTGCAAAGCCGGAGCGTCGACCCCATTACCGTTTTATTTATTTGTTTGTTCGTTTGTTTGTTGGTTTGTTTAGATGTTTTGTTTTCAAATTCTGACAGATCGCCGAACACTAGAAGCAGCCGGAGGATTTTAATATTTTACCACGACCAGTTGGCAGCTGAGAACTGCGGCTCCCTGTCCGTGTTGGGTTGTGTACAGTCATTTGTTCAAAATTTTTTTTTTTTTTGGTCCTAAACAGGGTTAGTCCAACCAGCAGGGGCACTCAGCCCGCTCCCTTCTCGAGGACAGGCCGGTATAAACCCCGCTGAATCTCCTGCGCCATCCGGACTGTTAAAAACGTTTCAAATTTAAATGTTAAAACCGCAGTTTGCATATCATCCGCGGGAGACGTCTCCTTTGTTCTCGACCCCGAGGTGTTTTGTCGGCGGTCAGGCGAACGTGTGCGTAATGATAACTCTGTCTCCTTCAGTTTGGTCTGCCGGAATTACATTTCACATCACATCGCGCTTCTGATTAATCTATACTTACAAGACCTTAAAGCGGGGTCAGCACGTACCCGCATTCCCGATGCTGCGCAGCATCGTAGGGGTCAATCGGATGCCGCAGACTCCCGCACCCCACTAGAATACACGATTATGGATAAATGTCATGCCGGCTAATATACTGCGGCACTTTCCAGATGATTATGGCCATAACTTTCCGAAAAAGGGGGGAAAATTGTGTTTGGGACCGCAGTGTTGTGTCATTTTTTGGCTTTGGTCCAGCTAACTTGCTTTTGTGTGATGGTTACAGAAAATGTGAAACCGTCATCCAGACACACACACACACACTTAAATTTCACCAAGTGAACTTCCACTTGCAGTTTTGGCGAAAAGCAAAAAAGCCCATTTTTAATTGCACTAACCTGGAAAAAACTGGCGTTTTGTGCAGCGCAGACATCCCGGCAATGTCATTTAATCGGGGGTTACTGTCCTGCCGGAGACATTTCCATCAAAAAAGCGCAGCAGTCCATAAGCAAATTGCTCCGGCGTTTTGCTGGACACGTGGACGGGCTATGCAAATTACCTCAGCACATTTAGCGCGCTGTCGCGCTGGAGCGTACTTTTGGGAACAATTGATGTAATTTTAAAAGACAACATAATCATGCACAATCTGTCAGGAGACTTATTTGCGTGTCGCCGATGAGGCTGTTTAAGCGTCAGACGCGACGCCCTGACACTGTGAGACAGCACATAAACACGGGACCGCCGAGGGACCCGGAGCCTTCTGACCGTCGGTGCCGGCTCAGCAGGACCACGAGCTCCATTACCTCGACGTTATGTGACACAAAAAAACTTTGGATGCACCCTGAAAGACAGTTAAAGTGTAAGCAGCGTTAAAAAATTAAAAACACCAAAACCGGTTGTCGTTCCACGTGGCGGAGGAACCGGACCAAAAGGCTGCGGGTTCAAATCTCACTTCGGCCCCTCTTTCTCCATCCTTGCGTGAGGTTCGGTGCCCTGGGGGATGCTGGTACCTCACACCTTTCCTGGGCTGTGGGTTTGAATCCAGCTCAGTCTGTGTTTGGTTTCCCCCCACAGTCCAGCATCATGTTTCCGATGGACTGTTCGCCCTAAAGTCTCCTTAGTGTGTGCGTCTGTGAGCAAAAGAGTGTGTGATCGACCTGTGACGGACTGCCGTCCCATGCAGGCTGGACCCCACCTTGCACTCTGCGCTTCCGGGACAGACTTTGGACCCCTTGCACTGGACAAGCGGTTATTAATGGAAAGGAAAGGAGAGGAAACATACTGAACTGTATAAATGGGTGCAAAAGAAATTTAATTTATAGTAAATAACCTACTTTACATAAGAAATGTTTGATAAGTAAACAAGAGGGCGAATAGTGTTTACTGCCTCTCTCAGAGTATAAAAAAAGAAGAAGAGCGACAGCTATGGGAGGTCGAACCCGACACAGTCCCTCGGTCGTCAGTTTCCCCTCTTTTAGTGTCACAACAGGTATTTCAAGTGAGCAGACATCCCCCCGTCTTGCTACACGAAGAAAGTCATAACGCATAACACATTCGGGAAATAAAGCCCCCCCCCTCGCCTTTTTGCTTAAATTTGCACGACATCACGGAGGGGGGGGGCATCAGGACCCTGCTGTGAGACGTTATGTAACACCTCCCTTCACACAGAGTGGGTTCCCCTTCCAGCATTAATATTTATGGACTTATTTTAAGTACAACCCCCCCTACAGGATCGAAGCACTAATACCCTGCAATCCCCTAAGCTGCTGCAATAGACCCCCCTCGATCTCCCTCCGTGGTGGGTAGATCAGCACGCCGGCACACGGCCGCTTCCAAGCGTTGCCGGTTCGAGACACAAGCACCCCCAGGGGCTAGAGAGCTTATCGAGCGGACGGGGCGGTGACAGCACAATCCGCGCAGCAAGGAGGTCGTGCCCTCACGCACTAAGGACAAACCCGGGTCCCTTCCTGCCGTCTGTGACCTCAACGTAGGCGCCGCTCCCGACCCCGAAATATAAAATGTATATCGTACATATTTCCATGACACTTCAGCAGCGAAGACAATCGACCGGAGTTGGAGGTGATGTTTTCGGGCCTCCGGCTGTATTTGGTGAGCTGAAATGTCAGGGTGCTCATTTTGAGTTAGAGTTTTTATAAAAGCCGATTTGCGCCATTTCTATCAACTCGTAACCTCGGGGCGACTTATTTGATTAATACACGCGTCTCTGCGGCGACTTAGACAAACAGAGCAGAAGGCGGCGCCGCATTCGACGTGGTCAAAAGTACCCGGCTGTGTCAACGGCTAAATCGATGTTAGCGGCGGAAAAATTTTGGATAAACAAATAACTGCATTGTTGTGTTGCTACAGGTCGCCGCAGTGACAGTAGGTGTCTGACATCGTGGTACATAAACACTCGTAGATCTGATCAAGCGGTCCACAAACCGCAACCATCTTCCACCCGGAATACGAAGAACCTTGTGGCTGCATAAGTATATATACCGTAGCTTAAAATGCTAAACGCAAATTTTGAGTTTTTGATATTTTCAACACCGTATTAGAAACCTCACCGACGTCCGTCAGCTGTGTTCGCGGATAAAACGTCAGGATTTCTGCCGTGAAAGAAACCCGTGTAGCAAGTTTATGCGGCAAACTAACCGGCTTCCGCGGGACGTCTGCTGGCTAAACCCAAGGCAGGCGAACAAAACGGGCAAAACAATATTTGGTAGCAAATGATTCTAAATACAGACTAATGTGAAAAAAAAGAGAAGCAGTTCCAAACTTTCCAAAACGTTTCACTCGCAGCAATAAAAGTTCATAAATCTGGCTGACACTTTTCTCCAAAGCGACTTGGAGGCATTTGCCAGTTTAAACCGGCAGTGATTTTTACTGATTTAATTCAGGGTAAATGTGAGCAGCAGGGGTTCTGTAGCTGCGGCATACATTCAACCCAGGGGTCCTTTGAGTGCAAGACAGCACCTTTAACTACTGTGCCCCCTAATGTTTATACACTTGGAAGAACTGCTATGGGAAAAGGACCAGGCAGCTGGTATCACCACCAGCTAGTTCTCCCCCATGTCTAGCATGGGGTAATCTAGTCAGACAAAATGGACGGGAGCTCAGCTGACAAAACGTGTTAAAAAGGAGGAAAATTCACGGAATTGGCGATAACGGACCGACACGGCGACTTCCGTGTCGTTCCTTGCTGGCGCCGCGAGTGACGGGGCCGCTTGTGCGAGAAAGCGCCGCGGCCCCTAATTTGCTCCTCGGCAAGCTGTGAAGCTGGACAGACGTGCCGCGGAGCGAATCGTGAAACAAGTTATGAAAAATTAATTAAAGCCATTCGCCGAGACATGTAGAGACACCGCTCGCCGGGATCTGTGCACAAACGATACCCGTGCAGAACTCAAAACCCACACACATCCGGCTATCGCGTTTCAGCTGGAAGCGCTTTGGCTCCGTCCCTCGGCTTTGTGCTGCACTCCGAAAACAAACCCTCTGCTTCTGTTGCGTTTGCAGCTCCCTCCTTCAACCGCGTTTCTCTGGTCGGAGTTCCCAGGAACCCAGCAAAACACACGTTTGCGCACGCGGCACAAGCGGAGGAACCGGTGTCTCTGCCGCACCACAAGAGACTCCGAACTCTCCCATAAGCCCATAATGTCTTCAGAGCAGTTGGATTCGGATCATTTCGTTCGTCTTCACGCCCCACCACAGACAAAAGCATTCGTGGATCGATCATTCTCCCTATTACAGGTGAAATATCCCCCCCATCGCCCATAAACAACATGATAACCGCGCCAGCCCTGCAAAAGTGACCAGAAATATGGCCGACACCCATCTTGTCATCCGCCTCCTTTGTGCGGGAGGTTGTCTCTCGGGAGGGACTTATGCTCCTCTATCCCAGGTACCTCCATTTACTGCATATAATGAAAAATAAACAAGACAACTAAAAAGAAAAATAGCATTTTGTCTGCATCAGCTGTGTTTCGGCTGCACTAACAGCACACAAAACACGGCCGTGGGAAACTCCAAAGTAGCTCCATATTTCCTCACCGAATACAGCGGGTTCCTCCAGGCACGTCTCGGATGGCTTTACTCTCTGTCCCGTAATAAGCCTCTCGTGATCGAGACCCCGCGCTCTTACGGCAGAGATTAAACCTGCCGCGTTGGGATGCAGAAGGATCGCCGCGACAGCCGCCGACCGACGCCAACTCCGAAAGTCCCCCGGTCCGTATTTGATCGATCGATTTGTTTCAGTTGCTCAGCAGAGGACGGTATCCAAGGTGACGCGCAAAGCTTTCCCATTCTCGGGCCTAGATACTTCACTGATTTTGGATTAAGCGGACGTCCCAAGGGCGCAACAGCAGGGTCCCAAAAAGGGGCGGGAAAATTTAACATCAAACGTCTGACCTATGAACAACCGAGGTCATTAAAAACGGACCGGAGAGGGGAAACGGTCTCTTTAGCTGCTGCAGAGAAGCAGCCTTTGTAGTCAGGGATGCAGGGAAACCGAGGTGGAAATAAGGACACGGTTGGTGATGGAGGTGAGCTGGGTGGGAGGACTGTTCAAATTGCGCCTTTTGGTGACTTGGGAGCAGAAGCGATGTTAATCCGGCACACAAACAAACCCACAGCCTGGCGGAATTCAAACAGCGCCGCGATGCCTCTTCCTCCCGGGACTCAAAGAGACACAATTTATCAGCTACCGGGCCACGCTCCGACTGCCGTGCAACGCTCGCAGGAAACGACTGCACGTCGCCAAGGTACGTAATTAAACCCAAGGCATAAAGGCAATATGGTTCAACTCAAAACTTTGATGCGACTTATAATGAGCTCTTATCTTGGGTGTGTAATTTGAAGAAAGGCAGCATCAATTACAGCACGTTTTCCTTTCACGCCGGGGTTATTACGTTAAAGCTATTACACGGCACCGCGAATATATGGACCGCTCGGATGTTGCGAGTTTTACTGCGGCTACGAGAGAAGTTTCGGAATGTAAAGACGCACATACGCAATTCCCAATCGACTGTGAAGGGACGGTCGAAAAGCAGGGACCGACTCTCTGGGCTCCCAGGAATCCCTGGGCGGCCGGGTTCTGTTGCGCTGAACCCGCAGCTTGTGGATCTGGCGAGTGCTGCAATGCTGGTCTTGCCCCAGAAAACAAACGACCATGTAATTCCTGTAAGGAGCAGGGCCTGAGGGTCAGTATGTCCCTGTTATCTAACAAGCAAAGCCCGGCACTCAGCAGCACACCATGATCTCCGTCGCCGGAACAAACAGCCCATCTGTCCTTCCGCTGGCTCCTGCAGTCTGTTTGCAGATGTGTCTCCACCAGAAAGTCCTCCACCAAGCTGGGTAACCCCGTATTTTGAGAAGAACTCGGCCATTCGGGGCTGATCCCGAGTCATTCCCAAGGTATCCGCCTAGTAGGATGTCATTGGGAAATTTCACACCCCCCCCCTTTGGGTGTGGCCAAGCAGAAGTTGCAAGGCTGAACCCCCTAAATCGACCTCCAGGGATGTGTCCAAAACCCCAGATTGCTAATCCCACCGGTTTATCTCCTCCTCCTCGGGTTCTGCCCAATAGCAGCCCGGGCAGGAAGGACGACTTATCGACCCCATGTCCCTCAAAAAGGAAGTTCTTCCAAAATGGTTCCAGACCCCGTACTTCAAAAGGCACAACCAGGGCCAGAATCCTCAAAGAACTATCCCAGATTTCAGTCTAACATGTAGCGTGAAGTCAACCAGCAGTTCCCACACGGCTACAACAGCTACTGCCTCGGCAGGAGCTCTGCTCGAGAAGAACGTAGGGGAGCCACATATAAACACATCAACATGTGTCCTGTGCAATTTATTTTCTTGTAATTTTTATCGGTGGGTCAACAAGGTTAAGTGATCTTTCAAATGTTATCGCCACGCATCTCCAAAGAACAATCTTTCCAGTTCGCAGGTTCTGCTACCCTTTGAAATTAATTTCTCTCCTCCTTGCGTGGTGGAATCGGCAGGTGGGTCAAAAGGTGACGCTGGCAGAACGGGAACCGTGGGCCACGCATTTGAGCCGCGAAAACTGCAGCGCAGCGGAGATATTCCCGCGATCAGCAACAAAGGTTACTCGGCTACGACGGAAGTATGAAACGGAACCAGCGGCACAGCTCGAGGTGCTTTGGTAAGAAGAAGCAATTACCAGCATTTCAGCGGTAACACGTTGTCACTCCATTGACAGCGGGGGGGGGGGGGGGGCAATATCTACAGGCTCACAAACACACGGGGCAACTGCAGAAACTTGAGAAACANGGGGGGGGGGGGGGGGGGGGGCAATATCTACAGGCTCACAAACACACGGGGCAACTGCAGAAACTTGAGAAACAGGCGAGATTTTGCAACGTTTGAAAATCTCTCCGTCAAACCGGCACAAAAACTCACACATCCATGAGATGTAAAGTCGCATACGCTGACATTTATGTAGAAGTTTCGCCGGAGACTCGATGCGGATTAGATTCTGGGACTCAAACCCACCACGTTGCCGAATTACCTTTTTCGCAAAAAAATGGTCCTAAAAACCATGTTGAAATCTGTCGCACTTTCGCTCGTTTTTGTGCTTGGCTTTTGGATCCCAGTTTGTCAATCCAAACCAGAAGTTCTTAACCGGTTCTAGACCCCCTGATGAAAATCTGTTGAAAGCCACCAAACAACTGAGCCACACGGCTCTGTGCTTGTTCGATATCGCTGAGTGGATTCAATGAATTTTCTGTCAATGAATTTAGAAAAAAAAAAATTGAACAGAGTCTCGCGCTGAAATTTGATCACCTGCACAGGGAGTCATAGACAATATTAGCAGAGTGACATTTGTATTAATTTATTAAACTTTTATTGTTTTCAAAGCCACACTGTGCATTCCAGACCCCCTGAGGCCCGCCCTCAGACTTCCTTAGGGTCCAGGGACCCTCGGTCCGGGTCTACACGAAACACCGGTGGATCTGGATTTTCGCACCAGGTTTCTCACGTCACAGCAATGAAAATTACACTTCGGCTGAAGGCCCGATATGAAAGAACTGTGATTTATGAAGAATGAGCAACATCCCGGCGAGTCCACAGCTGGACCAACAAGAGGTCTGTGGGGGGGTTATTGGTCAAAGGGCATTTAGGATGCCGTATCTCAGATGACACATCCCCACAGCTCTTGGCCACTGCGCACCATCCGGCTGTCTGCCACTACAGGTGCTGCTGGCCGGCGGCTAAAGGGACGCTGAGAGAGAGCTGCTCCGAGAAGGATGCGTAATTACCTCTGTAGGTGTTCATTAATCTTTGCTATCTTTACCAGCGGGCCGCGGTGGCGATTGGGCCACCGGTGATGGCGGAGCTGCCAGCTCCATTCGCGCGTGCCGTTGCGCCGCACAGCGACTCGGGCAGCGGAGTAAACAGCGGTAATGTACTGCGTCTGCCCACGGCTGCACTCCGACAGCCCGGGCTTTTTCCTTAGCAGGCGCCACCACCTCGACTGACTTATCGTCAGTTTCGCTTCGCTGCAGCGCGTTTGCGCGGCCGAAGCCTCGATGTATTCATCCTCAATGCACCGGGATTAGCCGCCGTCGCTAAGGGTACAAGAAGCACATCCGTGGCGAGGATTTAAACCAGAAGTAGCTTTTTTTTCACCTATAATTCCGTACTCATAAAAACTACACTAGGGAGCCGACACGACTCATGGAGAATGTGCCAGAAAGGTCCGGTACAATTATGAATTCTGGACCCCCATTTTTTTTTTTTAACCGTGCAGATATTTTTCCAGAAAGATGATGGACGATTGTTGGCGTTTCAGGTGGAAAGAGATGAAAGCGGGATGGACGGTAGGTGACCGTTACAGCGGGAGGAGGAGCACGAGAGTTTGCCAAGCGACCCAGACAGGCGCCGCAACGGGGCACGCCGGAGGAACCGCGGACGGCACGTCGGCCAGTCGCACGCTGTGGTCGGAACGCCGCGATGGGACCGTGCCAAACTTTTGGCTTTCCCTTCCAGGTCCCACCGCTTGTGTCCTCTAGCAGCACTTGCCATCTGCGCACGTTTTTTACGAGCCCGGTGTTTTTAGCCAACTTAATTAGACGAATACGGCAGCCGCGCTTTTACGATTTACATATGGATGGCGGTGTTTGGAAAAAAAAAAAAAAATCAGAGCGAGTGTCGGTACCCAGCTGTCGTTCAAACCCGGCTTCGGCGCGTCACCGCGATCCAGCTTCAGAAATCCAGAACAAATTCCTTCCGCACAAATGTAAATACTCGCGGGACATCACTGCGGGGGGGGGGGGGGCGTTGTCGAAAAACGAAAAAAATCCNTCCAGAACAAATTCCTTCCCCACAAATGTAAATACTCGCGGGACATCAGGGGGGGGGGGGGGGGGCGTTGTCGTAAAACGTACAAAATCCCAGCATCACCCAGCAAAGATCTGACACTTCCAGTCAGTCCGAACCGGAGCACAGAAAAGAGCGTCTTTCAGTGATAAAAACAACAAAAAAAAAAACAGGACAGCAGGGACACGTCAGCGTGTTACAGTACCGGCTAACTGAAGTGGACTAGTAGTACGAAACACCTCGAAACAAACGGCACTTCAACAGCCGTCAGATCCAGTTGCGTTCCTCGCCCGGCCGACGCTGCCTAAATTATGCATCAATCCGACATGCGACGTTCCCTCGAGTTCCCTGTTAAATACTCGCCACAGATTTGACAGCGCGTGCGCCGGATAAAAGCCCTCAGCTGCCTTCAGCGCCAGAGCGGCTTCTAAATAGGCCAGAAACAAAGCAAAACACGAACCCGTCTGGGTTTAACAGGCCGAGGGTTAAAGGTCACGCAAACAGAGCGGCGAAACGTGCAGGAGGTCCTCTGTGGCGGCAGCCGTGCCGCCTTCCCGCTTCTTCGTCCATCTTTATCCCTAAGGGACATGTTGTCGGCTATCGTAGACTTAAGAAAGGGCAAACCCAGACAAAGCGGTGCAGTAAGTGAAAGCGCTTGCTTTCAGAACTTAATATATTTTGCACAGTTAAAACCCAGCTTTGGTGTATGCAGGCCTTCATGCCGTCACCCCCCCCCCACCCGTTTGCATAACATCGAGGCGTTTTGTGCAACGTTCGTAAGGAACAGGGACACTTACAAGAATATTTTTTAGACCGTTAAAAAAAAAAAGAAAAAACAAAAACTGTGGCTATTGGTTTAAGGCCCCCTAGTTGAGCAGACTGAAACAACGAGCAAGAAAACTAGCAAAATACAGAACCGTCCTGACTCAGAGAGTTGGTATTTATTATGCGTTTCAAATTACATTCTATTCACTTTTATTTAAAAAAAAAAAAAAAAAAAAAAAGAAAAAGGAAAAAAGAATCAGTTCAAACACTCTTAACTTAGCAGTATTTTAAATTAGGACTTAACCAAATTAAGGGTGTAGAGGCATCCAAAGAACGAGAGAAGCTGTCTCCACAATACTACCTGGAACGGACACACAAAATAAAGTGTTTTAAGCAAACGTGACTGAGCGTGTTAATATTGCACATGACGCGCGATCTGATTCCGGGCAGTTTCCCGCAGCGGCGGGAGGATGGGGTCCGGGCCCTTCCGTGCCCGACCGCTTACAGTCACGCCGTCCAGAATCGCATCACTATAATGCACATTCGTTTTGGTTGCATATTATTAAGACTCAGTTTTCTTTGTACAGATTATCGTGGGATATGACAGTAAGCTAACTGACGAAGCATCGGTATGCCGTGGGGTCGTCGCCCGTGCAGCTGAATCGCGAACGTTCCATCGAACCGCCTGTGTAAATACTGTACGAAAGGGTCAAAATAGGAATCCTTCGATTGTTAACAATTTGTGCAACCCGTGGTTCTCGACTCATCCGTCAGCATTCGAAATGTCCGTTAAGCATTTTAAATAGTACTCATACATATATTTTTTTTTTACTTAAATAACCCATCGTAGAAAAATAAATTAAATTAGAAGTTAATGGAACTACCGGTCGACAGCAGACCGTTACTGCTCTTCTAAGCGCTGCCATTTTTTCTTAACCCCCCCTCCCCTCCCGTTTCTTTCTGTACTGTTGTCTCTGTGTTGTTTTTTTTTTTTTTTCGGGATATTTTATTTTACAAACTGCTCCACAGATACAAATAATGAAGTCTTACAAAATTAGATCCAGATACGCTCGCATGGCAAGCAGCTGTTCACTTTGAGCTCTGGTGTCCCGACAAGATGTCACGCCTGAACAAGCTCAAACACTTCAAAGATGAACCACCTTTTTTTTTTCCTCTCTCCTTTTTTTTTCTCGATAAAACGACATTAACATGGTTCTTTACATAAATATTTACTGGAATAATTCAAAAACTACTGCTTCTTTTTTTTTGTTTGTTTTTGCCATTTTTTTTTCAGGTTTAACATGCCGTTCATTATTAATTGAAACTCGGGCCGCAAACCTCTCAGCGGTGGGAAGCCATAATCCGAACTGTACAGCAGATGGAGCGGACAGGTGTGCGGCGCAAAGGAATCCAGACCTTTCCGTACCCTTCCGGGGGGGCACAAAGCGACAGTCTCCGGGTTTTTTTCATTGTCCGGTTGTGCGGCATTCCCACCTCCTCACTTCTTACTTCCACATGAAACGGGAAAAAAAAACAAAAAAAAAAAACAAGCAAAACGCGGATCCCGCCAGCGGAGCAACTCTCGCCATTTCAAAGACCCGCCGGTTCTGCTTTAGGAAAAAACAAAAAGTAAAAATTAAATCAATGTACTGATTTGAATAGCAGCATTAAACTATATATTTTCTCGGGGAGGTTTTGCCAAAGTTCCGGGTGATAAGTGGGATTTTACAGTAGGATATTGTTACAATGCGATGGCCGCGCTGAGCGAGACAGAGAGAGAGGGGGGAAAAAGGCCTTATTTGCAGTACAACCTCTAACTCTAAAGGAAATGATGCAACGATGACGAACTTCTCCATGGAAACAGCGGTCCAATTATCCGTCAGTCATAACGATTTTCCGGAAGGCACTTCTGTCACTGGGATGGGTGGCGGGGGGGCCTACATTTTACTCAGAGCTGTCTGTTCCTCGAGAACCTGCAGGTAGTCCGGCGTCCCTTGGAGCTTCGCTTTCAGTTCCAAGTACTCACTTTTACGCTGCTCCACCACAATTTTACTGTGGTTGCCCCCGATGAGGGATTTTTTCACCTTTTTGTCCGGCGGTTTCTCCGGGTAGCGGATCTCAAAGCCACCCATCCCTATAGTGTTGAACTCCTTTTTGTTCTCCAGGTAGTTCTGGAGGAACACGTTGGACTCGCGGCCCGGAAGGAACTCGTCCAGCTCGTCGATGGTGCTGAGCCTCTTCCTCGGGTCCAGCGGGTGCAGCGGCTCCTTGTCCTTGTCGGCGTTGCTCCTCAGGGTGACCTTCGGCCGCTGGGAGTCGGCGAACTTCAAGCCGGACTCGGAGTCGCGCAGGCCGCACGTGTGGCTCTTGCTCACGTGCTCGATGGTCTGGGGGATGAAGGCCTCCCCCGCCAGGTCGTCCTTCTTGCCCGGCTTGTCGTGCTTCCGCAGCTGCAGCGACATGGACGCGCACTCCTGGTTCCCCAGACCCTCCGTCCGGCCCGGCGGCCTCTTGTTCCGGCGCAGCACGAACACCAGCAGGCAGAAGGCCACGAAGACAGTGAGGATGAGCACCACCAGGATGCTGAGGATCATGATGGAGAGAGGCACGGGCCCGCCGGGGGGTGCCCGCCCCACGCCCACCGGCGCCGCGGAGGTTACCACCGGGGTGGGGCTAGTGAGGACGAACGGGGGCCTGGCGACCAGCTTGGGGCACAGGATCTCGTTCTTCAGCAGACGCAGCTCGATGTTGGAGAACTGGACGGGCGAGGCGCAGCGCACCTCCTTGGAGGCGATGCCGTCGCCCAGCTTCTCCAGCCACAGCTTGAGGGCCACCAGGTCACACGTGCAGTCCCAAGGGTTGCCCTCCAGGTCAATCTGCGTGAGGGAGCGCAGCTGGTCCAGCACCCCGCTCACCGGCAGGTTCATGAAGTGGTTGTTCTTCAGGTTGAGGCGGGCCAGGGAGACGCTTGAGAAGATGTAGGCCGGGAGGCTCCGCAGCACGTTGTTGTTGAGATACAGCAGCTGCAGGTTCGGCATGGAGTCGAAGGTCCCCGCCAGCACCTCCTTGATGGCATTGTATTCCAGGTAGAGGTACTGCAGGTTGGTCAAGCCCAGGAACATCTCGGGGTGGAGCCTCTCCAGCTGGTTGCCGTTCAGGTAGAGCCGCCGCAGGTTGGTCAGGTTGGCGAAGACTCCTTTCCGGATGTCCACGATCTGGTTGCTGCCCAAATGCAGCAAGTCGAGGCCCTCGAATCCTTGGAAATCCATGGGGCTGATGTCTTTGATGTAGTTGCCGCTGAGGTGGAGCTTCTTGGCGTTGGGCGGTCGCGGCGCCAAGTCCGACAGGTTCTCGATGTTCCTCTCCTGGCAGCTGACGCTGATGCCGAAGTCGGACGGATGCGCCTTGCAGGTGCAAGGAAGCGGGCAGAGAGACAGGGGCGGTGCCCTCGTCTGGAACGACACGATCTGGCTGAGGTTCTTCGCCGGGTACAGTTTCCCAGCCACGATTCCCGAGATTTTGGAAGGGTTGGTCGCCTTGGGCGCTTTGGTGACGAGGCGCGGGACCGTGGTTGGGGACGCGTTGGAGGTGGTCTGCCCGGTGTCAGGCAGCGAGGGTGGCATGCGCACGTCAAAGTCGCTGCCCGTCCCCATGGGGCAAAGCTCTTGCTTGTTGGTCTCCTTCAGGAGGCGGCCGTACAGGTCGCTGGGAGTCTCGCAGATGGCCTCGCCGATGTAGATGTTGTACGGCATGTTCTCCAGCCACGCTTTCAAGGGCAGCAGGTCGCACGTGCAGTTCCAGGGGTTGTCATCCAGCTGGAGCTCCACGATCCGCCCGATGTGCTCCAGCACCCCGATGTACGGCAGCTTCTGAATGCGGTTGCCCCTTATATCCAAGTGCGTCAGGGACGCGAAGCGGAAAATGTTGTCGGGGAGGTTCTGGATGAGGTTGTCGTTGAGGATGAGGACCTTCAGCTTATGCAGTTTGTTGAAGGCCCCTCGCTCGATGAACTTGATTAAATTGTAGTCAGCCTGGAGATACTCCAAATTCTCGATCCCCAGGAAGGTGTCGGCGCGCAGCGCCTTCAGCTCGTTGTTGTTGAGGTGCAGCTGCTTCAAGGAGCTGAGGCCGTAGAAGGCCCCCCCCTCGATGTTCTGCAGCTTGTTGTTGCCCAGCTGCAGTGACACGGCGTGCGTGAAGTTCAGGAAGGAGTTTGGGTAGAGGATGATGAGCAGGTTGTTCTGGAAGTTCAGGTGGTAGAGACTGGAGGCCGGCGGTCGCAGGTTCGTGGGCCGGTACACGGTGACCTTCTCGCAGTTGACGTAGAGGACGTTCTCCAGAGACATGCAGGAGCAGGCGCTGCAGGTGTCCGCCGACAAGTCCGAGTCCGGGTCCCCGCGCGACGTGGAGACGCAGAGAGCCGAGAGCAGCAGCAGCAGGAGGAGGAGGGGCGGCATCTTCTGTGCGGGAAAAGTCCCCCAGATCAGCGCGCAATAACCTTAGAGGAGGAGGAGAATTATAGCAGAAATAAAAATGATAAAACAATCAGATGTTCTGGGGCTGTTTATTCGCGCGATCCCGGCAGAAGCTAAAAATAGGTTCGATCGCCTAAATGAAGGTAATATTCAGGCCATCGAGGAACTGGGAGCAGAAGTGCAGGGAAAAATTTACTGCGAAACAAAAAAATAAATTCAGATCGATACTTGGGATTTTACGATCGGATCCACGGGTGGAAACGTGAGCCCTCGCGCTCATCCCTGCGTTTTCGGCGCGTGGAAGTGCAATAAAAGCGGCTTCACTGCAAAATCGCGTCAGGATTTTACACGCGGTCATTTACGGGTTTGCCGCTCTTATCGTACGGGGCGACCGGAGCGCGCGCGTCCAACGCGCGCCCACAACCGGGGGAAATAATGCACGAAATAACTGTACAGAAAATAAAAACAGCGCGAGTTCCCCTCGCGCACAGACACACACCGACACACACAGTCCACACTCCGGCGGACACAGAAAGCCCATTGATGCGCGCCGCCGCCGCTCTGGAATATAAATAAGCGGGACTCACCCGGAGCTCGAGGTCCTCCTCCCGTGGAGCCGCCGGCGCGCGCTGGACCCCCGGTGTCCACGCGCTGTTCCCCCCCTCCCGCCGCGCACCGAGGCGGTCCTCGCGCCCCGCTCGTGTCCAAAGCGAAGTTATTCTGCAGGATCCCACGCGCTGCCGGGCCCCCCCGCGGCCGTGAAGCGTCTCACAGGGGCACGAGCGCCGGGGAGCGCGCGCGTGCTGCGCCTCGGCATCCTGCGCGCCGAGACGATGGTCCCCCGCGGAGAGGATGGTGCACAGTGGGGGAGAGGAGCCGGGGGGTGGGGGGGGGGACAGTGTAAGAAAAGGTACGCGGAGGAACGCGCGCGCGCGCGCGCACGCACGCACGCACGCACGCACATAGATGTGAGAAATGGAAGCAGAGGATGATGATGATGATGATGATGATGATGAAGAAGAAGCGCGTCCCTGGTGTTTCACTCACCTGCTCACCGCCTGTCCGGGTCCGCAGTCTCGTGCCCGCGCCCCAGCGCTCCGGAGCCCCCCGGTCCCGGTCCGATCAGCACGCGCACGAAGCGAACAGCTGTGGTCCGCAGATGCTTGTGGCGATCGCGCCTGTGCGCGCCCACGAGCTGTCCGCGCGCTGTGACCCGCCGCCGCAACCGCAACAGTAATGAAGTGTGAGCTCGGTGCGCGCGCCCAGGTGCCCGGCGACAGAGAGGGACAAAAATATCCCAGATCCAAAAGAGAAAAAAGATTCGAACCGCGGCACGAGGCACGACTTTTATAAAGACGCGCTGGCGTCGGGCGCGCGAGGCAGAGTGCGGGCGCCTGGCGGCCGCGGGTAAGAAACTTGACGCGCAGACCGTCGCTACGCGCGCGCCCCCGACGCGCGCTCTGGAGGAAGAAACGGCTTACCTGACGGGCGGCTGTTGGGGCGGGGTGTGTGTGTGTGTGTGTGTGTGTGTGTGTGTGTGTGTTGGGGGGGTGAGGGGTCGACGGCTGTGGGTGCGAGTCTCCCCTCTGATTGGAGCGCTTGGGAGGGACGCTGCGCGTGAGGCGCATCGCAAGCACGCGCCTCCACAAGAGTGGTGTGTGTGTGTGTGTGTGTGTGGAGGGGATGTTCCACGAGTCGCAATCACTCCTCACTTGTCACACTTTTATATCTTATTATGGGGGGTCACTGTGAGTATTATTATTATTATTATTATTATTATTATTAGTATCATTATTATTATTGCTGCTGTTGTCATTGCATCCCCATCATTATTTTCCCTACTCAGACTGTTGGGTGACTTTAGCAAAAAAGCAGAAAATTGTACAAAATGTATCACAGTTTACTGAGGTAAACTTTATCTGAAGCCCGCTGTCGTCACCAGGGTAAATCAGGGTAAAGAGCTTCACGTATGAAAAGCTCGGCGTTTATTATACTGCACGTGCGGGTTACATTCGACGTCTTTCATGTTGCGGTGTCTGTGGCGGCGGGACGAGCGGAGCTGCTTTGAAAGGGCGCCCTCCTCTGGCGAAACCTCCTCCGGTTCTGTTTACGTGTTTATTTTTGTGGTCCGTTAGCCGGATTATTGACGAATATGCAGGCGATCGTCAGATATGAGATATCCTTACACACCCCCACACGAAACAAAAAATAATACAAGGTTTTCGTTTTAAAAAGTAACATCACGTGGTAAATTATATCATTGCATCCAAAAAAACCCAAAAACACATTTACACCTTATTTTATTTATGAATAATACAGACAAATAATACATCCATAATGTGCTCTATAAAGATGGATATTTGTTGAGTGATTCAGATTGTTTTCTATCTCTCTATGGAGCGAAAATCCTGCTGTCAGGGGACCCACCTGTCCAGTCGTGTCCGTCCTGTTGGTGGCGCTGTCCTCAGTCGTCATAAAGAATCGACGGTCTCCCATCCCTCCGCTTTGCTGCACGTGGGCAACTTGGCGATGGGAACCGGCGCGTGTGAAATATTAATGCACGCGGGGGGGCGTGAAATGGCCGAGTTCTTTTTGCTCGACAAGTGAGAAAATGTGAGGCGAACGTGCGGCGAATTGCGGACTCTGCGTGGGCGGGGGGCGTGGGGGGGGAGGGGGGTCAGTTAGATCACAGGCAGGTCGCTCATCCTCATCCGCACGCGGGGCATCGAAAGTAAACATGGCAGGGGATGGGGGGCTTTTTACAAATGTTTTGCAGCAGTTAGTTAAATTTTGTTAAATTTTAGTTTTAAAATGTTACGTTTTTGTTCTTTATTGCTGTTGTGTTGTCAACTTCGTGTTGCTTTAGGGTGGAAAAGCTGTGCGTTTGATGCGTCGGAACCTGGACATCTGGACCGTACTTGCCCCCCCCTCGAACCCGACACCCCCGTCACCACAGGACCCCTTTACAGTCCTGTCCGACTCTGGCGCGCTCCTCCAACCCCCCGCTGAGAGGTCCCGCGTGACCCAGTCCAGACCACAGTCCAGTCAGTGTCCCTGAACGTGCAGCTGGACATCTCAACATCTGCAGAACTTCATATCGTTGCTTGTCTGTTTGTTCCTTTGTTTTTAAAGCCACAGAAGTGAAATTTGGCACACAGGTACTTCTCACTCTGTGAGGTTTTTGTGTGATCAGACACACACACACACACACACACACACACACACACACGCGCGCGCGGCTTCGTCATCCTTTTAATTATGAGCTCTTTTAGAGTAAATGCCACTAAAACAACTTTGCATTTTACATATATTTGCTCAACGGCCGTCGTTTTTTCAGCCCCTCGTTCTGTACAAAAAAGCAATTTACGCTGCGCAAAATTTGACATTTTGTTATTCATGCAGATGGATGTTTACCGAAGCAGTTCAGGTCTGAGCACCTTGCCGGCGGGTGCGGGAGCAGTTTCCCAGCAACTGGCGAGTTTGGTCGCCAGTTCGGTCGCTTCAACGTCGCCCCCCGCTCCTGCTGCCACGCATAATGAGTCACCGTGTGGTCATTTGTTTCCGGGGTTCGAGGAAATAATGATTCTGGTGCCGCGACACCTTTCCCGCGCCCTTGGTATCACCGCACCTCCTACCCAAGCAGGTCTTCAGGCCCCAGCATTTGGTAACTCTCAACTAAACCTTCCTGTTATTCCGCTTAGCTAAAACAAACAAAAATGCTTAATTCCTAAATTAATTCTCTGTTTTTGGGCTGCTGTAGAAGTGTCTATTTTTCTGGATGAGCTATTTTCTGTAAGGCTTGATGTGAGACAGCTCCCCCTAGAGGCCATGCGAAAGACTCCTTTGCAGCCCCCAGGAATTTGGCCCCAGGATCGATGTTTAGGGACGAAAGGCCAACTGTTAGGTCACTTACCGGGGTCCCGCTGTTAACGTGGCGCTCGGGCACAGTGGCGCCCCCTTCGCCGCCTGATTGGGTTTCACGCCGGGGTCTCGAAGGACCGCCTGCGTGGACGACTTGCACTTCAGCAGGAGAAAACAAACTGTGGCGAAACAGAAGACATTATTTTTTCACATAATTAGGCCTGTACACTTTTTAGAATCCATTTGCATAAGTAATACGTGGTGAAAATGGCGACAGGGTTGTGGAATTATTTATAACGTCCTGAATGAGGCTGCTGGGAACAGCCAGGGTTTCTCGCTAATTCATTGTCCGTCCACTTTTTTGCATTTTTTTTTTAACTGAAAAAGTAGCCTGTAGTGCTGCTTTATTTCATCCCCTGCTCTGAATCAGCTGTTTGCCAACTCAGAATTGGACTCCAAAGTTAAAACTCAATTTCTCTCTACGTCACGCATGCATTTACTTATCTGCTTCTTTTCTCCGAAACTTAGTGGTTTACCCGCTGAAGAAGCTGTGCGGTTTTTCCCTCTATCGCTTTAGGGTAAGAACCCCGATTTTAGGGATGCAGCAGACTGATGGGTTTGAACCTTCAAGTGCAGGATGGCACCTCTAACCCCTACGACTGCGCTGCTGCTTGGTTTTGACCCCAAATGGCCTTTGGCCTGGTGGTCACTTGGATGCTTCTCAGGAGACAGGGTTCACGCGGGCCTGTGGAAAAAGTTTTCCTGGTTTTCTCAATCGGAGCTTTTTGCCCGTTTTATAAAAAAGTGACAACGGTATTAACTTCGTCGGCAAAAAAGTCTGTGGCACCTTCAGCTGCTACGACTGCAGCTAAACACCTCCCGCAGCTGCTGACCAGGGTCTCACATCGCTGCGGAGGCAATGCGACCCACTGTTCTGCACAAAGTTGCTTTCACTTAGCAAGATCTGGCAGGAACATCTGACTGAATTAATGTCAAAAAGCCACCAAAACACAGTAGAGGAAACTCGAAAGGGGGTGAATATTTTTTTCACAGCGCCAGATCCTTTTCCGAGGCGGGTATTTACCTGGCGATGAGATGTACCTTGTATTTACCTCACTGGAAATAGTGACTGACATATGCATGTTGTCTTTGCTGGTTACCTCTCTCTCTCTCACACACACACACACACACACACACACACACGATCTTTCCATCTCTGTCCCTTCATGTCTCTCTCCTCACCATCTATCTCACCAACCCTTTTTCAGTCTTCCCCTCTTCCTCTTCCTCTCTCTGCCGATGTCACACACCCAGACACACACCGGTGGGCCTTTGTCCGGAAAAACGTCCCGCTGCTCCGGCGAGCGTTAAAGTCTCGTTCCCCCGCCTCCCTCTCTGTGGGGTGAGAGGACTCGCCATTAAATAGCCATTGTGATTCCCCGAGCCGCGGTGACCCACGCCGCCGACGCGACGCAAATCAAAGGTCGGGCCGCTGTACTTACGCCGCGCCTCGCTTGACATTTCTCTCCACGCCCGCGGCGGACGGCCGGGTGAACATGTGTGCCCGCCCCGCACAACCGGTCTCATTAATCTGTCTTTCGATGCCGGATTGGGGGGGGGTTCTGCCCCGAATGGCTCCGCCAACCGACGTGGCCGGACCTCATTTTCCCTTCACGTGGCGTGAGGGTCGCCGGAGCAGCTGCAAAACCCACCTTCCACAAACGTGTTGCCTCCACCTTCATCTCGACACGGCGGACAGTCTGAGGAGAACGCAGAGCTTCCCCCTCGCACCTCCCGTCAGACATGCGGTTTCCGACTGAGGCGGTGGAGCTCTGTCACTCAGGGAGCTGCCCTTATTCCGCATACAATTATTATTATTATTATTATTATTATTATTATTATTAATACCAGCAACAGTAACGGGACACAGGGTTACAGAGTTCATCCTGGAGGTATTGGGCACAAGGTAAGGTAAATCGTGGTGAAATGCCAGTCCATCACGGTAATCTTTATGATTATGATTTATTCATTAATTTTACACTTTTCTCCAGAGCAACTCACAAATACAGTGTTAACCTGTATTAATTTATATACGCTTACAGATTTTTTTACTGTTTTTACTCATTTTTAACATGCTGGTGAAAGGTTAAGGTCAGCTAGAAATCTGCGGTTAAATGAAGATATTCACACAGGATTTGCAATAAATAAATAATTTAAAAAAATTTGTTTGTCTCATTGTCTACTGTATTAGGCTAGATTTTTCACTTTGGATAAAAAAGAAAAAAAACTTGCACTAAGTGTAAAAAAATTGGAACGTAGTTGATCTTCCAGTGTTTTTCCTTGGGTGGGCAGGAGCTGATCTGATGCTTTTCTCCAAGATGATGCGTCACCGTTTATCTAGCAGGTTAATAATCTATTGCGGGTCAAACACGGGGCAGGGAGTGGGATTCGGACCAGAGTTTTGTATGTGAGAAGTATTGGATCTAACCACTACGCCCCCTGCTGTCCCTGAACACGCTCAGCTCTCTCACCTCCAAGTAACAAGTTGCTCGGCAACTCAAGAAAAAATGCCGCCCCCCAAACTTTCCATCTGTAAGGTGGCGCAGGCCCCTCATTAGAAAGCCCTTTGTCCCAGAAAGCCCCCTGCTGTTGTCCCCTAGACTGATGTGACCTCATTTATTCATTTATTTTCTTTCTCTGCACAAATGTCCCTCCACGTAAAGCGACTGCCGCGTCACCTCGGGCCCGCGGCCCGGGGATAACAGCGCGAGCAGAGCAGCTACAATAATTTGTGGGTTCCCTGTCGCTCCCATCAAAGCGGCAGAGATTCATTAAATGTTCCGACACAAAACCGGAGCCGTTTCAGTCCCGCTGACTCGCAGAATCTCGGCATCCCGCTTGTTAAGCCAGTCGAAGGTCCGTATTTTAATTTCATTTTCCTTAGGCTGCAGAAGGGGGGGGTGTTTGTTTTCATTTAAGGCCAAGGTCGCGGGTGGTGGTCCCGCCACTGACATCACGCTGCTGGACTCGCTCGCGCGGTAAACCACGGTAAACTCTCGTCTCACGCCCGAAGCGGAGCCGTTTCGTTGGTCTCTGTTTCGCCTTAAGACCCGACAAAAGACGAACACCGACGGACCCGCGCCTTCGCAAACCAGGGGTGCTTCTCAGAACGTTCATATTTACGTACATTTATCTGAGGCACCACGGGGTGTTAAGTTTGAACGCAGAGCTACTTACCACGATTCGCCCAACTACACACCGGGGTCATTTTTACTGGGGTAACTTAAGGTACGGTGTCTCGGGACTCGCTGCTGTACGAAATAATAAATAAATAAATCACAGCAGCCACATTAGAACGAACAGGATACGCAGCAGAGGAGGAGCTGTGGTAACCGGAAGGTTGTTAGGTCTCGGGAACCCTTTTTTCACATCGACAACAGACAGCTTCTCCGCTGCTCCGACATTTTTGTAAGTAGGTTTTTTTAAAAAATTTTTTACCAATTATTACAAGCGGCTGCAGCTCAGCGCGAGTCACGTGAAGTTTGGAAGCCATCTGCTGAGATGATTTTCTCTGTTTTCCAGGCCCATTTCCAGAGTGTTACATTACGGCTGTCTTTAAACTCGCTCTCCCTCCCTCTTTTGCACGTTATTAATTTTTCTGTCAATTTCTGCCTGGCTTTCGCGCAGGTGAATAACCATCCGTGGGACGGGCAGATCAATCCTAAGCAGATTTACAAACGGCCCGAAAACAAGAATTCTGTGGCGGTTTTTACACGCCCGGCCGTACATTTTAAAAACCGGCTCCAAACCGCGCCAGTTTAATCCTGCTGAATAATGGATGTCCGTATGTTTAAGTGACTAAATAAAGAGTCTAAACTGCAAAGACTTTCAGGAGTTTTGGAAACATAAAAAATAGGGGCATTTTATGCTTGTCTGGATAAGTGAGTCCATATTGGACCCGAAGCATCCGAGTGCAATAATTTATTTTATTTATCAATAATTAATACCCCCGATGTGGAAGGTAGTTGTATTCATAAAAGGGCAACTATACACATTTTTGTTTTCTCCGAACTGCTTAAAATGTGGACAAAAAAAACGGGTCAAAAACCCATCGCAGCGCCGACGCCGATCATTTTGAAAAATGTCCCCCTTGATGTTTTGCCTTTATTTATTCCAGCTTTACAGGGACGTTTTGCACCAGGGTGACAGTTTGTCCCGCGTGTAGATTTTCCCACGGATTCTAAGTAACTTTCATCTGACCATTACCTTCTCTCAGGGGCCAAACAGGCTGACCACCGAGACCTTCTGCCGCATTAGCGGTCCACCTTCAAACGATCCGCTGAACTCGCGCTTGTGCTCCGCCACAGAAGATGTCCCTCTTCTACCAGCACGGGGCAGAAATGCTCCCGAGCGGATTTTTAATTCTTATTTTACGTGAGGCTGGAGGGCGTCAGGATGCGGCCGTCCCCCCTGCGAGGCCCGCGGCCTCCCGCGGCGACGTTCGAAGGCGTCACTTCATCCGCTGTGGCAGAATAACACCAGTTGCCTTTTAAGGGAAATTTAACGGCCATTTTTATGCCGGTTACTCGGCTATTATGGTCATGAGAGACAACGGAAGCAGCAGATGTGTGAGGACACAGAACCCAGGAATAGAAGTGTGAGAATCAAAGGCTGAGGATTAAAAGGCTTTTGATAAATGCAGTTATTAATTTTATCCACCCATTCATCCATCCGTCCGTTTACCGATTTATCCCCGTCAGGACGACAGGGGTCCGGGTCCCGGAATGACTGGATGCTGAATGCGCAGCTACAACCCGGACGGGAGACGCACTTACACACACGCTCACACGCTGCGACCAGTTAACACATCTTTGGACTGTGCATGGAAGCCCACACAGACACAAGGAGAAGCTTTAACTCGCACTCAGACCGAGCTGGATTTGAACCCGCACCCGACCGACTGAGCCCCTGTTTATTAATTTTAAGATCATTTCAGTACATTTTCTTCAGAGTTTCTATAAAGATCATTATTATTATAACTGTCTTGCCAATCCAGTCGTTTCATGGTGGAACACCAGTCATCGCAGTTGCAAACTGGTTAAACTGGTCTCACTTTTGGACTCAAGTTTCGATCCCACATCCTACTGTTGTTACCTTTGCAAGGAAACTTACCCCGAAATGGGTAAAAATTACCCAGGTGTATAAATAGTTAAAACAGTGGTTTAACACTGTGAGTCACTTTGGAGGAAAGTGCCAGTCAAGAGAAAAGATGCAGATGCTGCTCATGCTTTGTTGTGTCACTGCTGGGTCACTGTATGGTGGGGTGTGGTGGGGGGTCCTCACATCTGCTTCTGGAAAGAGTGGAAAAGCCACAGGGGCCGCTGGCGTGTCAACAACAAAAACACACCAACTGCTCAAACTGAGACAAAGCAAAAATGCTTCCACACACACACACACACACACACACACACACACACACACACACAAACAGACTGGGGGAAGTGTGAGTCTTTATTTCAGGGCCCAGCTGTACTTGCAGCGTTATGCTGTTTGTGAGGCTGGTGAGGAGGAGGGCGGGATGAAGGAGGCGATGCTGCAGTTTCGCCAGGCGGGACTTAGGAAGGGCTCTTGCTCCTGGTTCCGATGAGGAATCACCACCAAATGCAACGCGCGCAGCATCGGGGAAAATTATATTCCTCGCAATCATCTCTGAAATAACATCAAACGCTCTTGCTGCAGAGATGCTACTCCAGCGGTCGGCGGCAGCATGGAGGCTGAAAATAAATGGCTGTTGTCAGAGCTGTAATGGACAGAGTCCGTAATGGACACGTAATAACAGGGCTGGGATGGGACCCAGCGAGAAAACGGGGGGGCAATCTGAGGATGCTGGAATGTTTGTGTCCCTCAGGCCAAAGATCATCTGTGGAGATTAAGAGTCTGGCAAGGCAGCTTGGTGCTGGAGATCTTCGCGAGACCAGGCAACCCCCTGACAAGTCACCGGTGCCTCTGCTTGCGCAGAAACTGGCTACGACTTCCAAAGTGTGACAAATATATATAAAAGCTCGACAAGTTTTCAACGTTCCCTTCCAGAGCATTTTCTCCCCTTATAATCTCAGCTAAGTAACCGATTTCATGCCACAGCAGCCGCCTCTCCAACTCGCACGAGTTCCTGATATTGATCTCTCACGTAAACATTAATATTTCTGTATTAAATACTTTGTGCATTAAATTAGGTTGTGGGATCAATTAAATCTGATCCCACACTTTAACTCAACATGTCAGACTTGTACAACAATAATAACACAAACGCCTCTGTCGTGTTCAAGTTGTGCTTGCTGTATTTCATATATTTTTTAAGTCAGATGTTATTAAGAAGTCTATTTTTCCAGTTTGTTGTTTGCTTTACCTGCGATCTGTGAAAGCATCTGCCTTGAGGACATATGATTTTAAGAATGACTTATACTACACTGTAAAAATATTAATAGTAATAATAACTATGTTTAAGAGCTCTTTTGAGCATCAGAAGGTATCGTCACCTTTATTGGGTCCCGTGTTGTCACCTGAAGGCCTCAGGAAGCCAGACAGAGGCCGGTCAGAAAGGTCGGGGCCCCGCTGGACCAGCTGGAGACGTGGAGATCCAGCTCAGATGTCGTTGGGATGCGATGCGTTCAATTTAAAGAAAACGGGCAAAATTGGGAACAGCAGCGCCGAGACCCTGTGAAAGTTCCACATCCACACAGATAAAGGTCCTGGCCAACCAACCACATACAGTGGCAATAAACAAGGGGGAGAAAACAGCAGCGGTGATTGATAATGGTAATTGTGAGCGACTGAAACATCAGGAAGAAGGAACAGGAGAAGCTGGAGAAACACCAGGGACCGAGAGGGGAACTGGAGAGAATGCGGAAGGTGAAAACTGAGGTGGTCCCACTGGTGATAAGAGAACCTGGGGCTGTGACCCCTACGTTGGAGGATGGCCCCCGTCAGATCCCAGGTACAGTGAAAATGTGCCCAAGCCTGAGAAAAGACCCCACAGGGTAAAAAAGTAAATATACATATAAAACTGGAAATTAAGCAGAGAACTGGCCTCCATACATTGCTGGACTCTGTTGAAAGAAATCGATAAACAAACAGGAACGTTTCAGGCTAATATTAGAAATCCCTGCAGGTGTCACGGAGAGCGACCGGTGATTCTCTTCTCCACCCCGAAGTGAATAGTGCTGAGCAGGGAATCATCGCCACCCCCAATAATGGCCTTCAAAAGTGGCAGAAGAAACATAAACCTTCCCTCCCGCTTATCTAGACAGCCTCGAACTGCAGGTTTATGTGCGTAATAACATCGCGGTGTTTCAGGATTGTTCGAAATCTTCCCTTCGTTGCGTTCAGTCTCATTTGTGAATTAAAGCAGATGAAGAACTATTGTGTTCTTCCCCGTCAAGGCCGCACAGAGAGAGAGCGGCTCAAAGCGTCGCCCCCCCCCCCTCCCCCCTCGCGCGACAGTCAGGTAGCTGAGCGAAAGCGGGCCGGCTGATGCTCACGTAGCCATGGTGACAACCATACAAGTGAAGTAGCCGGAGAGGAAAATCCTTTCACTGCGAGGGGGGCTGGGGGGGGGGGAGCCAACAAGGACTGCGACAGTGTTTTATGAGCCGCTCTGATGGAATGTACAATAAATTGCTTGCGTGCGTCAAACTCGACAAAACGCTGCTCCCGACTTTCCTTCAATAGCCAGGAACGGGCCTTTCATACCCGAAAAGAAGGCCGCTGACCTTTTCCGGAGAGGGCAAAATTATTCACGCCGGTGCCCGTGCAAAAAGGGAATCTGTGCAGTATGCTCTGAGCCGCTATAAGTCTGCATTGTGGAACCAAGGATGAGTTCAGGTGGTTCATGCAGGGGCTGAAAATGGTGAACATGGAAGATTATTTATCTAACACGTCTGTGTGTGTGTGTGTGTGTGTGTGTGTGTGTGTGTGTGTGTGTGTGTGTGTGTGTGACTGACCTGTGGTGGACTGGTGACCCATCTAGGGGGTAGTTTCATAGCCTGGTGCCCAGTGATTCGGAGACTTCAGTTGGGCCAGCTCTGGACCACCGTGACCCCAAAGAGGTTAAAATGAGTAATGATAAGGGGGTGGATGGATGGATATATTTTTCTCCAAAGTGACTTACTATGTAAGATGTGTAGGGTGTTACTTATAGGGATTTACCTATTTATACAGCTGGGCAGTTTTTACCGTAGTAATTGAGAGAAATCAAGTGTCCAGTTGTAGGTGGGATTCAGTCCCAGGTCCTTAGGTTGAAAGTTGACGGCTCGAGACCTCCTGAACGTCCAGCAATAGCTGGATTAGAGCTCTAGATGTGTTCTTGACAGGTGGAGTTAGACAAAGTGGTGCTGAAAGACGTCTTGGGTGTGGCGCATTGCGTAAATGGAGCTTGAAGGCTGTAGATATGCAGCATAATACAAACCAGATTAGTTACACCTTGAATAACAGCGAATAAGCACAGAAAAGGGTCTATTTTAAGGGTGGCCAACATAAAACTCGAAAACCTTTGTTCGGATTTCTTTTTTTGCAATTTTTCTGAAAAATGTAGTAAATTATTACGATTATTCAGTCAAAGGTCTAAAGTAGAAGAAGATGATGGCAAAACAGTTGTACAGCAGGTATTACTGCAAACGCTATTAGCCTGAAAATTGCTATTATTAGTGGAAGTGCTCAAGGCTAATAATATATATTATTGTTATAATATATACATATATATAAACATTTTTTTTGAGCAAGCAATTGTTGTTTTTGTTCTCTCAGCTGAAACGGGACCGGTGTGGTCACGTCGCAGGTGAGCAGCTCTTTTCTGGACGATCACACAATATGTTCCAGCTGGAGGAATTTCAGGCAGAAGGTCTCCGGAGTGGGTGATCTGAGGCCTGCTTTTTTGGCTGTGGGTGGGTGGGTGTATATATTACATATATTTTCGTGCCGGTGCGACCCATCATCCCGGGCACTAATAAGGTCCACATTTTGAAGCCCACACGCCACTTCACTCTAATTGGCCTTTAGGACAGCCGCGAGACAGGACGCGGGAGACGAGGGCGGCGGGCGGGGAGGGGGAGCGCTTTCCGGAAGCCCGGGGTCCGCCAGCGTCTCGGCATCACCGCCGCAACCAAGCTGTCGGTCTCTCGGACCGGTGTCACCGTCCATCGGCAGTTAATTTAATTAAGAACGGGCAGGACGGCGGCAGGTTACTGGACCAACACACACAAACACACGCAACTGCCTGACATCGGTCGCTAGGAAGAGCTGCCTCCAGAGACGGTGGGATCTATCGCCTCGCCGTGCTCCTGACCCGCTATTTCTGCACCACGCTCCTTTTCGCTCATATTCTCTTACGGTTGTCAGCAACGCCACATATGCGCGCTGATTTATTTTTCGGCCACGGTGGAACATCAGGTGCGTAGCGGAATAGGTGTCCCTTAGCGATCAGACTGAACCAGGTTTGAATCCCACCTTTAGCTATAATAACCTTGATACAGTAAACACCGCCCTGCTGTAGTTGTGTTCAGTTCAAATTTGTCCCGTTTGCCATTTTTATTTATCGTAATTTTTTTTCTCTCTCTTTCAGTTGGTAGCGTACAATTGCAAGCAATTGCTTTGGTGAAAGTCATCAGCTAAGTGAATAAAGGAAAATTTTCTTTGCTTGGGTATCCAAGGTAACGGATTTAGCATACGGCTTTTTAAGGCTGAACAGGACCACCAGTGTGAATCTCATAACTGCCTGAGGCCATATGGGGAGCAGCAGGTAACCGAGCAGTTATAGAAACAGCCATAAGATAGTCAGCTGTTACACCCTGACCACTGTGTTGAGCCACTGAGTGCAGTCCGACCCCATGTGAACACAGATGGATGGATGACCCTCCCCACCCCACCGTATGTTCATATTACCAAGGTGAAAAACGGTCTCCATGGAAGCAACACTGTCGACCCTGATTCCAGGAGGTCCCACTGATGCCCGGCAGCCACTTCGATGAGACATAAAATACGCAGGCAGTCAGGGTGTCCAACACAACAAGAATTGCTGAAGAAAACACCGGAAACAGCTTCCTTATCAGATAAAGCGTTGAGAAAACCTGTCTGGTTTTTGAAATGTGTTCATTACACCTTGCTTTGCTTTTTGCTTTGAAGAAAGCAGATTTATTGCGAAGCAGCTATTTCACCAAAACAGTGGCCACTCATAGCTGAATAATTTGCAACGAATAAAGAAAAAGATGTACTAAGTTTTCTGAAATGAAGTGAAACACCCGAAATGCACACAAGTGGTGCTCATTTAAGAAGTCATGCAACTTGGAGAACTGAGAGCTCATCACTCTATCTATCTATCTATCTATCTATCTATCTATCTATCTATCTATCTATCTATCTATATAGTTCTTTACATGTCTGGATGTGTGTGACAAATGCACTGGTTCGTGGGACAAGAGGAGACACAGATTCATGGCTTTGGTCACAAATTCTGGTTTAGTGTAACCTTATTCTGGAACTCTTAGGTTGAGTTGCTGTTTTTTTGTCTCTTGTTGTTGGGTGAGACCTTATTTACTGTGAATAGCAAGGGCTTAAATAGGGGTGTCATGGCAACTATGTGCTTGCTGGATGCATCTAGGCATATGTGTTAGGGTTGGCATGCTGTCCAGTTGGGGTGTCCAGGCACGGGATGTGTACACACCTTCAGTCCCCGGCAGTGATTCCGAACTGAAGTGAACTGAAGTCCATGAACTGAAGTTGACGCGTGTGTTCTGTGTCTTCAGATGCCCCTCTTGTCTCCTGACAGAAATTAGTCAGGGGCTACCCAACCTGCCCCAATGTGTCTGCGCTAGGACTGGCACCTCAGTGAGAGAGTTGGGGACAGCCAGGGGGGACACAGATCGGTGGACCCCCTGAAACTTAAAAGGCTGCAGTATCGACGTGATCTGGGCCTTAGTGTCTTTCATAAAATGGATCCAAAGGAAGGGGATGGGGTCAATATAGAGCTAGTACTCCCATCTTATGAGGTTGTTCCTGAGGGTTAGAATGGCCTATTTTACTGTCAAAGCATTCCTTCTCTATAGTACTTTATTCTTTTATAGACAACTTTCAGCTGATGTATAAATCTGGGCGAGCTACTTTATTTATTTCCTCAGAGACAACAGACCTCTGTTCTCTGACCGTAGCATCAGCCTGCAACACAAAAATGACTGTGAAGTCTGGACAGGTCAGAACAAGTATTTGTCGATGGTCTGGCACTGCCCTATCCACTGGCTCAGGTTGGGGCTCCTCTTACAGATGAGGTCCAACAAAGGAGCAGACAGCTTGGAAAAGATAGAAATGAAGCATCAGTAAGTAGTTTTCACCAGGTTGTGAAAGGACCTCACCTGTTTCTTAGTTTGTGACCAGCGGAAATGGCGGCACTCATATCTGTTTGGGACTGAACTTGACCCCCTCCCACAAAGAGGCCCAGATATCGTGCCTCATTCTGCCTAATGGTACATTTTGAGACACAGGGGCCTTGGGGTCCCTGCGTGGAGTCACCATTGCCCAGGCACCATCAGAGTTCTCCCATTATATCTTCAGCAAGTTGACGCATTAGAGCTTGCCAGCATTTCTCCAGTTAGAATGGACCACCTCACAGTCAACATCCTCAACACGTTGCTCAACCCCAAAGGTCCCCTGTCACTTTGCAAGGAATTTTGAGTGGGAAGTTGGGAGGAGGATAAACACCGTGTCCCCTGGTTCAAATTGCCTCGGCTGATCATTAGCACGATACAAGTGGGCTTGCTGCTCTTGAGCCTGGAATAGGGGCTCCTAGGCAACATGTCCCAGTAAAAGGAACTTTCAGTACAAGTCCAAAGTGGGTGTTTTTTTTTGTTTTCCCCTGAAGCTGGGGGTTTCTTCCCAGGTTTCACAAATGATGTCTAAGACGCTCCTGGGCCGGTGGCTGCAGAGGAGTTTGAATGGTGAGACACAGGTGGAACCTTGAGGATAGCAAACAGCAGGGGATCTAGCATCTCATCCCAGATTTTCACGCCACTGGCAACAAACTTGCGTATCGGGTTTTTCAACGTTTCATTTTCTCGTTCAAAAGTCCATTAGTTTTGGAGAGGCCTGGGTGGAAAGGATCTCCCAGTGATCCCCACAGGGGAAACATGCGAAACAGTAAATCAGCGATGGTCTTCACCTCGATGTTGTGCAACGCCGAACGCCGCTACTTCTGGGTAGCAGGTTGTGAGGTCCATAATCACTAACAAAGCGGTGTCCCCGCGCCCTCTGCTCCGGTGGGGCGACAAGGTTATCGTGCAATTCTGGAGTTACTGAGAGCTCAAGTGGTCTCGGAAAGAGCTCCGCCGTTGTATCCCAGCCATCGTCCTTGCTGTTTATGTCAAGGATCCATCTATATAGACACATCAAGTGAAGATCTGAAAACCAAATAAAAAAAACGATAGTGAGATGAACCTTGTCTCACAGATGCAATTCGTTTCCTCCTTTGTGTTCCATTTTACCTTCAAGCTGGGCTGTACCTTCGTTCTGTAACCAATCCCAGTTTAAACAACCAGCGAGAAATTCTTTTCAGTCATCAAATGCGTCTAACTTAGAATGCGGTGCCGGCGATGTGGTGGGTTTCTTGGAACTGCGAGGTTTTAATTGTGGGAAAACAGAATGTGTGCTTTTCCAGCCCCAATCTGACTCCCACTCCTGTACTCAGACATTAAAATGCAACTTTTTCTTTTACTTTTCCCTGTCTTTATGAAATATTACACACTTTGTCCTAATATTAAAATGTTTTCTCATCCTGTTGTCCTGGCAGGGATCTTCTGAGGAAACAGAAGAACCAGGTTTGAGGGAACCTGGCAATGCTGAAAGAAATGCCATGTTCCACTATGGTTAGTAAATCTGGCGACGCAGAACCTCTGTGCTGTCGGGGTGAAGTGGAGCAGAGCTCCTAGCAGTGAGTCAGGAGCAGAGCTGAACAATGAACACACACGTGGGTGTGTGTTCCGCTGATACCCCCAGCTGACTGACTGACTGACCCATCCATTCACCTGTTTTCACAGCACCTCGGGCCTCCGGGGTGTCCGATTCTCAGCCTTCAGGCATCAGTCCTGTGTGCAGGAGGACAGCAGTAGTGCATCAGAAGACCAAGTTCTGAACTTTGTAGCATATTTACTATTTATCCATTAACCCTAGTGCTTGTTTATTTGTTTGACACCTTTGGTTGCTTGATACACTAAATTGCAACCATCTGCCCATCCGCACAGCTGAGCAAGATAACAGTCTTTGGACTGTGGGAGGAAACCCACATTATCATGGGGAGAACCCGCAAACTCCACACAGGTCGAGATAGATTTGTACCCCCAGCCCAGGAAGTATGAGGCACCAGTGCTAGATGTTGTGTTATTTTGTATAAGATATCCATTTTGCTTTAGAGGAGAACCTGCCAATAACGTTAACCCCGTTCACCGTTGCGGGTGCCCACCAAAGAGGCAAGAACACCCAACATGTCGTGATGGAGTCTAACCCCACCACTGGTGACCTTTTCAGAAGGTCTGCCAGTGTGGGTGAGTTGCTGTCGAAACGGGTCAAAGTTTCCATTTTAACAAACACCAAATTATTCCTTTGCAAAGTTCATTTAGAGGAAACAGTCAAGTGAAGAGGTCCAGCTATTTTCCAAGAAAAAAGTCTCGGCGAGGCACGAGTGGGGTCGCGTGCTAATGTGGCGTGTCGGAGAAAAGGAAACGTTCTTATTCTATGTCTCACGGTAGGCGATGCTTAGCTGAGTAATAAAAGGTGGATAAAACAGAGGGGGCTCTCAAGTGAACAAGCCGAATTAATCTGGGTTCCTCAACGCGGCTCTGGACCGCAAAGCGCACACGGGCGCCTCTGTTTTCCGCGACGCCGCAATTCACGCTCGATCCAGAAACCGAAAGCATGTCAGCCTGAGCGAAGTTATTAACACGTAGCCCCGTGTTAACCGGCCCTCAACCCAGCACCCATCCATACTGAGCAAAGATTCAAACCCCGTGGACCCCGAGCCCCCCTGTCAAAAGAGACCCTACAGGAGGCGCTGAAGAGCAGGGAAAGGGGGAACGGTCACGATAATGGAACGGGCCGACACCGTCTTGACGTTTCTTAACCTTTCGATTCCGGCGTGTCAGACTCCCCTGCTGTCCATCACTGCTGTTTAACTCCAGCAAAATCAATAACAAAGAACTGTCAATAAATCCCTGAGTAAAATGTTTACTGAAACAAATTGGCCTTAGCTTCCTTTTTTCCACTTGTACAATTAATCTCTTAGTCTCATTGTTTTCTTGCCGATTCTATTGTCTTTAGTCGATCCTATCGGTGGTCCGGAGTGCGTTCGCCTCCCGACGTAAATTTAGGTATCGGAACGCGGATATTATTACTTTTCGCTAACTGTTCCTTTCGCTTGAATGATGATGTTAGCAGTTAGCAAAGCTGCGGTGAAGTACAGCCCTCAAGGCACCGAAGCTGCGCCTCGGACTGAGACCATCAGTTAAATAAGTCACTCGGGTTGCTTGTGTGACAACCCGGTACATACAGTTAAAGTATCAAAAATAACCTGTACATTTGAGGCAGCGGTATGTTTAATTACAAAACGCTGATTTTAATACTCTGAAAAAAGTGTTATTGGTATTATTAGGTCAAATTTTGATAGCAAAAAATCTGAACGCTGGATATTTTACCGTTTCTGCAAGTAAAGGTGTCACTCTTTTCATGCCAACATTAGTTTTTTTTTTTTTTTTTTTACAGAAAGCAGAGATAAACATCCTTGTGCTCAGCTGAGTTTTGTTTGGTGTCACATTTATTACGTCGCCACATCTAAATATATACGCTCTATTTAAATCGGTTTCAAAGTTGCCACGGAAACACTAGGAGGAGCTCAACTACGGTACTTTTTTCGAGGGACAGGAGTGGAAAAGGCGCTTGGTGGTTGTGACCATCACCGTGGTGATCTGAGCGGTCCCCCGTGAGGGATCCTTCTCGGCACGATATTGCCACCATTTTGCTACCGAGATGATGAGCTAACTTCTCGACCCCCTTCTCTGGGTTTGCTTTGCTGGAACCTGTGCCGTTCCTGTGGTCTTATCTCTCTGGAAATTGGTTCTGCGGTACGTTTAAACCCATCCCCACCCCTCCCCGCACACTCACGTTCTTGTGGGACTGAGGAGGCCTCACGGAGACACAGCCGGACTTCTGTGGTCAGAATCAAATCCCAGAAATGGTATTGTTATGACCCCAGGTGTCTAGGGGTACCGGGGAGTAACGTCAACTGTTCGGAGGGCTGTGGTTAGGATGGGAATGGAAAGAAAGAGAAAAAGAGAGGATTTGGTGCAAAAGAGATTTACTATTTACAAGTGAAAGTGGGTAACAGTGCAAATATATATTATACACAAACACAAAGGCATGTGGGGAAAGGAACCTGAGCAGTGCCGGGGAAAAACAAACCAAAACCAAAACCATAGTGCAAACTATGCTGACTAAACAAAAGAAGCATCTTTGGCATCTGCCGATGCCCTAACTGACCTGCACTAACCTACCCAAACCAAAATGCACGGTTAACTCGCTCCTAACCCGGTGTGATTTAGACAAACAAACCTACATGTGCAGATGAGGACCTCGTGACATTCTTACCGGCCCACTTTCCACCGTCTGCCACGAGTTCCTACGAATAACATGGGAGGCAAACTGGAACAGGGAAAGACCCGGACATGCGAGCGCGTAACAAACCGCCAGTCAAGAACACAAGAAGCGAGTAGCGAAGCTGAAGCCGAAGCCCAAGCTCTGCAGTCGAGGTCGCGACGTCGTCGGTGATGGCGATCGGCACAACGACGGACCACCGGTAGCCGGGAACCTGTAAGAAGGTAAAACTGGCGATGATGGCTAAACGCATATCGGGATGTAACAGATACGGAGACACATTGAAGCACGGATTTTAAAAAAGAGACTTTTTCGGGCAAAAGTTCCAATCTTAGCCCCGCTGCTAAAGCCTCCGCCTAAGCGGGACCCTGGCGGCCCGTAAATTATTTATATACGATCGGCCTTGGGGAAGTACTTTCTTCTGCTGTTGTTTTGCTTTACCTCGACCTCATCCCTGCCGTGTGGGCAGGAGGTTGTCACTGACCCAGGTGGGCCTGTGATAACAAGCGGTCGGGGGCGCGGGCGGGGATTTGATCCCCTCCTGATGTCCCCCGCTTCTCCATGCACCCAGGTTTAATTAGAATCCATTTTAAATATTCATCCCCGTTGTCCCGACAGGGATCTTTTGAGGAAACAGGAGAACTAGGTTTGAGGGAACCTGGTAACACCGGACATACTTGCTGACAGCTTCAAGCTGTTTGGCAATTATTTCATTGCCCAGGGGAACGGATTCCTTTAATATACACATATATTCTGATTTATTGTTGATGAGGCCGCTGTGGGATCGGAAAGTTCAGAGGGAGACGGCAGGGCGGAGGGGGGTGTAAATGTGTCCACGCAACGTGAGTCGGACCCTCTTGAATATGCAAGGCGTCAATGTCGGCGGGAAGCGGCGCTCAAACAGAGCAGCGGGGTCGCGGTGGACGTTTAACACTCATCACACAGTTCATTTCCCCCAGATGAACACCGGCAGCCGGCCATGAGCCCGAGCGCAGGGTCCATATGCGTCCGGTACTTTCCGGAGACCTGCCGTGCTGTCGCGGGGCTTGTGTCCAGTGTCCCGCTCGCCTTTTTCCACAAGGCAGGGGGGGCCCGGTGCAGCAAGTGGCTTTGGTAGCTAAAGACCAGAGCCTGTGGGAGAAAACACCCTGGTTCAAATACCGGCAGGTGACCTGCTGTTGTAGTTTTGTACCTGCAAAACAACGGAAAGATTTTTTCAGAGGCAAGACTGGTGCTTCTCTGAACATTATGGTGAGACGTCAAGGGGACGGTCTCCTCGGGAGCCTCCATCCTGCTCTAGCTGGCTCGGGATGGCGGATGACCGCCACTGTGGCCTTAGAAACCGATGTTGGTCGAGAGGCTTCCTCTTTAATGGAACCGTTGTCTTCTGTCTCACTGGCTCGCATTCACCTCCACTTTGCCGCTGGTGCCAAGACGATAGGATTAGACCTCCAACCCCTGCACACGTCACCCGCCACACACGCGTGTGATTTCTGCAGCCACATTCCTGTGCAGAACAGCAAATTCATAGCTTAACAGTTGGCGGATTCATCTCCTTTTTGGAGATCCAGAATAGAGATAGTAACGTGGAGAACAAGCCGCACCGGAACGAGACCACCGCCCGCCCGCCCACATCGCCGTCTCTCGGGATCAGACTAGAAAATGGGAAGTCACGTGGGAGAAGGAGTGATCCATTCCTTTGGTAATTAGGGGCAGCGGACTAAAGAGGGTCGGGGGACAAATCCTGGCGCATGAACCCCCCGATCATATCTCCATCCAGAACCGGGCCGACACACCCATTTTTCATCATTAGGCCCAGCGAAGGAACCAGATGGCTTGTAATCTCATTTCGGGGCCATTGGAGTAAAGTATCACTTTTAGCCATCAGGCTGTAACTCTACGATATGAACAATAGAGAGGAAAATAATATATAAAAAACAAAAAACTAAACATATGTCTCCACAGCCTGTCTGTGCATCTTGGGGGTTTAATAATTAAAAGGCGGCGGAGGGCTGTTTCCCGACCGCAGCGCTGAGCCGAACCGCAGGTAACGCGACTCCCGCTGCCAACACAGATCGCCGTGGCGTCAGACGGAGGCGTGCGGCATGTATATTCATGTCGCCCCCCAAAGTTTGGTGCACGGCCCCCGGGCTACACGTAAGCTAAGCTCAGTCACCCCGTCTTTCAACTCCACGCCGCCGCTGACACACGCCCTGTGAATTATTGATCAAACTCCTTTGTTAAACTTTAATTTCCTCGCTGAAAGTTTTCCTTGTTTTTTTTGTTTTTTCAGTAAATACACGCCGTTTGCCGTTTTTACCCCGGTTCATAGAAAATAATCCTTCTTGCTTACTGCGTTATTGCAACTTTACACCGCATTGCTGTCGGAGAACAGCGTCGCCTTTAGTCCCGCTGGGGGGGCATTTGCTCTGTACCACTTGCAGAGGTGCAGCGCGAATGGACTTCTGGGATTAGGCCTCCCAGGGGGTATAAAGTGCTGTTAACAATTCCCGGGTTCTGACTCGCGTTTCTGACAAGCTTCCAGCCTCTGAGTAAACTGACGTCGGTCAGCCGGGGTTTACGATCCAGTGTTTTAAGGACAGCTCCCTGTTACGTTCGGCTCGCACGTTTATGAACAGCAAAGACGGTTTCTATTTTTTTCAAACAGTTCTCACACTTCTGTTTACACTTTTCTCTAAAATGACTCGCAGTGTTAATCCGCTGACCCTCGTGTGACTGTTTATACAGCTGGGTAATTTTTACCGCATCGGTTCAGGGCGAGTACTGTGACCAGCGGTACTGCAGCAGGAGGGAGGGTTCAGGACCGGCTCCGAAGCGCCGCACCACCTGCGCTGCATTATTTATTACTTATTATTGTTCTGTTATTTATGAATCGCAAATGAAATGAATCTTTAATTCAGTTAATTTTGTGTGGCTCAGAAGGTCCACAGAAGTTTGGGCTCTTTTGCCTTATAACTAAACTGAAAATACTTATCCTGAATTGACACGGTAAAAACTACCCCGCTCTGTTAATGGGTAAATCCCGGTAAGGAGCGTTATTCGTCACTTTAGAGAAGAAAAACTGGATAAATTCATAAAAAATATAATTTGACCCTAAAGAAACTGGACAAATCCAGCACTGTGGGGGCAGAGGTTCCCAAACTCTCAAAGGTTAGGCTTTTTTTCTGCGCTTTAAACATTTACTAATAGGAGGTAGAGCGACAAAGTTACGACAATGACGACAAAGACAACGATAATAATGATGCCAAGTAATGAGTTTTATACTCTAGGAACTACAGCAAAGTTGGCCTCTTTCTGGCTGCTGTCTTACTGGAGCAACAACTCGAAACCTCGCTGCCCTTCTGTCACCTCAGCCGTGAGATTTAGTGATGCTGTGTGGCAGAAATGGTAGCTTCCGGATTGTAGGTGGGTGTGGTCAGACAAACAGACCCCCCCCTCCCCTCAACAGGCGAATTGGCAACTCCTCACCAACCCCCCCCCCCCCCCGCCTTACCCGCCTCGGCTGCTGCCCTCACATACATCACTAAATAATAAATGTAAAAATGTCCGGGAAGAACAGAGCCGACTCACTGATGCCCCCAGTGTTCCCAGACAGTCAATAAACAATACGGAGACGGGGGAATTAGAGCGTTAGAGAGTTAATGGATGCGGATCTTCAGACTCTATTATGGGTCTAATTCCTGCACTTTAAATCTACTGTGTGGAAGTGCCCCCCTCACCACCACCGGACCACCACCAGCTGTGACTGACTGCTGGCTGCAGCACATGTAGACAGTGGTGAATCCATTATTATTATTATTATTATTATTATTATTTTCACCCCTCTGTCACAACCTTCCTCTGGAAAAGTGGATGACAAAATGAATGGCTGTGCAGATGTATGGATGGATGGACAGATTTTTTTCTGACTCAAGCTGTTTGGTTGCAGTAGCAAAGAAAGCAGAACATTAGATAATATTTGTCACTTTGTTAAGTTCAACTTATTTGTTTACTTATTCAGAGGACCATTATCTTTACTAGTGTGCTAATAATAATAATAATAATAATAATAATAATATTAAATTTATCAATGACAATAAATTTAGCTAGCCCTTTCCTGTAAGAGAAGCTCACAACATTAAGGTAAACATGGTTTTTTATTTTTTTTTTTTCAGAGCAATCCAGTTCAAGAGGCCTTCAAGCGCACGTTTGCCCGGCGACGCTGCCTGTCGAGGCCCGTCTCTGTTCCGAGCTGCTGAACTGCTCTACCGAGTACGAGTGTAGGTCTGTCTAGTTCCTTATCTGCCGCACCACCTTGTGGTTCCGCGTTTGCGATGGCGAGTGAAATATAAACGGTGTCACTACACCTTCCGCAACCACCTGAAAAACCCCGTGGTGCTGCTGAACTGCGGGCCGCTGAGCCCGAAAAACGCCAGTGTCTCCCCACCATTTGTGTCTGAATGACAAATGTGGCACTTAGCTTACAAGCAACCCCCCCCCCAACACACACACACACACACACACACACACACACACACAGCTGGAAGACAGTACAAGCAACAAGCAATTGTAGGTGTTTATCCTACACCTTCTGTTTGCCCTCCAATCGACTGAAGCCCTGTTCCGGCCGTGAGGTGACGTTGCCCTCTTCTGCTTTCTATCCGTGTTTTGATCCCAGGAAGAAATAATATCAATAATAATTATTATTATAATAATAAAAATATCATTTATAATCAGTTGTGCCAGTTTCTCTCATGGTCACTTACACCTATTTTCAGTCACGTGTTCCTGCTCAGCAGTGCAGGTGGAACTCTGCTGAACTGTTACAGTTTAGGAGGTTTTTACTCAGGAATCCACGAGATGACAAAAGAGATCATGGTTGCTTTCTTCATTAATATAGGAGCTGCACACAGCACCTTGCAGGCGTCCTCGACAAAGGCGGCTGTCCTCACCTCAATCCCACTGAGAACCCGGGCCACTATTTCCAAAATTCCACCTGCAGGCTCCATCCGGCCCACCTGAAGAACCCGCTGCAGATTTGCCAAGATAAATGGGGAAAAAATACCTCGTAAATGGTGTAAAAAGCTGGTACATTCTTACCCCAAAGGCCTTAAAGCTGTTATTCCAGCAAAACGTTGCTCTACTGAAGATCAGTGAGTTGGGTTTGAATACTTATGCAAACACCACATTTCACTTCTCCTTCTCTTTAAAATATTCACAAAGAAACAGCCGATTTCAGCTCTGACGATTTAGAGCTAAACCGTCCGAGTTCGTAACAGAAATACGGACTGGAAAAATATGTCGGAATAATTTATATTCCAGGCGATACTAATACTTTTGCAACGTTAAAGGAGCGCACACAGGTCTTCACGGTATGACTACGGCTCGCAAATACCCGGAATATAATTCAGCCCCTTGATAAATATCTGCATAATTCGTTTGCTTTCAACTTCTTCCACGGCGGCGTGTTAACAAACACCAACATCAGATGTGCGGCGCAAGACGCCGATTTCGCACGTGAAGCCGAGGCTCCCGAAGTTTTATCAGTACAAAAAAGAGCCCCTTGACTAAATCGCTTATTCTTCGTTGCTTATTTTTCAACGATCTCTGCTACAAAAAGCGTGTCGAGCAGATCTCGTGGTGAAATAAACTTTATTTTCTTCGCCTCGTCTCATATTCATAAGAAGTGCTCAGCCGCCCAGAATGAACAATTTTAAACTGACACAGTTTGGGAAGCGTGTGCCCGGTGATCTATAAAATGAACGCGATTTGAGTTTTGTTCATTTAGTTTAGTTATTTCCTCCTAAGGAACAGTAGGGCTTGATGGTGCTGCTCTCATAGGCTTGTAGATGGCCTGAATATGGTTCAGCATCTCAGGAAACATCCACGCTTTTTGCTGACTGTTGACTTCTTTCGCGGCGGCGTATTAGCGAACGTAAACGTCAGATTTGCATGCAAACTGCGCTGTTCTGTCGCACGTGAATCGTGAGTCGTGCTGTCGGAAAGGGACGGGTGTGATCCCAGCTGAGAGGTTCTGCGCGCTCACCGTGTTTCCGTACACGCGGCGGGTGGGATTGGGTTTGTTGCCGATGTGTCCTTCCCGTATCTTCTTTATTCATTAGTATCCTAAACTATGCGTCTCAAAGCTATCTCTCTGTAGAAGGGGCTGGAAGTTCTCCTTGCCTTACACGGTCACCTCGTGGTTGCATGGTCACATTGCGTTGCGCTCAAAGTTGAATCGGAACAATTTCATTTGGAAAACTGAAGTAAGTACATCATTTGGTGAGTATGGGGAATGATCGCCACCCCCACCAAAGAGCACCTCACATAGTACCGTCATCCCACCACCTTCACTGACTGTTTGCACTGATTTTTCTTACCTGTTTATTTACTGAACCGTTCATGAACTCTCCCTCCTCCTGTCTGCCATCTCTTTACCTATTAATTTATCTATATTATTATTTATTCACGTGAGGTTTTCTGTATCTTTTTATGTTTGTCCGTTTAGAAACTCCACGTTGTTCTCTCCTTCAACCTTGAACTTTGAACTCTGAACCATGAAGTTGGTGGGTTTGAGTCCTGCTCCTGCTGTATTGTCCCTGACCTGACGGAGCGAAAACACCCCGGTTGTATACACGGCTACGTCCGGGTGGATTTCTCACAGTGCCACCGTACAGCAGCTAAAGCTTTATAATCGGTTTTTAAATGAGCCTGACTTATTTTCTCTGTCCAGCTGCCGGGTTCCGGTTCTGCCCACCGTGGCTCTTGTTTGGTTTGTCAGACGGCGTCATACACCATCGCCTCGGTAGCAAGGAAAACTGGGTAAGCCAGACACCTCTACTCTTCTGGGGGGGGGGGGGGTGTGAAAAATCAATGGGATGAAAGCAACTCTGTCATTCAGTTACATTCCACCAGACGTCTGGACCGATGCAGCCGGTGGCATTGAGAACATCTCAGAAAGAAGTGCCGTTTCCCCAACGAGACGCATCCTCTCCGAGCTCTTCTTTCACCTTCCTGTAAATCAATCAGTCATCCTACGGACATGAAGGTACCGTGCGGAGTCCTCAAGGGATGACCGCCTACGCTCCTCCGTTCGACGTCCCCGGTCATGCCAGCCATCTAATAATCTCTCCAGAATATTCTGATACACTGAGAAATCACAGTTCTGAACAACACATCCCAGATGTGTCCTGCTTTCCTCTTCTTCTTCTCCTTTCTTCTCCAGGATCAATTTATGATTCATTTGCACTTGGGGGTCGAGGGTATGAAATATTAAAGGCGTGTTCTTCTGGCTGCTGTGCCATGGGAAGAAAGGAGAGAAAAGAAGAAGATGGAATGTAATATACTACCATCTGTCGGGCGATGCAAACTCATAAATGCCCGAGTCTGTGGGGCTGCGCTGCGTCTCCACCCGCGGTGCGGTGAGATTTGTATCGGGGGGCTTCGCCAGAGGAGGAGCTCTTCTGTAGGCGTTCCGCAGAGCGGGAGACGTGGCGACAGATCCGGGTGAATATCGCGTGGACGTCGGAGAAAAGCGGCCCGCTGGCGAGGCGCCGCCAAACCGGGGGAAGCCACCACCGGAAGGAACCCAATTGCCCTCGCTGCCACCCCGATTTTCCCCCCACCCCCAGCAGAGTACAGAACCTTCGTCAGACTCTATGTGTCCTGAACCCCCGAGCCTCCCTGGCCCTGTCAGTTGTTCATCGCGCTTGGCCTCCGTCGCCGTCCGCCGTGACGCAGCGCACGAGTCACGCCCAGGTATTGCCATAGTAACCCGTACACATCGCTATAGTAACACCCCAACACTTGTTCTGGGTGCTCGACAGCGCTGTTTTCTGTCATGAAGATGTTTTCTGGTCTTCATTAGGATGGAGGACAACACGTTTAACGCAGGCAGGGCAGCGTCTGCTGAACTAACCCTGGTAAACCAGCCCTCGGAGACACGGCAGCTGGAGGTCGGCCCCCGTTTCACATCCAAACCTGTGAAAAGCAGCACACCCTGTGTCTCAAAACGACACCGTACTTCGCTGTAATATCCAGCCCCCTTTCTACTAAACGTATAAAAAATGACCAAAAACAGGAGGCCTGTGTACCTCATACATTCACACTTACAGACAGAGTAAAATAATATATCTTTTTACACAGCAACGCATCGCCATGTATTTCTTCACATAGGATGGAAAAAAATGGTCTCTATTATTTGGTGTCTGCGTGCTCTCCATTATGGGAGGTGCTCGGTATCAGCGCTATGGCACAAGTTTCTTTTTTTGTTAGCATCATGTTGGCAGAAAAAAAAAAACTACAAGGAATCCGGTCACTGTCACTGTCACCGGGGGGGTTGCACAAGCGGCGACAGCGACAAAGGCCTGGGGAAAGGCGTCTGCTCAGCCGTCCCCAAAGTCCCTCGGCCCCAATGTGACACAGTGGAGGCGTCCCTGAGACCCCCACTGTTATGAGCAGAGGCAGTTCACGGCGATGCACGTCCTGGCCCGATCTTCGGCTCAAAGTCACGCACAACTTCTTAGGAACTTCCAGCCAGCTATCCGAGCCGACGCGCGATGCTGTTTGTTTATTGCTTGGGAGGGAGACGCAGGAGCAGCTCCGTAATAAGCTGCGCCGCCGGTGCTGCTGCTTCTTCTGCTCGCTGCTAATCTTTCGCACGAAGATCCTGAGGAACATGCGACCAGAACGGGAGGGCTTGTCTCCAGGGGTTCGCTTTGTTGTTCAAGAAGACTAAACCACACGCTTTGGGTGTGTTTCAATTCTCCTTTTGAGTCTCTTAGAAGGAGCACAGGGACCTCGAGAAGGAAGGGGTTAAGTGCACATGAGAAAATACATTTTCACTGCGCACTTAAGGCGAAGGGTCAGGAAACCTCTTGAGTGAAATGTCCCGCTTGCCCCAGAGGAACCCAGCTGACTCGCAGCATGTTGATAATGTCGCTCGAGTTATAAATACAGCAGAACCAACAGAGGTGAAACTTGCTCACTTATCCTGTCAGACATCTGTGCACTTTTTTTGTTTATTTGCTGTCAAATGAAGAACATCAAACATTTGCCACTGTGACCCTCCTTGTCCGCTGCATGGTGGTGTGGAGCCCAAGCCGGAAGAACGTGCGCGAGGCAGTGTGCGGCCACGGTCTCCGAGTTGTCCTACCCGTGAGAAATCACAGCCAGCTCTCTTTGGACCGAACCGAGGAAACGGTCCGCGAAACGATTTTTAAAAAAAATTAAACAGAGCCGGCTGCTGATAGGCTAAAAATGCATAGAGATTCCGCTCGAAAAAGGCATAATGATGGGTTTCAGTTCACTCGCGCTTTTCCGTTTGTTTTTTGCACACCTGTAGTAGACAAATATTCAGCTAATAACTGTTAGCGCCTTATAATTTATTTGCCATCCAGGGACATATAATCTCTGTGCAATGGAGCCTTTTTTCCAGCATCCAACGTGCAGAAAAGCTTTTTGTGTTGCCCTCTTCCATTCAGGTTTCACCTGCCTTCCAGTCCCACACACAACTGGTGAAATAGAGCAACACAAATTGTGCCCCTGTATGCATGACTGCTCTCTTGTGTCAGAGCGGCAGGAGATCCTTTCCGGGCCCTGGATCAGGCACATGCTCTCCAGCGTCGCTGGCACTCACAGGTCTCTGAGAAATCCTCCGAAGGTCTGTTTTTTTCCCTCGGGACTCATATGAGGGCACCGACTGTGGGCGTGTTCATTGCTGGGCCCCATCTTGCCCACGGCATGACATGGAGAACACTGGAAACGCTGAAGCAGCAACAGCAGCAGCAGCAGCAGCATCAAGTGAATCACTGCTACCCTTGGATTATGTTTTGAAACGTTGAGAAGCGGGATATAAAATGCATTCATAAAACCACAGTTTAGGCAATTCGACAAGCAGTGATGCAGCAGGACAGTTAATGTTAAGGACTTGTCATCTGAAGGCCTGAAGGTCAAAGCCCTCCTGCTTCTGTAGTACCTTTGACTAAAGGCCTTACCATCAATTTCTTCAGCAATTACATTTAACTTTAACTTTATTTTCTTTCAGAGTGAATTGTGTTAAGATGCGTACGGCTATTTACCCATTTATACATCGGGGTAACTCTTCAGTGGTCCAGAGTCATAAGGTTGGTATAGAATGACAAGGTCAGTTAGGATGGTCTGGATCAGTAAGTCAGTCTAGATTGGTAAGGTCAGTCTGGAGTAGTACAGTTGCTATGGATTAGCAAGGTCGGTCTCAGCTGGTTAGAATGTTCTGGATCTCTAAGGTAGGTCTGTATCAAGAAATTGGGTCTGGATTGGTTAAGTCGATCTGAACTGATTTAATCAGTCTTGACTGGTAAAGTCAGTCTAGATTAGTGAGGCTGCTATGGAGTAGCAACTGGTTAGGATGCTGTGGATCTAATAGGTTGGTACCGATTAGGAAAAATTGGTCACTCCTGACTGGTAAAGTTTCTCTGGCCTGGTAAGGTCAGTATAGAATGTGAGGTCGCTATAGAGTTGCAAAGTCATTCTTTAGTGGTGAGGATGATGTGGATCTATTAGGTAGGCCTGGATCAGTAAGGTCGGTCTGATTCCCAAATTCGGTCCGGATCGGTAAGAGGTCTAGATCGATTTGGTCAGTCTTAACTCATTAACACGGTATGGGTTGGTAAGGTCAGGACGAATTATGAGGTTGCTATGGATCAGCAAAGTCAGTCTCAAGTAGTTAGGATGATCTGGATGTATAAGGCAGGCCTGGATCAGTAAAGCTGGTCTGGATCGATAAGGTTGCTTTTGAATCACATCCAAACAGCCCCCAGTCAAAACCCTCAAATGCAGGACAGATTAGTCTTGCCAGGGTGGTGGTGGTCGGATGCTGCCGCCGAAAACCGGATGATTATCAATCCTTTAATGTTCGGAACATTTTTTGCACGACGCACTTTTATGCAGCATTGCTGCTTCACCGAACAACGGCACAGTCCCGGGCAACCGTCCTCTTACCCTCCACCGAGCGGCAGTGTCTGGTGCCACGAGGCCCGCGGGGCCAGGCAGCCATGAACGCGAAGTGTGTGTTTCTCCTCATCTGCTACCCGCCTTGGACCCCTCGTCGGGTTTTGAGCATCTGCAAAGGCGCAGAAAGCAAAACACAGTCATTTAATTACGATTTATGGACTCATGAATAAGTCAGCGGCACAAAACGATTAACAGATTGCGTCGTCGCACCAAATGGGGGGGAAATTAATGAATTAATTCAGAAACAGAGGGAGCATCAAAACAAAAGCGTTTTTTTTGGTTTTTTTCGCCGCATACACACAAGGCCGGCTGAATGATAATTGTGCTCCTGGAAAAGCAAACAATCTGTTTCGGGGAAACGGTTATTTGTCCTGCTTCTGGAACTTGGCCGCCCGGGGAATTTGGCACAGAGCAGGAGCTCGAAGGAGCCAGCGAAGGATCGTGCCGTAGATACGGCTTTGCCGATTCCGATGCTTTCGTGTTTGAGGAAGGCGACGCAGATCGAAGGCGTTAAACGCGTGCGAGGATACACAGTTTAAGTCCCGGGTTCCGTCGTTCTGTGAGAACCGTGTCGGTGACGAGACCCGGGGCGAACGGCACAGACAGCTTCCTCACAATATCGCGGCCTTTGACTTTGACATCTGCCATTGCAAAACCAGGGTTGCATTTACAGCCCTACGTTTCATTGCTAATGCAGATACCCCTCGATTCACTTACTGGGATCCATAAAAACCTCAGATGTCGCTGTAATTGATGCCGGAAAAGCCCCGCACGATTTTTCTGTCGGTAATTTTTAACATTCATTTTCACCTTGAGGAATTACAACAAGAATCATACTAAACACTTGTATCCCCCGAAACCACCGCTTCCCACCCCTCCCACCCAACCCCTCTGGGAGCCAGTAACGTACGACAAAGACGACATCGGGGAAGTTAAATTAAAGACTGGCATACGCATTCGACCACATTGCGCTGCATAAGTAGATAAATGGATTGACGGTGAAAGAAAAGCGAAATAAACAAGAGTGATGTTTCACTTAAGGTGGCTTTGCTAATAAAAGGGGCATCTGGAGCGGCGGCTTGAACAAATCAGACCCAGTCGCGTCTGTTGTCACCGGCAGCCCGCTTCAAACGCCCTCGCTGGCACGTTCGACGCAGCCGCCCACCTGCGTACCCCTGCCTGCCGAGGGTCCGCATCGCACAGGTCTGCCAGACCATCTGCAGCGGGGTCCTTCTCGCCCCCCAGCCTTTTGCCGTTTGTGTGGGTGAGAGCAGCGCTTAACAGCATTTAGTCCCTCTTTGATGTGTGCGGTCCTTTTGATCCTCGAGTGCCATTTTGCTGGACCCCCGGTGGGAGGAGGGAAAATACACGGGCCATTTGCTGAAATGCAAACCTCACGCTGCCATTTTGCTGCTTAGCCGACGCTACGCGTCTTTTTGGAGAACTATTTCGAAAGGTGCGCATATCTTGGTCGACTGGTGCAGAACAGCGCACGCGTTGCCAACGTCTGTGTTACGGACTGTGGAAGGTGAGCGTTTTTTTGAGTTTGACGTGGCGGTGCACAAGTTCACCGGCACCGATCCGGACTTTGTGGAGGCTATTTATTTTTAGCTATTCAAAATTAGATTTAATTTTAATGTTGCTAAAAAGTGTTCAAATAAATGAGTTTTAGGGCTCATTTGTTTTAAATCTCTGCATCACAGGTTTCCACTGTGAAAGTGAATTTCATTTTCGGCTGTTATCTCACGTTTTCTGCAGACAAGCAGCTAAACCGAAAGTGACCAGATGCTGACAAAGGAGGAACACGGCTCCGTCTTCTGTGTACAAAGCAGAACAGCTCACTAAATGAGAGGTTCTGGAGGTTCTATTTATATTTTGTTTTTAGTCATTTTGTAGCTGGTTGGTAAAGGTGTTTGCACACTTCGCTGCTTCATGTCCTGTGTTTCCAGGATGGACCCTAGAACCCTGCGTTAAAGTGCATCAAGAAGTGGGTTCTTTTTACTAGGGCAATTCAGGACCTCGATCTAGGACACAACGATAGGACAGAGGATTGCAACCAAGAATGTTTCGATTTCAGTTCAGGAACTTCACCCTACATTACCAGGTGCCCCCCGCTGGCCTTCATGTGTCCAGTCATGATGTCCAGAAAAATGTTCATGGGTCCCTGTCTCCCACCAGTTGAGCCTTTGGTTACTGGCCTTTTGGCAAAACAAGCAACACTTTGATATGTTTGTGCTTCTTGTTTCCTTCTCTGTAAGAAGCTGTCGATAGCTGAAGGCATCTCAGTGATCCAGACCATGCTAATGTGAACCACTGGCCCTCTCCATCTCTATCCACACAACCTGCAAGAACATATTGACTCTGCCGCCTTCCTCCAACCCCGTTTCTTTGTGGAACAGCAGCGGGGCATCGTGCTGAAGTTCTGAAGTGAAACTTTAGATTGAAAAAGACAGGGAAGGACTTTAAAAACATATGGGAACTTCGGGATTTCAAGTCTTGCTTCAAGTGACCAGATTAAATAGAAGGTCTTCTGCTCCAGAAGAGTGCTTGTGAAAAACATTCAAACCCTCAGTGTCCATCGCTGGCTTGCTCTCTCCTTTCTGTCTTCCCGGTAAAAACAATACTTCACATTCGTGTTCATGCTTCCATTTTCCTGACAGCAAATGTTGCAGCTTGGTAAAGAATAAAATAACCGTCTGTAAAAATGTGTACTAAGGTAACCCGTCACGTAAATTAGAACCTTTGATGGATTTATCTGCTTACGGTGTCTTCTGCAGCGGGAGATACAAACTGGCAGGAACTATTTAAGAAGACGCGGGATCCACCACTTACCCTAGAGGATCCTCTGAACCCCATCAATCCACGTCGTCCTTTTGATGCAAACCCACATTCGGCACTTTGCCACAGGGAAGAGCGTCTCCTTCTGAAAGACCCACTCGGATCGTTCGCAGTCTCAGTCACTCAGTCAAGTCCTCTTTGTCGTAGTGCATTTTTACCACAGGTTTTTGCCAGAGCGTCACAAAGCTGTGTGCAGAGATTGATGCAAACAGTCAAAGTTTTGGCGAGAGGGAACAAATGGGAGCGGAATCACAAACATGGAGGGACATGTTCCTATCATACCGATACAACGAGGATCAATACGGTTACCGTGTGGAGATAAGGGTACGTCTTCTCGTTGCGGGCGAATATCAGGGGCGATTCCAAAACAGTTAAGTGAATGAAGTTCACGTTACAGCTGGAATAAGTACTTTGTCCACGCAGGAGGTGTCCAGCATCGTTCTCAGGGTCTCCTTGGAATACAGTCATAACCTGTAGGGTGTAGGATGAAACCTGTAGGATGTTTTTGGTCGACTCAAGTGGGAGTTTATTTACAGCGATTAGAATGTAAAACTGAACTCTAAAAAAAGGGAGCAAGAAACAAGGGTCAGAAATCATCAGGAGACCCAAAGAGAGAGCAGAACTCGACTAGCCTGGTAGGCAGAACATTGCTGGGCAACATTCTCCAGTGACCGTCTCTGTCGGCGTCCTTTGTGAGGACGGCTGACGTCAGGCTGGTGTGCGTAGAGGCGGTCAATCCGCAGCGCTGACATTGTTCTGCTGCTGTCTGCTGATGTTTATGACAGGAGGTTGTCTGTCAGTTTGCATCTACGACCGCCGAGGGGTCTGTGTCTCTGTGGTGTTGCTGGTATTCGATTCTGTAAGCTTCTGATTTGGTACATCTCTGCTTGTCATTGCATGACACATCACCTATAGTCTCGAAAGCACTTGTGGCTGGTATAGACATTACATCATACGTCTCTCTGGGTGATGGCATCAGGTAAAAAAGATAACATTTAAAAAAAAAATTTCAGAAACCGCCTGCCTCAGCTGGGGTCATAGCAGTCTGGAGCCTGTCTTGGCAGTATAGGCTAGGAGCCCAACCCCTGACAACATGCCAGTACCTCACAGATCAGCTCTCCACACCTTCAAACACTACAGGCAATGTAGAGCCGCCAGTCTGTCTGAAACACGTTTTACGGGCTGTGGGAGGAACCCGAACATGGAAATAATATACAAACCCTAACATGAGTGACAAATGACCTAATATACATCCAGCCTGTGCACTTTAAGGCATCTACATTACTTGTCGCACAACTATGACCCCAAAGCAGCAGCAAAAGCAACAACAACAATAATAATAGTAATAATAATAATAATAATAATAACAATGACAATAATAATAATAGTAGAAGAAGACATAGTAGTAGAAAGTAGAAGGTGAAGAAGGTCAAGAAGCACAAGCAGAAGAAGAGCTATAAACCCCTCAAGCAAGTAACAATGCCCATATTACCTGAATGTAATNTAATAATAATAACAATGACAATAATAATAATAGTAGAAGAAGACATAGTAGTAGAAAGTAGAAGGTGAAGAAGGTCAAGAAGCGCAAGCAGAAGAAGAGCTATAAACCCCTCAAGCAAGTAACAATGCCCATATTACCTGAATGTAATATTCATTGGTATAATTTAAACTCAGTCACATTGGGTAAAAGTGTCATCGAGGCAACAACATAAGGATAATAATTAATACCGGCAGATTTATCGAAAATGAGGGCACCAATCGTAGCTTCAGCGGAGACGAAAGATGGCAGCGTGGTAAGGGGGGACAGTACGGCTCGGCCGTAAAAAAGGTTTCATTTGAAAACAAAGATATGTCCGGGGTTGCAGATGAAACGAGAGCGGGTTGCGATACACGGAGGGCCGTCACGCCCACTTGACCTTCACCGGCCAAACATCCCGTCTCCCTGCGGCTCTCCGTCACTAAGAAGCTCGCACGAATCCTCCGGACGAAACGTCGACTCCTGACTGCGCCGCTCGGCACTGATGTGTTTCCAGAGCAGGTGTCATCTTTCTTCCCCTGCGCAGAAGCGTTTTGCGCCGGTTGTACCGCATTTAATAAACCCTCAGAGGCAGAGGAAGGCGAGGAAGTGCAATAATCTAGTCTGGATGCTGCTGAAGCCTGATCTTCTTATTCAGCATCCCTGAGTGACAGGAGAAATATCTCATTTTCTGCATGTTTCTTATGGAACGGAATGAGAATTTCAGGATGGTTTTGATGTGTCTGCTAAGAGAGAGAGAAGTGGGGGGGGAGAGAGAGAAAGAGATCAGAATCACCACTGTCTTTCAAATACGTTTTCATGTACAAAGTGCCCATCTGCTGTAAGACCAGGGTAATCTGTCTCAAAGGGCTGCAGGACTGGAGCCAAAAAAGCTGCAAGTGAGATAAGATCCAGGTTTTAATTTCCTCGCGACACGATGCTGATCTGAATTCCGATGCACATCCAGGGAGACGGACAAGCTAATCGGGTGAGTTTGAAAGAAAACACAGAGATTTAGCAGCGGCGAGCCGCACTGTGGGCCCGCGGAAGGAGCGCCGAGGCCCGATCCCTATCGAACGCACAAAGTATGCGAGCGACAGCTTCAAACCCCGGTCCCGTCTAGTCGGCGACGTGGCGGGATCTAAAGCCCGGCTGAAAAAAAAATTCATGAATATCATTTGAGTTTAAGGAGCTGATAAGCTGATATTTTATCCGCGATGTTTGCAAAACAGGGAGGTTGCAGATGGTTCTATAGTTTTCGGAGCTTTTATGTCACAATTTGGCTTCCTTTTAAAATCTCTCTGATAATCGCCGACTGGGGAAATATCCCGCGATCAGTCAATACTCTAAGGTTTCTGTGAAGATTTTATTTAGATTTTAATAATTTATAGGCTTTATAAGATGATTGCCCCCCCCCCCCTTTAATATATTTATTTTCTTTGGTTTCACGGAAGCAAATTTTCTTAGACCAAGGATCTGAGGACCGTGACAGGTGGAACAAGTCGGTTTGAAGTCTTGGTTTAATTAATCCACCGTGGCATTTGACACGAGCGGAAATCTTACAGAAATTAAATTAATTTAATCTTTATATATCATATAAGTGCGAACAGCTTGATGAATAAAGCAAACAGCCCCGATTTCCTCCGCCGAAGCGCGTTGGTTGCGGAAGTTCCCGTAGAATAGGGCGACTTCCGATTTGGGAAAGTGTCTTGCGGAGGGATAGTTTCGAAGGAACCAAGGGTGTCACTTAAATGTCATTTGTCACTTTGCTCAGTGACAGTGACCTTTAACAGAAGAAACAGTCGGGCAGAAAGGACTAAAGCGGTCTGTGCGAACTATCAGAAGCGAGGGGCAAATCTCAGCAAGAAAATCCCGCCGAGGTTTCCGGGGAAAATCTCCGTCAAGGGTCATCATTGATTCTAGCGTTTACGTGATTATGTACGGAGGCGCTGAAGAGCACAGCTGGGGTCCGAAGCCTCTTCCTTTGACGCCCACAGTCACAAACCCCAGTGGAATAAAATCTGAATGGTGCGGATAATTTCATTTATTTGTAGGTTAGGTTCCACTAACCTGTAGAGATACAGTTGCTACGTCATACAACGTGTTCCAATGTATGTATTAACTTTTACTCTGTGCTAAAATGAAGCTTAAGGTAAAATTAGGGAAACTCAAACGGAAAGTCTTCACAAATGTACCAGATGCTTAACTGTTTTTCGTAAACCTGCACCTTCTGTGTGTTTCTTCCCATGTCTGTGCTAAGTTCTCCAAACCTCCACAATTGGCACCACATTGGCAGTACACAAGTTGGGGTGTAAACAACATGGAAATAACCTGAATTAAGGTGGCCCCACAGTCCTGTTTTGTTTGAGGGTTTTACTGCCATCTATTGGCTTGGTGGCTAAACAGGTCATGAAGGAAAGGCCTTTTTTTAAAAATAAAAAAAAAACCGTGAACATTCCGACATTGTCTCCTTTCCAAAATTGAACAAAAGGGCTCGAGGTGGAAATTTAAAAAACGGTGCATGATGACGGTGAGTCCATCAAGTGCTCAAAACAGGAGGATAATACCCAGCAAAGAAGGGAAATGTGTCGAAAGCGTCGACTTTGGGAGAAGATGTTATGTTTGCTGTGCAGTTGTAGGTGATAAAAATTTCAGATTGTTTCAAGTTTCGCCAGGAATTGGACCCCCTAAAAGAAGGAGAAAAGGCTCATTCTGTGCAGAATATGCAAACGTGGGCGAGTTTGTGTTTGAAGGTACACCTCACCTGAAGGATGGATACGCTGATTTTGCCCTCAACTAATAACTCCTCATTCTCCGTTTCACCAGCCCTCCGTCTTCCAAGCCGCCTTCATCTGTCGTTCCTCTGCAGCATCGTTTTGATGCGAGCGACATCCAGCTCTTCCGCTCAGGTGCGATGACACCTCGCCGCCTCTTTAGCCACGGAGAGACCTTCCCGGGGGCCGGCGGTGACTCTTCCCGAACACGGCACTCGCGTTGGTCATCTTGACCCCCAGAGCTGCTGTCTGTTACCGTTCTCCTTTCTCCTGAAGGTAGGTGGTGTTTATTGCGAATCGGTGTTAGCAGTCAGGGCTTTATGGTGTCCTTGAGAGACCGTACAGGGGAGGGTCCTATTTTACGTTTCTCATAAATACAAGAATAATATTTATACTATTAATATGCTAATATAATATAGTAATGTCAAGCAGACAAAAAAGCTGAATTAAGGCATTAAAATGCAAAATGAAGAGGAAATTAAAACTTCTGATAATGGAATTAATGCAGAAGAGGTCTGGAATGGTCCTAACTTCATGTGCAGGGCTGTACAACCGCCTCTGTGTTGCGCACATTTGCAGGTATTTGCAAATTCTCCGAAACTGTTTGCGTCTCCGTTGTTAATAAAGTTTTAAAAAATACTGAGGGACAGCTGACAAGGTTTCAGACGATGAATTTAAATGACTTCAAAGTGGCTGGAAGTGACGACGACGTGAACGGGTTTAATGTCCTTCAAAAACATGTGAGCGTGGAGTTAAGCCCTCGCCCAAATGTGCCAGAAGGGCGGTGTTGTTGTTCTGAAGAAGCTCCAGACAAGATCTCCCCAGCAGGAGAAGCTCACCGCAGCCTGGAGGAGGGCTGAAGAGAACTCACATCACGTCGAGGTTCAGACTCAAACCGCGCAGGATCATTATGGGGCTTCTGGGCTCTTCTGCCGAGTTGAGGAAGGTGCGAAACTCTGGCGAACATGGCTGGTGGCTATGTTGGCTTGCTTCGAATACCAAAGAAAAGCTGATATTTTCAGCGGAGACGTGCAACACTGTGGACAGTTCTATTTATTTTCCAAAAAAAAAACATTTTTTCATTTACTTGTTTGGTTGTTTGTTTAGTTTGTTTGTTCTACTGAATTTGACGCTGCTCAAAGTCCTAAAGGTTTCTGCATCTCCGCAGCACAGACACTGAGCCTTTTTCACACTGTTAAAAAGGTTTGGACTGTGCTAGATGTTGCAGTGACAAATAAGTATGTATTTGAAATAATACATAAAATTTGATGGCCAGCTACGTGTGGGACGTGGCAGTGGAAAAACAGGCAGCACCGGACAAACCGGCTGCTTCGCCCATCATGTGTCTGTATCTAAATCTCTATTTTGTAAAGGATTTTTTTACTCATTTGTACGCACAACCCGCATTGGAATCCGCGCTCCTGTAGAACCCAACACCTCCACAGTAGTGGCCCATGGTGCAGGTGTTTATCTCTCTCTCTCTCTCTCTATCTGTTTGTCTGTTCACCTGTGTACATCTGTCTTTCTTCCTACCATCCATCCATCCAACCATCCAGTCTCCTGTTTCTACCTTCATCTGTGGAGGGCAGGGAAAATTAACCCCTATAAAAGCGGCGATGCCTGTTTCCCTCTTCAGCAGCGGGTCTGCGTGCCCCTGGCGTGTGGGCGGGTGGGCTGAACCTCGGCTAAAAATACAGCTCCGTTTTCTTCTCCGGTCTGAATTGGGCCTGTAGTCAATCGTCCTGTTTTGCACATCTTAACTGTCCTTCACAGAGGCGTTGAAAAATTAAAAAAGTCATGTTCCATCCAATCCAGCGAACAGATTTTTGTCCTGTGACCGATCTATTCTGCACGGTTACTTGGACATTCAGGATCCACTGCAGTCAAAGACACCATTAAATACACCATAAACAAATGTAGTCGCAAAGATTTAATTCTGTTTCTGTCTATGGCAGCTTTTGCCAAATGATAAGTCTGCAAGACAAGCTTAACAGCTTATTATTATTATTATTATTATTATTGTTATTATGATAATCGTAATTAATTTAGCTGTTGAATTTAACAGATGGAAATAACACACTTTAACGCCATCCCGGGATGCCCTGCAAACAAACCGCAGTCTCACCAGCACATCTTCTTTTCAGCGGGCTGTTGCCCCCAGACCCGGCGGGGTGGGGGGGGGGGGGTGTATTGCACATTTATGATGAGGGGGGACGCGGCAAACCCCCGCAGAGAGAAGGGATGTGGTGTTGAGCAGCGCAGAATGAATCAGCGTAAAAAAAGGTCACTGTGCAAAACGTTAAACGGATACGGGGCTCCTTTACCTTCTTGCTAAGTGAGACATTACCCACCACATACTGACACCCCCTCCACACACACACACACACACACACACACGCACATCACGGCTCAAAAGGATAAATATAAAAGTTAAATCATTTCATGTCCATTGTGTATTAAAGCTGATATCCCGCTAACTGTGTTTCTTTAACTCCTAAGCAGCTTGGACATCTAAAAGGGGGACAAAAAATACTCTGCGGCACATACAGGAAATGTGTGTGTGTGTGTGTGTGTGGAGGGGGCATCAGTTAGAAACAATCTAGAGATGATTCATGGGTTATACATCCAACTCAAACCATTGTGCTGCAGGTTTGAATCCCCGGGAGGGACTCATCTCCTGCTCCCCGTTGGAACAAAAAAGCCACTTGATCTGAACTGCTTCAATAAATACTGGATTCCATAATTGCATGAAGTGTCGCAGTGTAAGCTCTCAAAGTGACTCTGGGTAAGAGCCTCCAAAGCAAATAAACAGCACCAAAAAAAAGAAATAAAGGCCCTGACAACAAAGACACGTTCAGCATTAACTGGGCTGTTTGAATATATATGAGTTTTATGGCGGCGTTTTTGCGGAGGTCGCCGTAATTCACTCCGCGCCTGCACGGCTCTCCCGGGATTCTGCCGCTCTCCGATATCAAGACAAATTGACAGATTGCCTTAAACAAAATGGCAGCCCGTGACACTGCCGGGGTTCCTTTATTTCGTCTTTACGTAGGTGGCTGTGCTTTTTATATTTTTATGCGCAGGGTGTTTTTGAAACCTCGGTTTGCGTCGCCGTGGAGGCAAAGCGGTGATGTTGCCGAGATCAGAGTTAATGATGGAGGAGGCCTCGTCCGTAAAGAACGTTTGCTGGACACCGATGACATTGAGCCCGTCCTTTTAGTGTCACTATCCCTCAGTTGAGCAGGTGAGCAGGACAAACTGCTTCGAGGGGGTTGTTTTTATCACACAGTAACAGCTGGAACTGGGAGAGCTTCTGGAGGACCTAGTAAGTCAAATTTTGACCCGATATTTTTAAAAATGGAGTAATTTTGAAACACGGGGAAGGAGGTTCATGATTTTTGTCTGTGTGGTTCTTGCTCTGCATCAAGGAGGTCACAGTGTGACGGTGTGGGGCTTTACTGGTCACAAGGTTTGTGAACTTTTCAAGTCTTCATCAACCTCAATCTCCTTCAGAGGCATGCCATTGCAACAGGGTTAGAATTATTTGGCAAGTCCTTCGTTTTTCAGCAAAACACACCTCAACGTTATGTCTCGCTCTGTCTAAAGAATGAAAGTGAAGGAGTCAGTTGTGAAAACCTAGTTTCCGGGAGGTGTGCTCAAACTTTTGAACTGGTTTGATATAACCAGTTAATGGTACAGGATGGTGTGTATATTTTATGGGTGAAGGGCAAGTTCATCACATGGGCCTTCTTTGTCCACGGTTCAGAACAGCAGCTTCGTATCCTTCTCCTCGCTCTACTCTGGCTGCTGAGTTCTCACCAGCATCACGTTTGAAGGCGGCAAACCAGTTGATGGCTGGTCGTTCCATCAGCTTCCTCGACAGAGAGCGTAACAGGGTCCGGGGTTCAAGCATCTACTGAGGAAGGCGGTACTTTTGAGGGAGAACTGCTAAGGTTTTGACAGATATGCTTTCCAGATGATGAAGATGAATACCATCCTTCCCAATGGTGGCCATGTTGGTGAGACAGTGGCAAGAGACACCAGGTTCCCCCACAAAGATCTTTGTCTAATTTTCCACAAACAAAACTGAGGAATGTGTCCCAAAACTACTACAAACAAGCCTTCGGCATCCTAACTCGATCGTCCATCTTATCACCAGCAGCTAGCATGAAGCAGGCAGTGGCCTCCTTCACCACCTGCTAGCTCATGATCTGTTGTGTATAAAACACATATAGAAAATGTGATTAAGTCTGTGGTAAAATCTGTGAAAACAGCAAGTCAGTTTGTATAAATTTGTCTGTGAAACAGTGAGTGATGCACCAGTGCGATGTCGTCATTTGAGATGTTGCCCGTCACCAGATGGGTTATACGGAATCCCATCTGTGGCTACCCAAGTGGCTGACGGAGCTCTTCATCTTGCCTTGGTGCTCCGCACCATCGCCCCATGGTATTATTCCACTTAACAGCGCTTTTGCCAGGTACACACCCACAACCCACATGGAGATAAGTCATCGATACGTTTTGTGCCCTGGCACTACCTGCAGGACGTTGCGTATCTTTTTAGCTACGTGTCCCTGACATTTAGAGCTGTTTTTAAGATGGAGGACAGGAACTAGTCTGTTCCGGATGTATAAAACGCCAAACATAATTATAATGTATGATGAAGACACTTAGTGTCCCTCATAAATTGAATGTTTACCCTGATGATAATGGGCAGACAGCAGGCATATAATAGAGAGCTAACTGCTCCAAAAGTACGTATTTGATATTTGTGAGAGATTTCTGAGAGGATTAGAAATAGCCGACACATCGGATGTCCTCACATTAATACTGATGGTAATCTGCCGGGGCAGTGTTGTCCTTTGAAGCAGATGCTTAAGCTGAAGGTGTGTGTGTGTGTGTGTGTGTGTGTGTGTGTGTGTGTGTGTGTGTGTGTGTGTGTGTGTGTGAGATCTAATTACTGCACACTCGGGGGTTGAGCACCAGCAGCTGTGCATAAGGTGTCTTTGATGGTGATGTTAACTGGCTTGATAATGACCCCCATTCTCCTTATTGTCGTCTTTTTGATTGACTGAACTATTTGCCTCCCTTCTGTCTTTCCTCCATCCCTTCCTCCTTTGCACTCTTCCTTCCTTCCTCCCTTCCTCCCTCCCTCCCGTCCTTCTTTCCTCAATTGTTCCAATCCTTCCTTACTTCCTTCATTCATCCCTCCTTTCCTTCCTCCCTCTGTTCGTCCCTCCCTTCCTTCCTTCACTTGGCTCTTAAGAGTTGTCCAGCCAATACCAACACTTGCAGAAGGAAAACACCACAGTTCCCCTGTCAAACGTCACTGAGGCTGAGAAGTGGTTCGTTGTGGTAAAAGCTTCTTATTGGCCACAGACTTGTAAAGGATCTCTACACGCAGGTCCAACAGCAAAAACAGTGACTGGACGGCATGATTGTACTTGGAAAATGGCGTCTGTGTAAAATTTCCTACAGGAAAGCTTGTGACGTGGGGACCCCCTGTATAGGGTCCCAATAAAACGTTCTGTCTCTGCTCTCGTCCTTAGAGGTGGAAATTAACGTATCCGTTATCGCTGCCATCGAGTCCGTCCTTCCTCGTTCTCTTTCTTCCCACTGTTGAGATCATCACCATCTTTGTTACACTTGAACAATGTGGATGACTTGCAGAGCATCATTTTGGATCAGTTAATATCGAAAGTTGCAGGACTGTCATACAGTACTGTGCAAAAGTGTTAGGCACCCGTGGGAAAAATGCTATAAAGTGAGGATGGTTCAAAAAATAATGCCATGAATACTTATTAACCAATAAACCTTCTAAAAAGTGCAGTAGACAAAAAAACTTCCATCAGATCAATATTTGGTGGAACCACCCTTTGCCTTTAAAACACCATCAATTCTCTTATGCAAACTTGCATGCAGTTTAGGGTAGAGGTCGATAGGTTGTTCCAAACATTTTGAGGAACCGGCCACAGTTCTTCTGCAGACTTTGACTGTCTCTGCATGTCCTCCCAGACTCACTTGATCATGTTGAGATGAGGGCTCTGTGGGGACCAGACCATCTGTTGCAGGATCCCTTCTTTTTGCTCAACATAGTTGTGCATGACTGAGACTGGGTGTTTGAGGTCATTCTCAGGCTGCAGAATGAATTTGGTACCAACCAGAAACCCCCCTGATGGTAGATAAGAATCTACCTGTACTTCTCAACACACATTCAAGTTGCATGTCTAACACTTTTGCACAGCACTGCAGTTGGGGGTGCTAATAAGAGTGGAACACAGTCATTCTGCACCTCAACTCCTGCACTTCCTACACCGGTATTCTCTGAGGGGAAAGATCAGTACCGCGGTATAATTGCCCCTCTCAGACCGGCGGTCCTAAACACTGATCTTTGGCAGCCCCTGTGTTGGATAAATTGCTTTCCCGCTGAGCTTTTGTCAGACTGCTGACTGAAATCTGACCGTTATTATGGAGCCATGCTTTCTCCTGATAGAAAGTGGGAATCATTTTTTCATTTTTTTTATTTACTTGCGCTGTTTACAATGAATAATGCTTTATTAAAATTTATATCGTCACTTCATGAGCAATTGCTTAACAGACCCAGAACAATTAGATAACTGAATTCCTCATTAAGATGACTAACAGTTTTTACTAATGTGTTTCAGGGTCACCGAAGACCAAAGTTAAAGGAAAGGCAATTCATTTTTAATAGATTTAGTTGTCACAAACAAAACACTGTTTTGCTGGAAAGATTATTAATGAAGGGTCCTTCGCTTCGGGGGAAGGCGTCCGCTAAATGAATAAATGTAAGGGCGGCATTTTTTACTTTTTGCCAAGCGTTCTAACAAGAATAAGTTTATTTCTGCTCAGATTTTTGCTGTTTTGTTCCTCCTTCTTCTTCTAGAAGGCCAAAGACCTAGCACCATCATGTCGAGCGAAATATTCTGCCTCCTAACCCTGAGCGGGGGGGTCCCGCTCTCACCGCAGGGTGGCTCCTTGATCCGTACCAGGGCGGTTTCTTCTGCCAGGCTGCGGCTTGGCGATGCGAACCCGGCACGGACGGCGACCCGGGCCTGGGCCCGGTGGGGGGTCGTGTCCGAGGATGATATCAGATGGGAAGGGGGCTGGAAGTCCGGCCGGACGAAGGAAGCGGCTGTGCAGATTTCTCTCTGACTTTAACGGAACATCGTGGGCCGTGACTGTGTCAACGTTGAATTTCCCTGACTTTCGGGGCACGAGGAGGATATTTGTCTTAATCAGTTTTGTTTGCCTTCTGGAAAAAAAAAAAATGGGGGGACATTTTTTTTCCTGTCGGTCATGCCATTAGCGCAGCGTAAGTGGAGCGTGCGTGTGAAAGCGCCTCTCTGTGCAGAAAACTCGCTCCCTTTCTGCTGAGACGGGAAAGGCGATGGGGATTTGCAATCCCCTGCGTTCGGGCCGCTGGCACCTCAGCCTCTCCCGTGACTGAGGGAATTCTGGGGACTGGATTAGCGATCCACGGGCTTGAACGGGTGCCATTCGCCTCTCGTCTCGGTGGGACACGGTGCAAAGCGAGGGAGAATCCACGGTAATTCTCCAAAACCCCTCCAGGCTACTCTCAGTAGCAAGCCGGGCCCCCGGTGCCGTGGGAGGGGCAGGAAGGGGTGCTTCTGCTACCTGGTGACATCGCTGTAGCTCACTTTCGGCCAACCCCTTCCTCCACCCCCGTTCTTACCTGAAACGCTCAGTCCGTCCCAACATCCAAACGGATGCAACTGCCGGGCAACGTTTGTGCCATCCGGGGTGAGGATCAGTTCTTCGCCACCTTCAGGTGGAAATCCATCCCTCTGGCCATGGCCACCAGGGGCAGCAAGTGGCTTAACCTCAGAGCTACTGCCTTTGGACACAGGTTTTAATCCCTTTGTTAAACTACTTATTCTGAGTCGATCAGGTTAAAATGACAAATTATTACTTACTGTCGATATAAATGGGTAAACAACTGTAACACTGGAAGTTTCTAGAAAAGCATAATCCAAACGAATTAATTTAAATGACCCTCAAGCCCACCCCTCCAACCCACCAATCTCTCTCTTTAAAACATTTAAAATGAGCTGTATGTTTGTTTTGCTTTACTTAGAAAAAGCCCCATGTTAAGAATTTTAACAAATCTATATGTTTGGCAACATCTACAGTAAAGGGCTGGAGATGCAGAACTGTGTGCTTATTTCTTCGTACCTTGAAGAAGTCGTGCAGCTTGTGTGCAGCTGACAGAAAGCAAGTTCTGGGGCCTGACCATCAAGTCAAAACCCAGTGGGCTAACTGTGCTGGAACAAGTTGTGTAGGAGGAGAACTGGGAGTCCGTCCACGATCGCGATTAACCTCCGAAAGGAGCTCTTTGGTTCTCCTCTCTTCTGCTTTCTGAAGTTAGTGCAAGAGGCCGCCCCCCGTTGTGTTCGAAATCTAGTGACACGAAACGGCGCACAATCACAGCGGTTCATTAATTAGCCCCGAATTAAGCTCGGCTGGTTTAATACTCCTTACGTAACCCAACGTCTTCTCCGAGGTTTAATTTCCACGCGTGATGCCGGTGCTCCAGAAGAAACTCGCGCAAGAACCAGATTTTATGCTGATATATTTTCCAGCGGCGATAATCCTGTTTAATTAGCAGCTGCTAAGAGACAGAATAAGTCGATAATAAGAAGGCAGCGGGGGTTTGGAAGATGGTGAAGATGGTGGAGATAGAGAAGCGGCAGGTACTGACTTCACCTTATGGTTCTTATTGCTTATTATGGGTCAGGAGGTCACAGCGGTCGGAGGAAAGGCCACTTTATCAAGCTACTTACCCCGAGTTGATAGCCCACCAACACCAGCAGTGTGTAAATGGCTAAAATGGCGTCAAATCGCTCGCCTACCGTTACGTCTCCTCGGACGGAGGTGAATTCTAATCGAACAGATGTAAATCGTTCCAAATCGCAACGTAGATTCGTTTTTACAGCCGTTTTTCTCTGGCCCCTTCGCTGCAGCCCAGTTGTTCCTCAGAGACTGAGAGTCCTGTACAAAACCTCAGCGTGTCTCGAGATCCTTAAATAACGTCTTGATCCCAGAATCTTCCGCTGCTGACCTTTTAATCCGGTGGCTCGCGGTCGGGTGTTTTCGGCAATCGGGTTTAAAAATTATATTCCTCTCGGACTTGATTTATTTTCCACCGTGTGCTCTGGCCCGGTTCTTTGATCTCAGCGCCGTCGCCGTGCTCATCCATCACTCCTAGGCAGCTTCTGATGGCTCTATTTCTCCCTGCGCCGCTTCCTGTGGCTGCAAACCGACTTCCTGCCGCGCCGCTGCCTCCATCCGGCACCTTCCGCCCGCGTCAGCCCGAAACAATCGCGGCCGTCACCCAGAAGACCAGTTTTAAAGAACTGTTTCCATTCCTCGAGTTTATTGATGAACATATTGGTTGCTTTAAATCTTTTAGCATTCGCTATTTTTACGTCCCCCGAAACCATCTTCTTATTGCTTCTGACGGCATTAAACTTTTATCGCAGTCTTTTCTCTGCAGATGGAGCAGAAGTCATCCGTCAGGATCTGGCGAGCCGTGCGAACGGGGAGCCGGTGAGGCCTCGAACCCGGGACCTTTGCTTTGCGCAGAGCCAACCTGCTAAGCCACGTTCCCGTCTCCCTCGCTCCCGGGTTCCCAGCATCCTCTGCTTTTCTCGCCCCTCCGCAACCTGGGCAGCGATTGAAGCCAGAGTGGCGGGTGGCCCTTGGCTTCCAACACCTCAGTGCCCGAACACTGTCAGGAAGTCCGGTGGCATGGGAGCGAATCGCCGTGACAACCGGTTAGAGGGATTACACCTCCAGCGGGAGGTTTAAAGCGATTAATCGAACAACTAAACCAGTTACAACTGAAACTACTGAGCACCTGGCCGACCCGTTAATTTTAACAGTACGAATGTGACTGTAAATCACACAAAATGTTTTGGCGGGGCGAGAATGTGCACGTCTTTCCGAGGTAAAGCAGACCGATGAAGCGTCAACTACGTAACTGATGTTTATCCTCAGCAGGAATTCTGCAGTTATGTGTTCTTCATGGCTAAGGAGAAAACCCACTTGTTTTTTATTTAGGCCCCTCTGGACATTCCCGCCAGGCCCACTTTAACCTTCACGCTTTATTTATTTGTGCATTTTCTCCAAAGTGACTCACGGTGTTAAGCGACTTGATGATGATGTAGACATTACAACAGTTGGGTAACTTCCACTCCAGAGAAGTATTTGTGCTACAGCAGGAGGTGGGATTTGAGCCCAGCCAGACTTTGGTACAACACTGCAAATGAATGTGACCTACCTTGGTGTTCTAGGCCACATGTGGCCAGTTCCTCATCCATAATACAGCAAAAGCGTGAGCATGGTGAGCTGGGAGAACAGACAACATGCAGCGCTTTTTGAACATCTGTAGAGAACAGACCATGACAGTGTAGGTTTAAACCCCGAGTCCTTTTAGACTATGTGTAGAGTGGATGGATCGCTGAGGTTAAGGGGAATCCCTGCAAATATGAGGTAACAGGTAAATCACAAAGTTGCCCTGAGAAGAAACCTGAGACGGTTATTTCATTCAGAAATACGAATAGTTGTTTAAATGCTGAAAGTTTTTCCTCTGACCTCTCAAAATCACGATTCTCTGTATGCCAGTGGCTTCGTCTTGCTGCTAGGATCTGACTCAAGGCTCCTTGTTGCCTTTGCTCTATCAGACATCAGCTCCACCTCTAACCGTCAGCTTGCTGGATCTCCAAAGCTTCCAAAGCCTAACCCTAACCCTGTGGAACAAACTTCTCTTTTACCTCACATCTGCTCAAAGTTTGCTGTATAATACCGAACCTGACATTGTGAAGTGTCCCGGAACACAGGGGGAGTAGGAGGAATAATAAAAAAAACACCCATCTGCTCAACCATCCAGTCACCCATCCATTTATCTATCCCTCCACCCATCTACTCAACCACCCAGTTAGCCAACCATCCATCCATCCATTCATTCATCCATCCCTCCACCATCCAGCCATCCATTCCTCCACCCATCTGCTCAACCATCCAGTTAGCCATTCCCCCATTCATTTTCAGTAACTACTTGTCCTGGTTAGGGTCACGGTCACCCAGAGTCTATCTCAGAGCCATGTGCGCAAGATGATTAATAATAATAATAATAATAATAATAATAATAATAATAATAATAATAATAATAATAATAATAATAATAATAATGGGAAATATTATGGAAACAACAATAAAAGAAGGGTTGTGTTTCTTCAAATACAGAAATCGTCAAAGGGTACAGGCAATGAGGTCCTCATCCCTGGTTGTTGGATGGGCTGAATATGCAGCACGAAGGAAGAGGAAGCCGGTTTCTCCCAGGTGTTGATCTGGAGGAACCAGAATAAACTGCACAAGTCAGTGGCCATCGTGGCTCTGCGTTGTACGTTTCTCGCAGATGCAGGATAAATAAGTAGGAGAGCAGCAAATGACACCTCAGCACTGTCTAACTATAGCAGCATGTCGACGACGTGAGAGGCGTCCGGTTCCCGAGCGCTGGGGGGAGGGGGTGCGCCCTGCCCCGCTGCTGACCACGTCTTTACTACCGGTGTGGTGACAGCAGCACGGCATCCACAGTGGAAAAGTAGGTCTTTGAAACAAAGGAGGGCAGCAGGGGTGCAGCAGTGAACACTGGGGCCACACAGTGCCTGAGCTGCCCGGTTTGGTGCAGGATTGAACCCGGGTTATAGTGTGTGGAGCTGTTCACAGGAGAAGGACACGTGCAAAAATAGGTGATGGTGAACCAGTTCCATTATTTCCCTTCCCACGTGACCTCAGTAGCGGAAGGCCACCCAGGGCTTTCTATGCCAGCAATAGCACCTAAAACCTGTGCTCAATATGTCAATCATAAGAAGTGTTTGAAATGCAGAAGCTTCTGAAGGACACGCAGCACTAAAGAAGAAGAGATGCTGGCGACTTGGATCTGTGAATGATTTGCATCTCATCTCCAGGAGTACCAGCCACCACCTCCCCGGGGTTGGTGATGGTCGAGCAGCGCTGGAGGGGGGATGCTCTCAACACCCCTAATGGTTCCCCCAGAATTTGTACATAATTCCATGTATTATTTATTATTTCTCCCCTTTTAATTCCCAACTGGGTAGAAGGACTAAAAAGACTACAGCCTTTTATATCAGATTAACGGCATTTTAAAAAGATCCGTCTAAGCGGCCTGTATGTCCACAGCCTGACGTGATCGTGAACGTCTTTTATTAAAGCCCGACGTCACCGTAAATCAAAGGTAAGAAAACACAAGTGCGGTTTTTGTTTAGTCAGCAGAAATGTGTTCTGGGTGTTAAAACAAGGGTAAGTGTGCCTTTCTGTTCAGCCGTCTGGAGGAGTGGGGCCATCTTCGGTGTTCGCTCGAGTGGCAGCGCCCCTGAAGTCTCCAGGGTAATATTTCTTGTCATTCGACACGAGCGAATACTGTAACAATTCGTGCCGCCGGTGTTACAGACGGAGGGCTCGGAAGACAGAGCTGTGGGAAGACGAATTTTATTCTTGCACGGCATGGTTAACAAGATGCCCACCCACGGAACTACCGTACACACCCACACAACCTCAGGGTCGTTGCCGAGCCCTGGACTTCCTACCACCGTTGGACAAATCAACTGTGTACAAACAAAGCATGATGGGAGCCACAATTCCACCCGACGTTACAATACGGTAATATGTAGTGCTCTTCTATGTGGGTGAATACGGTAATATTTACTGTTATTTTACATGGGGGAATATGGTAATATTCAGTGTTATTCTACACAGGTGAATACGGTAATATTTACTGTTATTTTACATGGGTGAATATGGTAATATTCAGTGTTATTCTACACGGGTGAGTACGGTAATATTTACTGTTATTTTACATGGGTGAATATGGTAATATTCATTGTTATTCTACACAGGTNGTTATTCTACACGGGTGAGTACGGTAATATTTACTGTTATTTTACATGGGTGAATATGGTAATATTCATTGTTATTCTACACAGGTGAATACAGGAATATTTACTGTTATTCTACACAGGTGAATACGGTAATATTTACTGTTATTTTACATGGGGGAATATGGTAA
>UFQX01000329.1:1453183-1469335 GCA_900497675.1 Arapaima gigas | reverse complement strand
AACCATCCTCGCTTTATAGCATTTTTCCCACAGGTGCCTAAGACTTTTGCATAGTACTGTATATTAATGTAACACAGGCATACCTCAATTAGCGCTCTAGCTGCGTCCTTAGGAAATGGCGTGCTTAAGAAGTCATTAAATACTGTACGTTATAAATGGAACCTGATTGCATAGCATAATGGAAAAATAGATTAGTTACACCCTTGATGATAGCAAATAAACACTTCTGTGGGTAACCAAAATAGATTTTTCCAAAATCGAATTATAGTTTTAGAATTGTTTAACAAGTTTGGTAAATTATTCTGATAAATTACTCAAAGGACTGAAATAAGAAGGTGGCTTTTGCAAAACAGCACTACTGTAGGTAGTGGCAATAGAGGCATTACTGTAATCCAAACACCTTGTTATTGCTTGTAATTAAAAAGTGCTACATTGTTTTTCCAATTTCTTTTTTTTTCCCTCACGATCTGAGCATTGAACTGGTGCTTGCCTCAATCTGAAAGAAATGTACTTTGATACTGAACTTTGCTGCATATCTCCACCCTTCTCTTTTCTCCTTTTCTGATGTAGACCAAAGAAAGTCAGGTTTCACCTGAAGCAGCTGTATATCTCTGCTAAGCAAGGCGAGCTCCAGAAGGTTGTGCAGATGCTGGGTAAGACTACTACAGTGCTCAGTCTGACTTTTTTCCACCAGTGTCCCACATGTCAGGTGTCTAGAAACCTTTTTCCCCCTCCAGTTGATGGGTTAGATCCCAATTGCAAGATGGAAGGCCACAGCAGGCGCACACCTCTACATGCAGCGGCAGAATCGGGGCACCAAGAGATCTGCCATATGTTGGTTCAGGTGAGGGACCATTCCCTGCTATGATCTGGGGAGGAATCATGCTAATGTCATTGATGTTCAGTAATGATGAGTACTTTAACGGCAAATATTTCAGCCCTGTCTCATTTATTTACTATTTCATAGATGCAACTACAGTATATTCAAGTTTTTCTACAAATAGCTGATTTGCAGTCAACTTCTGACAGCACCCTATTGGTTTGAATGGGGGGTGGTTCTGCATTTTATTACCAATGATATAAGCAGTGTAAAATGTTTCTGCAACTTTACCTGAGTCAGGTATTTTGGTTCTAGAAATAACATCCATTACCTTCCTACCATTATGATATGAAATGTAATTTGGTTAATTTTCATACAGTACTATCCATATATGTTTTAAACACTTTGAGCTTTTTGTACTCCTCAGGCTGGTGCCAATCTGGATGCGTCTGACGATGACCAGCGAACGCCCTTAATGGAGGCCTGTGAGAACAACCACTTGGACACAGCTGGGTACCTGCTGAGGGCTGGAGCTGTCATCAAACACAAGGTTTGTCTCAACAGCCAGAGATGGCTCATTTCTGTACTCCTAGNGGCTGGAGCTGTCATCAAACACAAGGTTTGTCTCAACAGCCAGAGATGGCTCATTTCTGTACTCCTAGTATACATTGGTGCTTGAAAGTTTGTGAACCCTTCAGAACTTTCTATATTTCTGCATAAATTTGACCTAAAACTACATCAGATTTTCATACAAGTCCTAAAAGTAGATAAAAAGATCCAAATCAAACAAATGTGTCAAAAAAATTAGACATGGACATTTATATATTGAGATCCACTGCCTTGAATAGATATGTGATCCAATAACACATATCTGTGAGTGGCAAAAGTATGTGAATCTTTGCTTTCTGTATCTGGTGTGACCCCCTTGTGCAGCAATAACTGCAACTAAATGTTTCCGGTAACTGTTGATTAATCCTGCACATTGGCTCAGGAGAAGAATCCTTCTGGAGTTAATCCAAAAAAGTTATAGCTTGTGCTGCCCCTTCATTCAGTATATAAGATGTTTTCAGCAACAATGTACAAGGGGTGTAACAGATCTTAAATGTGTTATAATTAAAATATATTAAAAGGCTAAGATTGTACAGTACATTTGTTCCAAATACAATGGTTCAAATTGTCTAATGTATAAAAGTATTCACATTACTCTTGTTCCAGGAAGTGGATGGCTCAACCTGTTTGCACTTGGCTGCCAAAAAAGGACATTACAACATAGTGGATCACCTTCTTTCTACTGGATTAATTAGCATCAACTGTCAGGTAAATGTGTCTATTTTGTCTATGAATCTTAATGAATAGTTAAGTGCAGTTGCAGGATCTGTCATAGTCAAACTTGAGTGCATTTATAAAAACGGATCTGTAGACTGGTTGTATTCCTATGTGTTGTAGAGCAAATGTGGGCAAACAGTGTTTTTTCCTGATCAGTCAAATACAGACATGTTTGCTCTGTTAAGTCAAAAATATACACAGTGCCTTAATGTTTTTTCATCTATGTTATGTGTTGATGAACTTGTACATTAATTCAAACTTTTTTGGAAATATTTAAAATGTTATATTTATATGCTATATAAATATAAAATTTTATTTTATATGCTTCTCAAATGCATTTTTACGAATCAGCCGTGGCTGGTGCTGTGTGGATGCTTTGTTGTCTTTTCAAATGTTGTCAGGGAGCCCTATTGTACCAGTAGGGGGCTCTCTATCCCTCAGTTTGTGCTTCTGTGTAGGGTTGTTAATAAGACTGTTGTGCAGGGAGCGTGGTTTTATTTTTTTGCACCGACCTAGACTTTGCTGGGCGTCTCCCTGTTGTGGGGAGCCATCTTTCTGTGGCATGACCAGTGTCAGCCCAGGCTGCTGGGATCCTGGAACTATTAGCGAGGCCAGTGGAACCTACTGAATACATCTCCAAATAGATCTCTGGCCAGCTGCAAAGAGAAGAAATGCTTGTTTTATAATTCACAAACCACATATCTAGGTTTTAATTGTAGTAGTCTATTATCTGTCACTACAGTAACTGTTTAAAAAACTATACTGTCAATTATATATGTAGCTACACTGTAATGTTTGCCACCAAAACTTGTAGCATGGGACTACATAACTGTAATTGGAGAACCGGGTGTTTGTATCTCTTAATGAAATGGGCTTTTGGTTGTATCTCACTTTGTAGAAAGCATCTGAAAAATGAATAAATGTAGGTGTCAGATTTACCAGCTTTTTCTGAAAATGTGACCTTCTCGTAGTGTGTTTTTGAGATTTCTGTACTTTTTTTAAAAGTTATCTTTCACTTGACAGCCACAAAGTAGGCTGATGTTCCTAATGTGACTGGTTAAATGCAAAACCCACTGATTGGTTTCAGGATGATGGTGGCTGGACTCCACTGATCTGGGCTACAGAGTACAAGCACAAAGAGCAAGTCAAGCTACTGCTCTCTAGAGGGGCTGACGTCAACATCAGAGACAAGGTCAGAGCCAGAGAATACCCTCAACAGTCCTTAATGTTGGTCGCTTCTCAGTCCAGTCACTCTGTGTGGGGTACTGCCATTCTGCCTTGTGTGATATTGTTATTTCAGTAGGAAAAACTTTCAGTCCCCTTGGCAAAAAAACTTTTTCCCTGATGTATTTATCAAATTCACAGTTGCAAGAATGTCAGTCTCATTATGTGTTATAGTTCCCCACAAGCAAGTGCAAAAAGATAATTTCATTGCTGCTAATGTGAATGTTTTGGAGGTAGTAACTGGCTTTCTCTAAATGCATTCTGCTGTTCTTCCTTCTTATATTTTTTCTATTTTTAGAAAACTGAGCTACTCATTGTTTTGTGAGGATATAGATGTTATATCTCCTTTCAGCACCATATATTAGACAGGAGTTTTTTTTTGGAAGCCTGTGTAAGTGCACCTGGTGCTCATGACCTTTGATCAGCTGATGCTGACAGCTTTAACCTCCTATCCAGGAAGGGAATATCTGCCTGCACTGGGCTGCCTTCTCTGGCTGTGTGGAAATTGCCCACATTCTCCTGGATGCCAAGTGTGACCTCCATGCAGTCAACGTCCATGGGGACTCACCCCTGCACATTGCTGCTCGTGAGAATCGGCTGGATTGTGTTGAGTGAGTGCTCTGAAGGTGGTGGGGTCAGGATCTCATCACAGCATAGGTTGCTCATACAAATCATTCATAGAAGTGGGCCTTCTTCACAAATTTTAAACTGTTAGATGTGATTTCAGGGCTTGTAGTGTAGACCTCATATGAACCTGTTCAGATTAGATAACAGTTGAATTCTTGGCATGCAGAGAAGACTCGAGATAAAAATAAATTAAATAAATAAATAAATAAATAAAAATTCTGGTACTGGTCTGTTGTGTGACAGGACCATGTACCACAGTGGAGACTAATGGTGCTGTGGTGTTCCTCTTGCCCTACCAGGTTATTTCTCTCACGTGGGGCAGATGTGAACTTGAAGAACTGTGAAATGGAGACTCCTTTGGACTGCAGTAGTCAAAGCTCTAAGGTGTGGGCTGCCCTGGAGACCAACAGGAAGCTGAAGGAGGCTGGAAACATTGTTGGACAGCAGCGGGAGAAGCTTCTCAGCAGGTAACATGTTTACCCTGTTTCACAAGAGGGTTTCCCTCTTGCCATAGATGGTAACATACGACCAGTGATAGTATGGTGGTAGAAGCTTACCCTGAGACTTCAGGATATATAATGCAATACAGCTCAGGTACACCAGAAGGCATTCAGTATTTTTCATGCTTTGTGTCCCTTCAGGGACATCTCACGGGGTTATGAGAAGATCCCAATCCCATGTGTAAATGGGGTGGACTCTGAGCCCTGCCCTGACAACTACAGATACGTCCCAGAAAACTGTGTCACCTCCCCTCTGCACATCGACAAGAACATCACACACTTACAGGTATGCCAGTATCATGTATGAAACCAGTTTTTCTGTAACAGCGTAGTTGTCACATTTTACACTTAATTACTCAGGTAAGCTGATGACTAGTCTCATTTTGTTGTGTTATTTTGGGGGGGGCTGTAAGGAAAACCCTGTTGTGACCTACTGGTGTCACTCTCTCCATTATAGTATTGCACATGTAAAGATGACTGCTCGTCTGCCAGCTGTATGTGTGGTCAGCTCAGCCTACACTCTTGGTATGACAAGGTAAGTCATTCTACTGTGCTGTTATTGTTTGCATTTATTCACTGAGCAGACACTACACCAAAGTGGCATATAAGTCAGAGTAAAAAGTGTTTGACCAACATGACTCTTGCAGATTGTCCAGTACCACCATTATTGCCAATATACATTTCATTGTAACTGCTTATGGAATGAAATAATATTGTAAAAATAAAAACATAAGGTAGTAAAAGTTTATGGAGCAGAGAGGTTTTGTGGCCATTCTGTGTGTGTACACATGGGTTCAGGAGGGGTGTCTACTTCGGGAATTCTGCCGGGAGGAGCCCCCCCTTATCTTTGAGTGCAACCACGCCTGCTCTTGCTGGAGGACCTGCAAGAACCGTGTGCTACAAAATGGGTTGCGGTAAGAGGGCCTTTTCAGCCCACCTTGCATGATACAGGTGGATGATGGTTCTGGAATGACCATTTAAAAGCATTAAAAAAGCATTATCAATGAATTTCAGTTTACTGTCATGTATTTGTGTGGCTTAAAATATTGCTTGCATTTTATTTATTTTTATTGTCCATGTAAATTTTCCATGTTACAAAAAGGATAAAGCAAATAGATAAACTGAAGCAATGTTTATTATGTGACAAATAATAATTGAACACAAGAAAACTACAAAAAACTGAAAGCAATACATGAACAGAAGTGCAACAGTGATGCTGATGGAATGACATTTCATGCTCAGAGTCCGACTGCAGCTCTTCCGAACCCGAAAGATGGGCTGGGGAGTGCAGGCGCTGCAGGATATTCCCGAGGGGACCTTTGTGTGCGAGTAAGTGCAGCTCTGCTTGCAAATTGAGCTTTCAGATGAAACCCACGAATGTGGTGGCTGCACCATAGTGCTGACAGTTAATTACCTGCTTTCCAGCAGTAATGATTCTAGACAAAAAAATAATGAATCCTCCAAAATTTAAGATTGGAACATAATGTTCTGATCCTCTAGGCGTACTCTGTCTTCTGAAGTCCAATTTGACATCACAAAATGCAGCTAGGTCTATGAGATGGAACTACTATATGAGAGATTTATGAAATGCTTCAAGAAATGAGTGATGCATTAAATCAGTGTCTATAAATCAGAAGTAAAACATATTGCTAGCATCAAGCTTATATTACGCCTTTTTTAGTTGTGTACAGAAATTTTTTTTTTACAGCTCTAATAATTATAAATATTCATCCGTATTTTGCATTTAAATTTATATGGTTTCTCCTCTTGAACAGGTATGTAGGGGAGATAATTTCTGATGCTCAAGCAGATATCAGAGAAGATGACTCGTACCTGTTCAACTTGGACAATAAGGTACTACCTATTCGAGAAGGATACTGGCACACAAATATTTAACATGTTTTTTGTAGTAGACATTTCCATGAAGGTCCTTTGTTATTGCATTCAGAAGCTCAGGGGGGTATGCAGCTACTTGTATTTATACTCCTAAAGGTTTAGTTTTCTACCTTTCATTACAGTTAGGACTGCCCTTGTTTTTCTCTCTTAAGCTGCCAGCTGAAATCTCTGTAGTAAACTAACCGTTACCTGTAATACCAGATCCTCCAATTTTGGTCAGCTCTGTGTTACTGATGAGAACAGCAATCTCTGAAAATGAATTGAATGTTATTCGTATTCTTATCTTACTTTATATCCTCTTTTTTATACATATTAATTCTGTGATGGATTTACAAGTTATTCCCTGTTGTTTGTAGTATACTTTTGTGATGCCTGTGGTGTAGTTTTAAGAACAGTATTATGCATATGCTTACATTTCTTAACAAGAAATTTAAGAGCAGCTTAGGACCTAAATTGAATGGGATGGGGTGGAGTTACTGTATCAGAGGTCAGCAGCTGTAATTCTTGCTGACTCAGTCCTAGATGTTTCAGAATTCCTTTCTCTTTGTGCCTATTGCATACCATGTTGAGTTGTTACTGGAGTAATTTTTTTCAGTAAAGCAGTTTAATGTTGAGGTAGAAAGAAACCCAGAAGGTCTGGAATGGGAACTCTGCTTTAGTCCCTGGTTTAGCTCTGTTCAGGTAGATCAATGCCCAGCATTACTGCCTCCTCCTGGCTGGACTGAAGTAGCAGCAAATCACACATGTGGAGAATAGGTGTCAATGCCCAGAGAATAAAACCCAAGAAAAGAGAGGTTCGGCCTCATGGGCGCTGGTGGGAGGTGCACTCTTGCCCAAAGCACACTTAGTCTGGGTTACCTTGATGGTGGCTAGAGGGTTATCATGTGGTATTAGTGTGGCCTGCTGCTTTCGTTCCAGTGCTCAGTACACGCTGAAGGGACAGCGTACACTTGATTCATTCTGAAACGGTTTTTCTTAAACATACTTGTGACAAGGGCAACTTAGTTTTCTTGTTCTTTTCTTAAAATGTTGTAAGTGATAAATTCATTTTAATATTGTCTAAGGTCCTTGTGGCTGATATTAGGTTTTGGACATTTTAAATTGCTCTGTGCTGTCTTGCAGGTGGGCGACGTTTACTGTGTTGATGCCCGATTCTATGGCAACGTCAGCAGGTTCATTAACCACATGTGTGAACCCAACCTGTTTCCTGTGCGGGTGTTCACCACACACCAGGACTTGAGGTTCCCCCATGTAGCCTTCTTTGCCAGCAAGCCAATCCGTGCAGGAGAGGAGCTGGGGTAGGAGTGCTGCCTCTTTTGTTTACACCAGTATGGGTACCTCCTCCATGTAATGAATTCAGATGCCTCTCTGATTTAAATAAAATCAGTTGCATACTTTTTTAAAATTTGGAAGATACCTTTCCCAAAGAGCGCATGATGTGTTTGTTTGTAAACATGTCTGATTTTTCATTTTTTTTTACCTGCAAATACTGGAGAATGCAAGTCGGTTTGACCTATTGCAGAATCAATACTGAAGTGTCGGCTACAGGGCATGTGACACGTCTATGTTGCTGTATTTTCAGGTTCGACTACGGCGATCACTTCTGGGCAATCAAGAGCAGGTATTTCAGTTGCCAGTGTGGTTCACTAAAGTGTCGGCATTCTGCCGCGGCGGTGGCTCAGAGACAGTCCAACAGCCAACAGCCTGACGCCAGCTCCTGCACAGCATCCTCCAACCCATGTTGAAGGACCTGCACCCACCGACAGGACCTGCAATCAGGCCCTGTGCCAGCGCGAGACCAATTGGACCTTGACAAGCCCCTGCGCACATCTTGCTTTGTGCCACATGAGCCATCCAGATTTTCTGTAGATCTGTGATGTGCACCAGGGGCAGGGACAGTGATGAGTTTGATGTGTCCCATAGATCACTGCTCTTAGTCTGTTCAGCATGGGGAGGCTAGGCTTTTACTGTTACAGTTTTGCTTACTTGGGTTTATTTCAGTATTGTATTCTAGAAATTATTCCACACAATTTTCTTCACTAGCATTCCTTCTGGATACGACTGGATGGCTACAGGCAGTATGCTTTTTAACAAACACAATTGAAATTTTGCAGCAAAATTTTTAAATCCAAAGTCACACCTGTCCAGAATATTGGTGTCATTTTAGTGTGGTTTTTATGTAACACCTTTCCAATAATTTCCATTCACATGTGGGGAGGTGGTCTTGACCAGCAGCGCAGGGAATGTTTAATAGTAGAAGTTACAACTGTCCCTATACTCAGCATATATCTAGTATGATATCATCCATTCCATACACTGCCTCCAGTAACCAAACCATTTGTATAACGGAATAGTACAGAAAGCACAATTTCAAAATGTGAAGCTAAAGATGAGGCAAATATTGATATGGTGTTTTTAACTGAAAATACTGTATGAACTTGTTTGAAGTGACAGTGGTGCTGACAGTCATGTTTATTACTCATCTATTTGTAAAAATAGAAGTCCACTTTAGCATTTATTTTTTAAAATCTTAGAATTACAGAACATATACAGATGCTACGTTGTCAAAACCTTTTTATCTACTTTTTCAATTATGTAAGTTTGTAGTGTGTATTATACAAACTTGAGAAGGTGTAAACAAAAACAAAATGACATTTTGGTGTCATCACTGAAACCTTGACATGATGCTCACTAGTTTTTTTCATTTTTCAAAACATTTCCTTAACACTGAACGATATCCTCCGTCCGGGGTACAGGTACATACACAGTATACATATAAGCACCATGTGGCAGAATACTACAAGGTGGTGTTGTACTCAAATCCCTCAGTTGATGAAAACATTTCGCCCAGATGTCTGTTCCTAGATCAGTTTGTAAAAATCATGTTAACCACTAAGTCACAATCAGTAAAGGTTTGGTAACATGTGCCTCAATTAAGCTCTGTACATGTTGAGATGTAGCTTTATTAAAAAAAAAAACTTGATTAATTGTATTTACTTGGAACTTGTGTGACCCGAAAGAACACCATAACCTTTTGCGCATTACACAGGGATTAAATGTATAAAACCTATTTATGTTTTTGTATATGAACTCTGGCTTTAATAGGTTAATATGGGGGGGTAATCCTCTGCAAATGAGTGTTATCACCACTGCATTCTTACCTCAGTACAAACCACTGCCATACGAGCAGTGTCTTTTTGCCGAACTTGTGACGCAAACTATGAATTCAGCAGTTTTTGTCTATTAAAACCTGCTCTGGTGAGGTTTCCTGAGGGATAAAACTGAGCATTTATTTCTACAGATATCAATGTCAGTAACGGGTTTATGGCTGGGATCTGTTGAATTTAGATAAACTCACCATGTCAGAGACATCAAATTCAGTACAGTGTGAATACCACCGAGAATGGAGCTGCTGGCCCCTGATTGATGTCACTTTTTTTTGCGCTTGACTTCAGACAAAATGCTTGGCTGGATTTTTCCGGTAAGCTCCTATAACTAGCTGAGCAGCAGTGGGAGTTTGTTCTTTCTGGGAACAACCATTAGGTTCCAGCTGGTGCTGTGCCCAGACTGAGTGTGTTTCGTCCTGAAGTGTGGAGCTCTTCCTTACCACCGAATTCTCCCACCTTTGAGTTTGATTGTTTGCTCTCAAATCGATACCAGCAGTTGCAGGGCAACAATTTAGGGTTATTAACACTCATTTGTCAGGAAGCAAATGAACAGCCCCATAGTCAGAATGCAGTTAGCTGGTCAGTTGCATTACACCTTAGAGCAATTTTTGACATGGTGTCCAACCGACATTACATGACCTGCATGATATATATTATTGGACATTTGTGTGACAATCTGCTGTGGACTGGGACAACCTGCCGATTCAAAGGTTTAAACCTTTTCTGCTCTTACTAAGCAGAGCCGTGGCTAAGGTGGGCAGCACAGTGGGCAGCTGCCTAGCAGTACCTGGTCTGTTCAGGTATGGTTTTGAATCTAGCTCAGTCTGTGGAGTTTGGATGTTCTCCCTATGGGTTTCCTCCAGGTATTCAAATTGTCCCAACAGTCCCAAGATGTGTTTCCAGTTAATTGGTCACTTTAATTTGCCTATTGTCTGTATGACCAAACTGCAATGGACCAGCACCCCATTCAAGGTCTTATTTAATAGCTTAGCGTCCAGTAATTCCAGGATAGGCTCCAGACTGTGGCCCTATTCTAGGATAAGAGGTTAAACACAATAGATGGATGCAATTAAGGTGAAATACAAATTTATTCATTGAGCTGACAATTTTCTCCAAAGCAGCTTGTACTGTTAAGCTGCTTACAATGGTTTCCGCAGTTATATCTCAGTATTTTTTTTCCACTGTGTTAATTTAGGGGAAATACCTGGAGTACTACAGCAAGATGGTGGTTTTGAACCTGAAGTTTCCAAGGCTGGAGAGTAACCACTTTTGCAAAAGGTTTTGCAAAGAATAGCATCCATAAGAATGACAGGAGACAAGTCACAGATCCATCTCTGGAGATAAAGCCGGCAGCAGCTGCGGGACAGAACATGCTGTGAAGGACGGGAGCCGACACTGTTGTGTGGCACACAAACTGCGCCAAATACTGGTTGACTCTTGTCTCGCACCATGACTCTGTGGAGCCTACAGTCTCCCTGGTGAGAAGCACAGCCAGCAGATGAATCATTGTACTGAGGAATGGGGTGTGGATTGGTGTGAACAGGGCCATCAGGGGACTGAGGTAGCTCTCTGCCCTAAGGGGGCCTCTGAGAGACAGGGATAACACCTGACCTGTGGTGTGCGCAGCACAGTCGATCTGCCGTGCAGGCAGGGTCCCGGCATTGTTTCACGTATCTGTGATGCTGGCAAACGGGTGTTTGCTCATTTTGTATGACTGACTTTATTGTAGTTTTTTGGCATTTTGTCTTAGTTCTGATATGACCAAAGCTCATTGATTCTGAGCTCATTCAACGTCGTGTTAAGCTGTGTGTTAAGACCTTTGTTTACGGGATGAACCTGTAATACTGTGTGTTTACTACTGTGAGCCTGTCTGAGTCACCAACCTGGCAGGTAAGATTTGAGCTGCATCCAGTTAAGAATCTGAGTTTTAAGTGGCAGTTTCTTCACTACTATAATTCTGTTTGTTTTTTTTTCCTTGAACTATCTAAGTTACCCAGGGCTGCCTGGGTCAAAAAGGTGTAGCAGTGAAAAGGTAAAAAGTAATGACATGTAATATAACCACTGAACTGTTTTGCCATAAAAGTGCTTGTATTTAATACACAAGTATTGTTAGTGTTGGTGGACAGGCAGATGCCACAGGGTGATACACATGCCAGTCATAGTCAAGTGGAGAGGACAAAACAAAATATATATTCCCAAACTGACCTCGAATCACTAATGTGTGCAGTGCTGTCTGGGTGATATAATTTCTTGTGAATTTTTACATTTTCATTTGGCCAAATATAAGAGCTACTGGCTCTGGTGGTCACACAGGCCGATGGCACTGATAATGTGTGCGCAAACCAGTGACGTGTACATAGTAATGAACTAGTTCAGTTTCCTGTCTGACTTGTCCTGGTGAGGATCAGAATGGAAACAGGGCAAGAAAGCAGGTGCAGACTCACCTGTTCCCTGCAGTGGTTTACAGCTTTTCCTGGGGATCCTAAAGCATTCCTAGGCCAGCTGAAGGACATGATCTTTCTAGCATGTCTTGGATCTACCCTGGGGTCTCCTCCCAGTAGGACATGCCTGGTACAACTCCCAAAGGAGTCAACCAGAGGAAATCCTCACAACATACCTGAACCACCTCAGCTGACCCATCTCAATCCAGGGGAGCAATGATTCTACTTCAAAGCTACCCCAGATCATCCAGCTTCTTACCCTGTCACACAGGTTCATCCCATCAGTCCAGCATAGAAAAATCATTTTGGCTGCTTATATCCACTGTCTTGTTCTTTCACTGATGTTCACCACACCTGATGACCACTGGTGAGGATGGCAACATAGACCCTATGGTAAACCAAGAGCTTTGGTCAAAAGGTGTTTCGAAGGTATGTGTACAGCGTGCGACGTCCACCGCCACGTGTACATGTGTAGAGGGAAAAAACTCAACATCATGTGCGTATGCACGTGACATCACTACTCTTGCTTCTAGCTTTGCCGCAGACTGAATTTTAAAATAGGAAGTAGTCTTTTTGGTGCTTAATGAAGTTGACTGCACAAAAATCTCACTGAGGGTGAGAAGTACCTGTGTGCTAAATTTCAAGTCTGTGGCTTGAAAAACAAAGCTGTCAATATAGAACAGACAGACACTGATTTTTTTTTTTTTAAATTGTAGCTTTTTATTTCTAAAGGCAGCATGTAGTATAATAGGGTTGCCACTCAATTTGGACAGTACTACTTTCAAATCCCCGCTGTTGCTGGGGTACCCTGGAGCAAGGTACTTACCCCGAAGAGATTAAATAAAACATACTCAGCTGTATAAATTGGTTGGTAATTGTAAATGGCTTAGTATATAAACCGAACCTTGTAAATTCCCCTGGACAAACGCTTCAGGTAAATTAGGCCATAGTCGTTTTCTTTTTACAATTTTAATAACAACATTGGATCAGCAATAACTGCTAAAAATCCATTAAAATAACATAAAATCCTTTCATGTGCCAGGTCATCCGGCACTTTACAGCTCAATGTGGAATTACACTGTGCTGTCATTTGTTTCCGACAAATTTTTTTTTGCTAAAAACTTGTTGTCCACTTTTCAGATCGATATGTGTGCCTCCTGTCGTCGGAAATGAAATCTATCTTTCATATACATCCCTTATGATTTTTGCGGTTGGCTATACTGAAGGTTCTACTCCATGAAAATAACTTTTTTGAAATCCTTTTGCACTCCCTAGAGGGAGAAAAAAGCACATCATGGGCTGTAAATAAAAGTTTAGTTGAAACATCCACGCAAAAGTTCCATAAATTCAAGGGCTTTGAGAGGTTCAAAATGATTGCCAGTCGATTTTATTACCTGAAATATCACCGGTCAGGAGTTACAAACAAATACAGGGCTGGATGAAATATGTGATCTCCTACTTCCCCGTGTCACCTTTAAGCCCAAATTAACCAGAACGAAATACGCATCCAGAAAGATCTAAAATACAACAAATATTCAAAGATATGTTTCAGTGGCCATTGACAACAATTGATCATCCCCTTCCAACTCCTCATACTTTCTCACAGTTGGAACAGGGTTTTCAAAACAGTATCCAAGACGGCAACATCTGCGTAGACTGCTCGATATTGAGGACAGCTTTGCGTTCGTTTAACGGAAACTAACGTGTCCTTTTCGCACGAGACGTAGCGGCACAGGTGACATCGCTGATTGGTCCGGCCCGGTCACGTGCGCTAATTGATAAGGAGCGGCTGCTGTGGAAACTGGTTACATTGAGTGTCTGCGGTGGCCGGCGGAGGGCGCGGCGGATTTCGGACTTGCGCGCTGTTTCCTTACAGTGATGTGGGAGAGGAAGGAGCCGTCAGAAGATCAGCCCGAGTCGCCGCCGCGTTCATCCGCAATGGAGAGAGAAGAGCAGCGAAGCGGGGCCGCGACTGAAGCTGGAGACGCCCGCGCGGCGCCTCACGCGCTCAACTGAGTGGTTGCGGTGGCTGTGGCGGTGGCGTGTCTGCGCGATGCTCCTCCGGTCGGCGACCAGCGGCTTCTGACGCGGGAGCGGCGATGAAGAAGAACTCCTCTTCCTCCTGTAGCTCGGGGCGCCGATCGCACGGTTTGTGGAAAATCTGAATGTAAAAACTTTTTCTCCCCTATTTTTTTGTCGCCACAACTTGGAACGAGGACAGCAAAAGGAAAGAGTGATAAAAGTCGGGATTTCGCAGGGGGAAAGAAAAAAAAACAAAGAGGGGGGGAAAAAAACTGAATGAGATAAATTCCCGGTGTCGATTAGCAGTGGGGTCTCTAGACGGATGCGGGGCGCACGCGGCAGTGACGGCCGGTGCTGTGATGCTCCTCCCGCCCGCTTCTTCTGATGCCACAGAGGATTTCTACCCCGGGATCTGTGCGCTTCTAGAATGGCTCGATTCGGAGACGATCTTCCCGGCCGCTATGGAGGCGGCGGTGGCGGCGGTCCGGCAGGCGCCGGCAGAGGGGCGAACCGCCAGGGAGGCCCCCCGGGCGGCCAGAGGATGTACAAGCAGACGATGGCCCAGAGAGCGCGGACAATGGCCATTTACAACCCGATTCCGGTCAAACAGAACTGCTTCACCGTAAACCGCTCGTTGTTCATCTTCAGCGAGGACAACATCATACGGAAATACGCTAAGAAAATCACCGAGTGGCCATATCCTTTGCGGTGTTCTTGAGGCGCGCTTTCTCGACAGCTATTGATCTTAAGTATTTGTGTCTGGTCGCACTTTATTCTCCAGCACCCTTTTGCATCCGAAAGGGGGGGGGGTCGTGCATCATCAATAACTTGCACTGTTTTGAAGTGATACCCTGATGGAAGCACGTGACACAATTCTGCACCCCTCCAGTGACACTTCCCAAAAACAAAGGTGCGGGTCGCTTTGTTGAGCGCGCGATGCCGCCGCTGAGCAGCGGAGCAAATGCGCAGGGAGGCGCAGCCAAGTTGGGGGGGGAGGGAAAAATCCCTGTTTGGGTGTTGTCTTTTAGCGGGTGATTTACAGTGCAGCAAAGTGCTGTGGATCGCTGCATCGCGTGGCACATGACGCATGACACATCTGGAGAGCGTGTCTCCCTTCTGCTCACATTTGGCTCTGTCATTTTAATGGACTTTGTCAAGCCTAACAGGTGTAAACTATTCATGATGTTATAATGTATATGGTTGGTGTGTGTGTGTGTGTGTGTGTGTGTGTGCACGCACCCACATGCATATGACAGCACTGGGTGGAGCGCATGTTGCAAAGCTCACTCCTCTGGTTTTCTTTCATATCCCATCACTGGGGTATCGATCCTCTTTGTAGGAACCAGCAGGTCTCTGGTCGCTATTGGCAACCAGGGCAGAGCTGCACCAGTGGGCATCAACAACAGACCTGCACCACTGGGGGCTTGTGGGATTCACCTACTGCATGTTGTCCATTGTATGGACTATACTGTGTTGCTCTTTTTTTGTTTGTACAGATGTTCTAAGCCCTCAGTCAGACTGGAGAAATTTAACACTGATTTCATAGACACAAATACAGATTGGTTCATGTACTGCATTAGGGAGGAGGGTGCAGGTATTTCTGGGCACACTGCCTACTAGGTAATGGGTTCAAGGGTATTAATGTGCCTGTGAGTTGCCAGCTGCCAGATGTTGGCTTTATTTTAACATAACCTGAAAATATAGTTGATCTGAAAAAGTTGTACATCTTTGGCTGCCAAACTTGTCAAAACCCAAAGCCCCCCCCCCCAACCCCCACACTCACTCTTTCCTCACCCCAAAACTGAAAACTGTCTCCAAATTTTTATTTATTTAAACACCGAGGAGGGGGGAGACACAATTTCCATTAAATGTCAGTGGAGTATATCAACTTATCATATATCAAAAATATGTCAATTTGGTTTTCAGGAAGCTATAAGATGACGTTCAAGAAGGCGTTGTCCAGGGGTCCTCGGCGCACAAGTTGACTATTGGTTGAAAACAACTTCTCTAAATGCAAAGTATGCAAGTGTTAGTGTAAATTTTCTAGTTTGTGATCTGCTTTTCACACTTAGGGGTACAGTTTTTTTTTTTTTTTTTTTTTTTTTTTTTTTTTTTTTTTTTTTTTTTTT
>UFQX01000329.1:1304713-1453151 GCA_900497675.1 Arapaima gigas | reverse complement strand
TTTTTTTTTTTTTTTTTTTTTTTTTTTTTTTTTTTTTTTTTTTTTTTTTTTTTTTTTTTTTTACTGTTTATAGTAAAGTCCCAAGTAGAGGGAAGTGGTAAGAAATATACTGCAAGTACAGGGTGACTCAAATAGAACTGAAAAGCTTCATAGATGTATTGCTCAGATCTAAGTATTGCATAAACACGTAGTCTAAACCAGTGTGTAAAATATCACTTTATCGCTTCTTAATATTACAAATGCTCAATATATTCCATGTTCATATTTAGTTACTCTGATCTGTTTATGAAAGTGTCAAGTTTTATGATTAAATATCATAGGATGTGGTGTCTTTTATAGGCTTCTGTAGGTTCCCATGCCCCCCCCCCAAAAAAGCAGAAGCACTGTCCGTGGTGCTGAACTCCTGGTCAAGCTAAGGATCAGTTTTATTGGACAGTATCTGTTGCAGTGCTTGAATGCTGTTTCCTTTTTAACTTTTTGCACTATAGTTTTCTGATATAGTAGTGCAAGAGACTGGAGGCCCAGCCAGAGGCTGTTTCATAGCCTACCGTCCATTGTTTCCAGGATAGGCTTCGATGGCCATAACCCTACTCAGGATAATTGATTAATGAAAATGGATGGATAGTGGAAGAGACACTTTTTTTTTTTTGGTCAGCTTATATACTCAGTGTGCATAAATTTATTGGAATTTTATCATTTATACTAATTTAGCACTACAGTCATTCACCAATTTATTCAGCAGAGCATTGTAACACACTCACACACATTGTATGCAAATTAAACTGGCCACTTCACTTTGGACTGAAGGTGTAAACCCATTTAAACACGGGGAGAAGATAACTGCACAGAAAAGGATTTGAACCCACATCAGAATCCACAGCTTAGGAGCTGTGAGGCACCAGTGCAGCCTGTTGCACCAACGTGCTGTAATGTGTGGTTTGCATTTACCTGCTCAGTATTCTTGTTTAAATAGGTAAAATTTTATATTTAAAAACAGGTTTTTTTGTTAACATATCTCGAAGAGTGCATATAAAACCATTTATTTATTTGTTTGAGCCTATAGCATGATGCATCAGTGTCACTTGGCTGCCTTTTGGAGGTGCTGCTGCAGACAGTGAAAAAGGTGCCCAAACTGCCTTCACTGTTAACACGTTGCACCGAAAGAGCAGCCTGGTGCCAGTCCCTCCCAACACACTTGAAATAAGATGACAGGCAGGAAAAGGTTTTGGAAGTGGTCCAGCAGTCTGCAGAGGTAATTCCTTAAACATCTCACTTTCAGCTGGATTCGTCTTCACAATCATGTAGTGTTATTTTGCACTATGATGAAATAATGCCCTGGCATATCTGGTTAACTTTATTTAATAAATCTTTTTTGGAATTAGTTGGTTGCTTTAAAAATGCTGAAGCAAACTGCTGATATTTGGCAGCTAAAATCATTTAACCTGTTGGCTGTGATAGCACCATGGTCACATTTGTTGCTGTGCATGAACTGCAAGCTTTCTTTCTTATATAGACGTAGGTAAGTATTATTTTTGGCTTGGAGCAAATTTCAGGTATTAGGTATTTCATAGCAACATTTTAGTTTTCACATCCTGCAACTGCCCTCATTCCCATTATTCAAAGAAAGCAGGAAATGTTTCATTTTTTCATATAAGTAAACAAACGAAATGGGGTGTCTGCGGCAAACCATACTTGAGATGAAAGGAAATGAAACTAGGAGAACGGGAAGTTGCTAATGCTTTCACCAGCCCAGGATGTGGTTTCTCCCCCTGCATGTGTCTTTCAGAGACCATTAGTAGCGGTAGCCGGTTGGGCACCTGTGAGAGCCCTGCCTCTTTCAGGATTTACTACCTCTGCCAGTCCCTGTGGCGCACAGGATTGAGTCTCCTGTTCTGTAGCACACCACCTCCTGGGGTCTGATTGTGTGGCGGGGGGCCTCCATATTCGACAGAATGACCCAGTTACATGCAGTGTTACGGAGTAAATACACGGGAAACCAGTACCTATAGCACGTGCTGTTTTGAAGGCAAACGTCATAATAATGCAATGGAAGGTACTTGCCTGAATATATTTTGTTAGTACAACCTTTTTTTTGGCCCAACTGTCAGATTCCATGTGTTTAACATGCCTTGTTTTAAGTCCCCATGGATTTCACTGAGAATTTGCCTTCCTTGACTTTCACACTCCATTTGAATATATGATCTTAGCTACCATAATAGCCAACTGCATTGTTCTGGCTTTGGAGCAGCATCTTCCAGCCAATGACAAGACCCCGATGTCAGAGCGTCTGGTGAGTATTTTACATTTCTTATTGAGACCTTCACATGTGCTTTCCAAGGATCCTTTAATGGAAAACCTTTTGTTTCCTTTTGATTCATTTTTCTTTTTTTTGTTAACATGACAGTACAGGATGAGTGTCAGTTGAATGTCTTGCTTCAGAGTTCAGTTTGGTTTGTTACTATACAGACATCTAGCACAGCTAAAGGAATGCGATTATTAGCGGAACAGCAGGGGTTCAGTGTCATTATGGCTGTAAATAATAAAAAAAAAAACATGTCAGAGATGTCCGTGTCTTTGCGATGGAGCCAAGTGGTTATATAATCTTTACAATGCTCTGCTCTCTGGGGAGCTTGGACTTGTTCCTCTGGCAGACAGGGATCCTGCGCTGGCGCTGCTCCGTAAGTCCACCACCCTCACACACACAGAGCTGGCTTTGATCCGTCTGCTTACAACCCCCTATTAAATGTACTGATTCCTCTGTGTTGTCAAGCAGTGCCAGGAAGGAGGTAAATGCTTGTGAACCCTCTGTCCAATCTGAGAGGTTCAGCAGCTTGTGACTGGGCCGCATTAAAGAAGAAGCACCAGAGTGGAGCAGGGAGGGCATTACAGCAACCTGGCTCCCTTCACTTTTGATTATCTGTGATAATATAACATATTGATAGGGCTAAATAACACATTTCAATATCATCCTTTTCAACCCAGTTCTGCAAACTCTTACTTTTGGTTTTCTTATTCAAAAAAACATCCAAAAATATTAAGGATTGAGATGCAGTTTTAAGAAAATAAGTCATGGGATTTTTATTTAATTAGTCAATAGCTCAAAATGTTGTCACAGACATATCTGAGTGTTGCCATGTTGTGACTGTTCTGACATTCCAGTTTATTTCCAAAGAAATTTGGGGGGGGGGGGCATTTATAAGCCATTAACAGGTTTAGAACTATGCGTAATTGATAGAACAGGATCCTCTGGGTACTTTAACTGATTATTATACACAGGAGAATGACATAAGGATCCTTTTTTGTCTTTTGCATGTATAGTGCGACTTGGCTGCTGTATGTGCTTTCTGAAATACTAAGAATTTGAAATGTTAAACCAATAAAGACTTGTTACGGTGTTATTTATCGGCTGACGTAGAAAAGGATTAACGCTATACTTTTGCTTGCTTTGTTCCTTCCTTCCAGCATTTATCCCAAAAATGAAGAGGACAAGGCAGGAAAAGTGCTGGTTGATGGGGACAGACATATGGGGGGTGTCCTTGTAAACAGACTCGAATGGAAGACAGTTGGTTGTAGGCACAGTTTGCTATGGGAGTGTTTTTAAGGGTTGAAACAGGGTAGGAAGGGAGTTTATGGCAGCTGGTGTTAAGTAGGATGTTTGTGGATCAGAAAGAGTTTCTACTGATGAGTTTTTAATTATAGCTCTTCTTTTCTAAAAAGGTTTCATAGTTTATCAAATAACCATCATCTACTGTTTGTGAAAATAATGTTAAATGAATTTCAGTTACACTGTAACATGGTTTATACTCTGAAGCACAAATGTTTTATTGTTCAAGTTTCACAGAATAGTCCCCCCCCATAGAACTAAAGTACTAGTCTCATGCTGTCTTTTAGACGAGAAACATCCTCCACCTCTGCTGTAGATGCATTAAAACAAGAGTCTGTTGAAATGCCGCATGCAGTTTCGGAAAGCAGGTTGAAAATCCATGCCGCCTCTTTAAAGACAGGGGCGTGAAGAGCCTAAAAACTACAGTGCCCAGGGGACACTGCTGCGTGAGCGGCTCGGCAGGAACAGTAACAGCGAGCTCGCTTCGCTTTGGCAAATGGGAGCTGTACCTTCTATTGCTGCTGCTGTGGAGGCTCACAGACACAGACCGGCCAGCTGACTATACAGCCCTGTCCAGTATCTGTGGAGGCAGCTTTCAGAGATGCTTACTCATGACTGCTGCTTTGCACTGTATGCTAAGGTCAAGGGACAAATATGCTTTCGTGCCATTTTCTATCACAAATAACCAGTAATGACACCCTTTAAACATTTTAATTCACTTTCGTTTGTTTATTTTTAAAATTTTGAGTTTTTCCAAGCTCAGACCTTCATTTTTGAACCTGTGGCTCATATTTCTCAAAAGCTTTGGTGGGAAACAGGCTCTGGTTCAGATGGAGCTAATAGGCAGTGTTTCAGTGAAAGTAAGACAAAGAAAACCATGTATGCAGGTGCGAAATTGTGGACGAAGCCTTTCCCAGTAAAATATTAAAGGTTAGGAAACTAAATAGACTTGGGTGTTAATTTAAAAGGTTTTGTCCCCTGTTGGCACTTTACTCTACTAATCAGATTATGTTAATGCTTTTTCTGGCTTGAAATTTGGTTTCATTTGTATTCTTGGCTTGATCTTTTTCTTCTCTCATTGATTCCTTTTTTTTTTTAATCGCTATTTGTGCCCAGAGTCTATGCGTCATCAAACCTTAAATGTATTACACAACCAAAGGCTAATATGCCAGTTAATTTCACTTATTTGACAACTAGTTAGCACCTTCTGTGCACTGGCAAAATTATGCATGTAAATCATGGATTATCACTTTAAAATACTTAAGGACTCACTGTAGAGAAACTTTTTCTGTAAACAGTGGTTCTGTTGGAAGGCCACATCTAAATTAGTGATGCAGTGATTCCCTCGGTGGAGGACCTCAGAAGATGGCACGCTGAGGTCTGATTGTCCATCACCAAGCACTGTGAGCTTATGGAAGTACCTTTCCACCGTCAGCTGATGGAAGATCTAGACTAACAAGTAGACACACGCAATACGTCTTTGATTGCCACGTGGAGGGTGTGGAGTCGTACAGAGATGATACAATGTATTTTTGATCCATGTGCTGCATAAATATATACGCACGCTAAGAATTGGTCAGTGCATCAGCAAGGTATGATGAGCTTTCATAGGCACATCAAACGGAGAAAGAGACAAATTACTGTCGGTACCCGAGCGCCAAAGGCTGTTGCTGGGGTGTCACAGATCTCTTTATCATGCTGTCATTAAATTCTTACAGTTAGTGCTTGAAGTGGGCTGGCACTCAGTGGCACGCACTAGCGGCTTCAGTGTTTGGCTCTTTGATGTAACAGGACTTTTTCTTGCATACCAGCACATCCCTGGTGCTCTTTTCTGTTCCCAGCCAACAACATTCTCTGGCTGAACTGCTCTCCCAGCAAACAAATACTGTAGAACATTGGTCATTATTCATAAGTCTCATAGTTACATTTCATTACCCAGGTGCACTAAGTTACTCTACAAGTCAGCTCACTTTCATACCATTTTCTTACAATTTGTGTCTCCCTTTATTTTATTAAATAAAAAAAAATACAAATCATCAGCAATATCTCTTAATATCACCTTTAATATTTGCTGATACTGACTGATACACATGTCATTGTTCCAGTAAGGGTAGCACTGGCTCTTATTTTTTCTCCACTTCAAGCACTGTTTAGAGTATGAAAGATGCTTCTTCACGTATGGACAGCCTTGATCTTACTGAACTTGCCTTGTGTCTTTTTTTTTCTTGGCAGAAAAAGCCTCACGTCTGTCTGATGCGCACAGGACTTCTTTCTTTTAATCTTGTCTTTTCTTTTTCACTAAATAAAAATTGCCTTTTCCCTCACAGGATGACACAGAGCCCTACTTCATTGGAATATTCTGTTTTGAAGCTGGAATTAAGATCATCGCCCTTGGCTTTGCATTTCATAAAGGCTCTTACCTCCGAAATGGCTGGAACGTAATGGATTTCGTGGTCGTCTTAACAGGGTGAGTCCCGAGAAAAAGAAAATGTCACTTGTTTCTGCCATTGACTAAAAAATTACATGATGAATGGCCTAATCTATCTAGAACTCTCTGCTGCACAAAGGGTAGTAATATAAACTACAGATGCCCAAGTTGTGGAAAGACAACAGTTTTACATGATGTGATTTCAATACTTGAGCGCAACTGAAGAAGGGAGTCAGTAATGACTCTGCATCTACTGGCCAAAATGGAGGTGTGAATGTGAATTGATGAAACTTGGCCAAAAACCTGTCCTCCTCTTATCTAAATCCACATTGCTAGCATGTCGAAGGAGACAAGCATTGATACAATGGCTGAAGTAATAAATAAGATGCTGTTCTGCCTCACAGAGGGTCGGGGGGGCTGAGAGTCAGGTGCAGTGTTGCTGCAACGTATGGGTTTTCCCATTAGGTTCCTGCTTTCTGTAGTTTAGCCCCATGATTTCTATATCCCTGTCGACTTGCATCAGTCTGCTGCATCACACGTGCGGTTAAGAACTATTTGCATCGATTGTTCTCACATCTGAGCCTGCTATATAACCAGTGACAATGATTTTACTAATAATTTCTGCATATTTCACATAGTTGGTTTCTGTGTTTTCACAGCATTTTTTAAAATAAAATTACATCATGTTTGTGATTTTACATTTTTGTTTTAATTTATGTGCCTGAGCTTATTTGCTATGTGAAATCATGGCTGAAAAGATTGATTTGAACTCCTTTGTTCATTGTTTTGTTTAGACTGCTTCACTGTGCTGCCTCAGTTTTACTTTGGTTAAATGGGTTGTCACTGCTTATTAAAACTAGCATTTCAGAACATGTATTACTGACATTTACGATCATGAGGAATCTTGGAATTGTACAAAAATATCCAGAATATTCCAGATATTTCACGAGACTCATCAGACAGGCTGGAATGACTGAGTTTTTTTGGTTGTGTTGTATTTTTGACATCTGCCATGTTGTAATTGGACTAATACCCTACAGATGTTAAATAACTGACAGAGACCCAGTGCTTAGAGTCTCTATTAATTTTAATGGAATCTGCAAAATGCCCTGGAGCAGAATGATTATACTGGAGAGCTTCGTGATGCTCTGGCCCCCCACCCAAAAGGAAGGCAGCTGGTGCTATTTCTATGGCCCTGATGCTCAGGATGCCATGGTGTAAAATTAGGATGAGTGTTAGTTTCTGCCTTGGAAAGTGATGGGCTGCCTGAATGATTTCTTTCAGGGAAAAACAAAGTCGTAGTTTCTGTGTCTGCATTCAGGCCTTACCCTTTAACGTTTGCCGTTTTGTACAAGTCTGTGCCTCTGCGGCTTTTGCATATTCATTTTGGCAGGAAATGAGCTGGGCTGACAAGATGATGCTGAAGAAGGACCAGTTTGATGTGACATCCTTCAGTGTTAGGCGAGGCCTATTACAGGATCTGCCCATTAGGGTTCTTGGTGTCGTGTGGCACTGATCCATTAGCTTATTTTTCAGTCCATTGTGGCTTTGGAAAGTCTGTGAGCTGTGCGTGCTCCAAAACGCTGCCAAATAATGCCTCCTCTGCTGAGACGGGGGCTTTCCCCTGAGAAAACCCACGATGGTAGTTACTGTTGATCTGGAGTTTATCGATGCAGGACTTGAGAAGAACACTTCCTGGCAAATTTAAATTTGCTTGCTCACCTGGAAAAGCACTAAAGTAAAACGAGGAGAAAGAGGATGGGGCACACAATGGCTCACAACCCTGCCATCATTAACAGCCAATGTGATGCAGAATTAATAAACAGCAAATTTTACCAGATATAGGGGAATGTACATATTATTAAGATATATTCAACATTTTCCGGTAGAATTTTTTGTGTAATCATTTAGTTTCCTGGTTTTGATGAAAAGTTTCTGTTCTTTTTTCGATAATACAGCTGCACTGATAAAACTACTGATGCAGACCTTACTGTTCCCATGTTGTTAAAGAGAATAGCAGGAAAGGCTGTAGAGTTAATTGTATGATGTTCAGACTCACCCTGAATTCATATATTCATCTTTTAGTGTCTCTATCTAGATGTTTTGCCCACAAGACATTTAAAAAGTGTTAGGTGCTTCTTTGGATAATTAGATATTCGGCTTCCATAATGAAGGGGCTTTAGACAACGGTGTCCCCCCTGGCAGCGGCAGACCTTTAATCCGTCCCGATCAGACATTAGCAGTGGATAATAAGAGAATAAATCTGTCCCTCTGTGCTTACAACAAGATCAATAGCCCGTTGAACTGAACTTGCAGGGATAAGATATCCGGCACAATGCCGGACTCCCCCCTTCTTCCTTGGTTAAAGGACTGGTGGTCTAGCTGCTGTTGGCTGCTGGGAAAGAGTTTTAAGAAATGTGTCCAAAGGATCCATCACATGGTCTCATTCCTATAAATGCTTCATTCTGTTGCTTTCCATTTGTCCAGCACTTTCATTTGGGTTCATTGCTGAGCAGAGCTGTTGGTTTGAGGCACACAAACAGTTGCTGTTGCTCCACTTGCTATCTGACATAGCATTTTTTATTGATCCAGACTCTACCCACGGCAGGCAGAAGCTGCTTTGCACAAGGCATCAAATTTCATTTCAATTGAAAAAGTCACTGTGAGAATACAGCTCTCTCTGCCATTTAAGCAGATGAAGCTTCATCACAAACACACAGATGGTGATCACCCTCTTGTTGAAAAATAGTGTGGAATACTAGTGTCTAGGTACGCAAAGAGATGACACAATAGATGCATAGTTTTTTATAACACAAACTGTAAAATGGAGTGCTTATATATCCAATTGCTCATATTGCCTTTTGAATTTTAACATCTTCAAGGGCCTCTTAATTATAATATTTTGAAAAATGTGGTTATTGCACTGGGCACACTCACCCTGATGACGGTACGCTTTTTCCTATATACTTTGTACCATATACCACACTTTACTTTGGAGGAACAAGTGGTCTAAGAGTGAGGGCTTATGCTTAGCACTTGAAGGACCCAGGTTCAGATGTCATCTCTTCCTGTAGTACCCTTGAGAAAGGTCTTTATCCTGAATTGGTACGGTAAAAATTACTCAGCTGTGTTAACAGGGAAATCATTATATTGTTATCGTGGCTTTGAAGAAACATGTCAGCTAGAATAAATAAGGAATAAATCTTGATGAGGTCTGTTCCGCTTATGTAACTTAAAATAGATAATAGTGTAATAAATAGGATGCATGTGTATATACACATACATTAAAAATTTTACAAATGTATATAAAAGCTGGAAACTAGACATCCTAAAAACTTTTCTTTTTGGGGTTCCTGGAAAATAAATAAACTACAAAGTAATAATTGTAATTATTACAATACTGGCCAATCGGTGTTTTCCTCTCTTTAAGTTAAACTTCATGCCACACACTGACCAATCAACATATTTGACAAAATATACTTATTGTCTTCCAAAGAGTGAACTATATTCAACAATAAGGCTGGATTTCTGTGCTATTTAGAAGATGTATGCACTGCAGCACTTGATGCCAAATTGTTCCCCAGTGAAGCGAAAGGACTAAAGATGTGGTGGCGTTCCCTGCCTACATAAAGCCGTGCATCAGTGGGCCGATTTTAGCGACTGGGGGAGGATGCTGGTCACACCGTTTGCAGCCAGAACTCGGCCTGCGCTCAGCCGGCTTTCCCACTCTCTGCTCTCGCTTCTGACTGTATTTAAGGTTGCTTTTGGTGAATCAAGTGGAATTTGCTTTTTCCTGCACGTGAAGTGAGCCTGGCCTTGAAGTGGTCGCCTCTTTGGCGCTCTCTCTCTCTCTCTCTCTCTCTCTCTCTCTCTCTCTCTCTCTCTCGCTCTCTCTCTCACACACACACACACACACACCATCTACATCATTGTCATTTCAGTGAGGATGAGGCCTTGTTGTTAATAATAGTGGAGGTGTCAGCCTGTCGTGCCAAAGTTATGAAGCTGGAATGTTGTCATTATGTTGGATATGAAGGTGTCCAACTGTCCTCACAGTAGATCTCCATGCTTGTTGGTCCGTTGCAGTTGTATCCCAGGATCCTTGTTAGATTCCAAGGCAAGGTCTTCAGTGTACCCTTATAACACAATTTCTTGCTACATGCAGAAGCTCAATGATTCCTAGAGCAGAATGGTTTTACTGGAGCACATCATGATGGCTCTGTCCTGCCACCTGAAAGGAAGTCAGTTGGTGCTACTTTGATGGCCTTGATCCCCGGGACGCCATGGTGCTTCTTGGGTGTGAGCTCCTGCAGCAGTGTCACTGTAGAAGAGGTGTTTGGGGAGGTGTTCTTTGGAGACTCACTCATTCATTCTTCCTAACTACTCATTTAAGTCAAGTTCTTGGAGACCAGAAGCCTATTCCAAAAGGATTGAAAGTTTTTTCTTTTTTACAACAATAAATCCAGCAAAGTGATTTTTTAATTTGAACATGACGTTCAAACAAACAGCAGGATCCCAGTTGCACAACTCCATGTTCACACCCAAGAGAACAGGTTGCAGACACAAATCACTGTAAAAAGCTCAACATTTTGCATGAACTGAGTAAATGCTCTCTTGACAGCTGCATAAATATGGGAATTTTGTATGAATTTTTCTGCATATAAATAGACGAAGACCTCTAAATTGCCCTTGATTAAAAAGTATGCTAATGAAATAAACATAAATAACTTGATAATTTAATTTACAGATCCAAGGACTGCAGTACTATGGTATACTGTGAGTGTATGCCAACATCAGTATGCACACAGAGACAGCATGGAAGATTAAATTTTTGTGCCTTTTAATTTAATCGTTCGTGAAGGATGTAATTCTGTACCAGGACAAGCAGGGTAACAGCTAGTTTGTTTGTTTGTTTGTTTGTTTGTTTTTTTTTGAACCATGTTAACTGACCTGTTTTTGCTGTAGTAGCAATGACTAAGTGGTGCATGTGACCCATTTCCTTGGATCACACATTTTTTCTAATTTACCATTTTACCCCACATTTCATGCACATGGTGATCTGTTTACAAATGCTACCTTGTCCTTCTTGCTGTAGCAGAAGTGAAGGAGCTACATTTAAGCTCAGTTCCTCAGTGCAAGGGTACCTGTGCTTCTGTGGCTGCTTGGGATAAGGAGGCAGATAATAAAAAAAAAAAAAAAAAAAAAAAAAAAAAGNAAAAAAAAAAAAAAAAAAAAAAAAAATATATATATATATATATATATATATATATATATATATATATATATATATATATATATATATATATATTTATTGAGCAGCTAAATAAACAACATCCAATTAGAGAGGACTTCTCACAGCATATTTGTATAGTAGCACCTGTCCCGGTGCTACTATACAAGAGCAGGTGCACGTTTGTTGTGGCTCATGCTTTTTTGCAACGTGACAAGTTTTAGCGGAAGCTGGCTCTTTGGTGTCGGTGTGATGCAGAGCAGTGTTTGTCTCCTTTGATTGTGCCAGGTGAGTGGCGACAGGTGCATAGCACCATAGCAAAAGGCTAACATCCCATCAGTCATCATGGACTAATAAGGCAGCTGCTTGGGGCATTTGTGGTTCATCCAGTATGGTGCATTTCTTCACTTGCAGTTAGATGTCCTGGGTTCAACTATTAAGACAAGGAAGAACAGGGTGGCAATGAAACATTTCCTGACTTCTTTGTATTATTATTAGATGAATAATCCAGAAATGTATTTGCAGGGCTGGTCCTGTAATATGTAATAATGATGACAATATTTATACAGTGAAAGGGGTTTGTCAAAATGATTGTAGTAACAAAAATGAAAAAGTGTTTTAGACTTGATGATAAATCAGCTGACCAGGTGGCATGATGTGCCAGGGAATCGAGATTAAGCCAAAGACTTGACTGCAGAAGTCTCCATGTGTTCTGAATGCAGTAATTCCAAAAAAAAAAAATTAGCTCATTGTTAGTTTCTGCACCTTTTCAATACATGCCAATAAAACCATTAAATATAACTGGCAGAAGAGTGAAAGCTTGGGAAGTCCTGCAGTTATATGCACCCTCCAACGTACAGATTTTTCTTATGACTACTTCAGGCTTTGTCAGGACACAGTCTGACAGACTGATTTATTCCGTAACTCAACACATTATTCAGTCTGTAGCTTAAGTGAAGAGCAATGGGTAGGTGCAGGCAGAGCAAGAAGATGTTTAGATGGATTGAAATGGGGATTTATGGGTTTACCTCTGAACACCTCTCAAGCACATGGGGGGGGGGACACACACTCCCTTTATTGTATACATTCAGATTTCAGATTGTTTTTAGAGTGCATTCTTATTATTTTGCTTTGACAAAGGTTATAATGAATAACAAATTTAAAGTTAAAACTGCATGCTGGGGCCTTACAGCACCTTGACTGTGGCTTCGGATATGGATCAGAGTCCAATTCAGTCCGTGCAGTTTGCATGTTCGCCTCGTGTTTGCATGGGGTTCCTCCTCATGCTCTGGTTTACTCCCACACACCAAAGCCATATGTTTCAGGAGAATTGGCGACTCTAAACTACCCTTGGTGTGTGTGCTTCTGTTGTATTGTTCTGTTGCATAAATGGGTAAATGACCATTGGGAATTTAATATGATATATTTAGCATAGTAAGTGCCTTGGAGAAAAGCAAAATACTTGTTAAGAACAATAATGATATTGGACTTGAATATTGCAATTTTTGGCTCGCTCTCCGTCCGTCGTCATCGGAAATGTGATTTCAGCAAGTGTGAGATAAACGTCACAGAGGCACTTCTGCTGGTGGGGTAGTGGCGTGAAAAGACGATAACATTAGGCCTGACGCTGAGTAATGACTTTAATTAAATGTTTCAGCAAATTAATCCCACCTCATTTACAAACGTTCACATATTTTATCACAGCGAGGTTTGCCCTTTGAGTTGCTGTGTTCAGGCTTTCCATTTGGCTCGCGCACGTTTGATGCTGGATGCGATGCTGCACTGAAGTATCATTGTGTTCTGTGATCAAAATGCCAGAATAGAGAACCAACAGGTCTGTATTTCCCTTTGTCACGAATGTCAGCAGAAAATCACGTACAAGACATACCTAGATGCCATAAAAATACGAAAACTAGTTGGTTTTGTATGTCTTGACAAGGTGCAGCAAAAAAAGCAGGACATTACAATGACCCTAGATAATGAACAACCACTTCTTCCACTGTAGAAAAGTTTTTTTTTTTTTTTTTTGAATCTCAGTTCATACTGGAAATTATACAAGTATTCCTAGTCTGTAAATGCCTGTTTCTGCTATCGATTTTATGAAATGACTGCTGTAGAGAGATCAATCTCCTTTGCTCTCACTGCAAGTGTCTGAAATACTGTGTGTATGTGTGTGTACTTTTGAAAGCTGTCTGTTAAAATTCATGGTGTGAGACCACGTTTTTACTGTTTGTTACCAGTGATCGCAGATCATATTTGTGATTCTCTGATATGAAGCAATGTTTTTCTTGCAAAAAAGCTTATACATTCAGATGTATTTTTAGTGTATTTACAGGAATCAGAAATGATGAAACACTTGGTATTTCCATCTTCATAATACTTATTAACTGAGACCTTGGAATTCCAAATGTTCCTGGATCAAGTATAACTGAACCATGTGACTCTTTAAGAACCAGTGAACACTGGTGGCTGATAAATTTTTCTTTTGGCCTCTTTCTGACCCAGTGTCAGAGTTGACAGGGTCTGTGCAGATGACAGGTGTCAAAACAGTCACAGTCACTGAAATGTCAGGAGTGAAGCCAATTTGCCCTTTCATGTCTATTCATAAATGTAACTGAAATGTCTGGGTTGCTGAAATCCCATATATATTAATATTTTGTAGAAATAAATTTGTCTAAAGATCCCACCACATTAAAATGGTGACTGTAAGAACAGACTGATGTCTTTAATATAGACTATAAATAGAATATAAAGGCTTCTAGTGCATCATGCCCCATGGTTGAGCACAATACTTTCCACATCCAGAGAGCTTAGCAGTAGATGGAATGAATGAGTGAATAGACCACAGAGGCCATCTGGTACGCTTTCAGATTAATGGAAATTCTAAACCAATGCTAGCTGCTAAGTGACTAGATGAGGTCTTCTGAATCTGCTGATTTAGCTAGCTATGTCTGCGGTACGTTCATATCCTCAGTTCACCCCAGCAGTAAGGTGTGACGTATACACATCTCCTGATTCCCTGCTGGATGTCAATCTGATATGACAATCCTGCATGGTCGTGGTGGGCAGTAAGGCTACAAGGAAGAGTATCGCAGATGTGCGTATAGGCAGTGAGGGGGTTTGCACTGAAGGCCTTGACTGGCCTGGCATGTTTGTTTCTCACAGGCTGGTCCAGATTAATGAAAATGGGTTTCAGTTCTAAGGAACATGGAACAGCTCAACATAACAGCAGTGCAGTAATCTATCTCTGTGTAGCCCAAAGCCTTGCAACTTTTACAGAGGCATTGGGAACCTAAGTGCAGTAAGCAGGGGTATTGAAGAGTCTGTGGGAAGAAGAGGATGGATCAATAAGAGTCAGTGAAGGTGTTGGGCTACATTGATCTAGATTCTGCCCTGGAAGTGACTCTTTCATGGACATGTGCTCTTTGACTTTCTGCCAGTTTGACAATATACAATTTTATTTCATTTAGTCCTTTTTTTTAATTCGGATGTCAAGTTTTTGTGCAGTTTAAGACAGGTGCTAAGGTATTGATGTTCAAGGGAAATGAGTGTAAACCATGGAAAATAATGGAATCTCACAAGTCCAGTCTCACCAGTTTAACACTCAACACAAGTTAATGTCTTACAGAACAGTCTAATATATTGGCTGACAAAACATGTTGGATGTACGTTTGCATCTGTTGTTCTCTCAATTATCTAAACTATCTGTGTAGTGTACTGTTATCTACCAGCTTATGGTTTGTGAACTGCTGATGTAACTTTTTCAGTCACCTCCACCTACTACATGCCTATTTTATTTTTTTTTTTGACGTCCCTGGTACATTCTGTTTGTACTTCTGTAATTTTATTCCTGCAAATTCTTTTGTGCAGAAAAAAGCCAAAAAATCTTTTGTAGACACTGCAAAGTTCACAACTTTTGAAAGTACAGGGAGTTAATGTCTGCAAAAAAGTAACATTGTAGAAACGCATTTACCAATCAAGTGCAAGACCAGCATTATTGTTGTTGAAAACCATTAGTGTAATGTTCACTCTGGATGTCCGTGGAAATAGTGTTTCCAAAATGTCCTGCACTTGTATCCTCATAGTTGAAAGGAGTGCGTCTGTTGTTACTGTGATTGAGTCCATCAATCTTGTTACTGCTCTTTTCAGCAGAATTAAATCTGTACATAATGTGTCCAAAGTTAAATAACATCAGTGTCATCATTTGTGCTTCTGTTGAGAGTTCTGGTTTGATGTGATCCAGTATCCATCTGTTGGTTTCCCTGATGGTCCACACTGCCCTTACAAGTGTCTTCCAGCACCACAGTTCAAAGAAATCTTTGTTTTTCAATCCAGCTTTCACATACATATTATGTTGTAGAAAATACCATTGCTTGATCATTTCTAATCTTTATTGCTGTGGATAAATTTGAACATTTGAGGATCTTTTTCAAATCTTTATCTCTGCCATGTGCTGGTCTTCTGCATGTCTTTTAATGGCTACATCACTTTTCTTTGATAATGAATCCCAAACAAGACCAGAGTATTTCTTGAAATCTAGAATCCACTGTGCACACTAGTGTTATACAGTACTGTGCAAAAGTCTTAGGCATGCAACTTCAATGTGTGTTGAGAAGTACAGGTAGATTCTTATCTACCATCAGGGAGGTTTCTCATTGGTCCTAAATAAATTCATTGTGCAGCCTGAGAATGACCTCAAACACCCCATCTCAGTCATACAGAACTATCTTGAGCAAAAAGAAGGAATCCTGCAACAGATGGTATGGTCCCCACAGAGCCCTGATCTCAGCATGATCAAGTCAGTCTGGGAGGACATGCAGAGACAGTCAAAGTGTGCAGAAGAATTGTGGCCAGTTCCTCAACATGTTTGGAAGAACCTACCAACCTCTACCTTTAACTGCATGCAAGTTTGCATAAGAGAATTGATGGTGTTTTAAAGGCAAAGGGTGGTCCCACCAAATATTGATCTGATGGAGGTTTTTTTTTGTCTACTGCACTTTTTAGAAGGTTTATTGATTAATAAGTATTCATGGCATTATTTTTGGAACCATCCTCGCTTTATAGCATTTTTGCCACAGGCGCCTAAGACTTTTGTGCAGTACTGTATCTTATGTGGTTATTGCAGTTTGCTCATATTTATCACCTAATCATAATCAGTAGGAACAGAACTACTGAATATATAGAAACAAAGGTGGATTTGTTTTCTGAAGTGTATGTCGTAGGTTTAAAAGTAAAATTAGTGTTGTCTTTTTGTGTTCCAAAATCGTCCGTACTATTTGTCTGCTGAGTTCCAGGATAATTGGAACAAAATGTTTTTAGTTCTTTACTTTAGTTTAATTTTAGGAATTAATCCTAATCTTCAGGATGCCTTCATAGTATATTTCTATTTATGATATTTCAGTTGTGCATCAAATGTAGGTCCAGTCAAGATTTTATTGTAGATCTACAAGTATCCCTTGATACAAACCTTTTACAAATTTGTGTGTATACAAGTGAAATTGTTTAATACCCTTCACTGAGTTCTGACCAAATATGAGGCAGATTTTTTGCGTTTGAGTAACATGAGCTGTGTGTATGGGAATTTTCAAAGTTTGTGCTGTAGGGGTAATTGCGATTTCTTATTTATACTTGTTAAATAACATTTTTTTACAAATCTTTGGAAGGTATATTATTCTTACACATATGGAAAGAAAGTTAAATTATTGCCGTGATCTACATCATAGGATCCCTCAACAAAAATGAGGTTGACTTGCTTTATAATTGCAGAAGATCTAAAAGCTCTTGTCACTCTTTTGGGACCTTGTTAGTGCTACCTGACTACTCCTGCTAATACTATAACCATCTGCCCTTCTGCTGTATTAACATGTGTTTTGTACTGATGTTTTCTTGGTTTCTATATCAGTGTTGTTGTGACCCATTTCTGTTCTGGTCATTTGAACACTGGTGCCTCAGAGATTGTGGTCTGTGGGTTCAAATCCAGCTCTATCTATGTGCAGTTCACATATTCATGTGGATCTTCTCCAGGTGCTCCAGATTCCTCCCCAAGTAAAGACATGTTTTGGGTGGATGAAAATGGCACGTGTGTGTGTTAGTGCTGTACTGTATAAATTGGTGAATGACTATATAACTAATGTAGTGTATCTAGTACTGTAAGTTGTCTTTAACTGTCAGCTATAGACTGGTTAATAATAATTGTATGTTGCTTTGGACAAAAGCATCTCCTAAATGAAGAAATGTCAGTGTGAAAAGTAAGTGTCATGCACTAATGATAAGAATTTTGCTTGAGAAGAGGTTCGATCTGTACAGTTTAGAGGAGTGATCCAGCGGAAGTTTAAGGTCCCTGTAAACTGAGCTACATGGTGTAAATCTATGTTAGCATTCTTGCACTAATGTCACTTTTCACATAGACAAGATGAAGGACTGACATGATTTTCCAAGGTGTGGAAAGAGTTTTTAATGATATTTCATTACAACGGTGGTAAGTAATATCAGAGTTCTGGTCGACTGTTCGGGGGGGTGGCGGGGGGCTGCCATTGGTTCGTGTGGGAAGCTGGAGTGATTCCATATTATTTGGAATGACTCCTTAATGGCTTCCTGCTGGGTGGCTGGCCCTTGGGGAGCTTGTCACCTTTCAGCCGAGCTCTCAGCCTGATCAACACGTGGATGTGTTTTCCCATTAGCTTGGGGCGTCCTTATCAAGTGAGCGGTGGGAGGAAACCCACCCCCACACTGGGGTAATCCCAGCTAGAGCAACTAGCACCTCCTATGGAGAGAACAACTATACACAGCTGTCACTCATGTCAGCAGAACAAGACGTTGCTGAATTTTTAATATCACAGTAGGACCCCCAGCAACTTTGCCCCCTACTGTAAGAGAGGATCGTGAAGGACTGCAGCATTATTTCCATGTGCAAGTTAATCCAAACAAGCACACTTTAGAAACCAAAATATTGTATTTCTGTGTGGTTTTGTTGTTTTTGTAATGCACACATATGTAAGTAAAAAAAAAAAAATCTGTACATCATAATTTTTGCTACCTTTGGTCTCCAGCTTATACTTATTGGTGTGAAATGCTTCAGCAATACTGCTCAGGTAGAGGGTTCAGCTGATATCTGAAAAACTGAAGGCTTTAAACATAATAAATGCAGTAATTCTGCACCATTTAGCACGAACAACTCGGTAGCCAGATGTGTGTTGAAACCTTTTTATTTATTTATTTAGCTGATGCTTTTCTCTCTTTCATTGTCAGGTTTATAAATTAAACTACTTGTTTACCATTTATACAGCTGGATATCAAGTCAGAGATACTAAAGCAGGAGGGGGATTTGAACCTGGGTCTTTTCAGTATGCATTTTATATATAGATAAAGATTTAACAGACAGACAAGAGTTTGTATGAAGAAAGCAAACCAGCCAGGAAGTGATCATTTACCGAGGCCTTGAAATTAATCTTGTCGTATGATGAAACGGCAAAGATTCCTGCTACAGAGTTCTGTCTGTGTTTAATAGAAAATACATTTACTACTTTTCTTCCAGCTGGTATTAAGAAGTTTCTTGGCTGCTTCCCAGCAGATGTATCTTTTTGCACTGCCGTCGACAGCTGAGCTCTGGATTTGGGATTGTGCTTTGTTGGAGGGGTTACAGCATCTGCAGCAAAGCAGAGATGGTGGACCTTGTCCACATGGGCTTTTTGAATGTCACGAAAGCAGAACAAACAAAATGTCTAAGGAGCAGCTTCACACAAAATTTGCAGTTATTAGGTGGCGCTAAAGTTCTGGCCCACGAAACGGCACTCGATCGATCGATCTTTGCAGTCCACCGCTCTCGGGGGGGGGGGGGGGTAATTGATTTGGAGGCGCTGCTGCCATGGTGACATGGTGGCAGTCACATAGCTGCTGAAGGGACGGTCTGTACAGAACTGCTACCCACATAGTGACATCAGCCTCAAGGGGAGAATCTGGGGACCTGGCACATAGCAGAGTGATATCAATATTTTTGCAGTGGAGGAAGTATGAAAATGACTGTGTGAATCTGATATAGTCCCCTTACTGAATAACTCTGTATTCCTGGGTTGATTATGAGGTAGATCCTGTCAAATCCCTAAATCAGCAAATGCTCAGTAAGACTTTCCTCATTTTTGCAGGTGATCCAAAAATCAAGGACATTTTTTTGGTGTGTCAGCTCTGCTGTTGGCTGCTCCATGTTGTGCTCTAGGTAACATCACATATGTAGTCCCCCCGCTTATGACACGTGCGACTTGCAACGATCTGGACCTGTGACGGCTGTCACTTCAACCGTATATTATTTTTGAGTTCAGACGTTTGGTCGTAATGCTTCGCATGTAATATTGGACGTAGCGACTGCTCCATCTGCTGTATGATGACGCTGGCTGGCCGTGCTGCTGCAAGGCATCCATATTTGTCATTGACTCAGTCAGTGTTTGGGTGTTTATTGGTGAATGTGTCTTATTTAACGTTTTATTTACAGAATGTTACATTTGTGATTCCGTACCAGTGGCTAAGAAGCAAGAAGTGAAGAGTCTGGTGCTGAAAAGAAAAAGCAAAAGAAAATTCATCTGAAAATGAAAGTAAAAACTACAGTGCTGCATGAAAACCTAATTATAATAATGTACTGTATTTATATTATTATTCTATATTAGTATTATTTTAACATGAATAATATGGGAAAACGTGGAAAAAAGTAACAAAGCCATACTATACAACATAGTATTCATGTGTGTTCATTGTATACACCTATCATTATGGTTTATGGTGTATAATACAGCATAAAGGTATTTGAAACTTATGATCCGGTTGGTGGAACTGACCCCTGCTGCAGTTTGTGGTCAACCTGTAGTAGAAGACAAAGCCCGTAAATTTAACCTGAATCAATGTGCCTCGGATTTTGTGTCAACAAAGTGTACTCTTTCCTGAAGCCCCTCGAGGTTATAGTCCCTGTATGAAATCTTAGCCACAACTTTTGGTGTCTACTGCACTATATAGCTGATCGGTCACTCTCACAAGCAGTTGAATATCATGTAACTTGTGGGCACACTGTTAGGACCAGCTGCACGCTTTCAACATGTAACATGATCTGTTTGATCACCGTCTTCTCGTGTCAGTTTTGATGCAGTGCATGTACTGTGCTGTGCTACTTCAAGTTCCCCACCTGATGGTTGTCTTGCTTGCCAAGAAACAGACTATTTTAAGTTGCTGAATGGATTCCAGTTTCTCTTATGCATGCCCAGTTATCCAAGCCATTGCTCAGTGTGTCTTCCATCGTGATGGATTGGGTGTGTCTATAGGAGCCATGCTTTAGCTCCGCCCCAATTCCATCTCCGGACCAGCCTGGAAACACAGCCTAATGACATTACCATGCATCTCCGGCTATTACTGACACCCTAATGTGGACAACAATTTTTTTTTTTTTTTTTGCTGGCCCCTTGAAACGTTACATCTTAAAACCTCCATGCTTCCAATGCTGCTGAAAGAACCTAGCTCTCCTAGTGAGCTCCTAGTGAATTTTCTATTTAAATTAGAAAAGTATCTAAGCAGGTAGTTACATTCAGGGCTGACTGAGGTAGCAGTACAGAGATGCAGTGAGCATTGTCTGTTTCTCTGTGAAAAGTTAAGCAAAAATTATTAAAAATTCCACCCTTATTATAGTGAGCTCTTCCCTTCTGTCTCTCTGGCTGTCACACTGTAATGAGAGCAGAGGAGGTGCTGCTGGTCTGCCCTCCTGTTTCTATGGTGATGTAGTGGAAGTGGTTTCCTCTATGGCTTCCCCCTCTCGAAACACACACCCACACACTGCAGACACAAATGTCTACCGACTAACGTACCCCTCTGGCAGGGGGAAGCCGGGCGTTGTCTCACAGGCCTGAACTCGCACCAACTGTGCAAATGCCCATGGAGTCACTCGGTGTACTTGGTTTAAGAAAATCACTCTTTGTAGCCAAAGCCTCTTTCCTTCTGCACTTCTTAATGAAAAGTTCAAAGCACAGATTTAGGTGGGATCTGTGTAAGTGGTTCTTTATTTCCACTTATGAGGTTACACTCATACTGCCATATTTGAAGCAGCAGTGCTGTTCACTGTGCCATAGTGGTCTCGCTGGGGTCTCAGTGTTTGGGTGATGCAACTGGATGTGGGTTCAATCCCACTGTGTGGGGTTTGCATGCATTTCCTCTCACAGTCAAAAGACGTGCGTTTCAGGAAAATCGGTCACTGTAAATCGTGTGTCTGTACGTGTTTTGTTATGTAATGTAACCACGTAAGAATTATTCTGCCGATTCTTGTGAAGGTTTGCTCCAGTTTAATTCCTCTTGCCGAACTTTGCAGGAGGTAAAACAGTGATGACACAAAGTTGGGTGGTGAAAGGTAAAGGTGAATTCAAGGGAACAGCTTAACAGGAGCACTGTCAGCAAAGTAAATGTGGTTAAGACTTTGCAGACAGTTTAGGCAGTTCTGATTGTGATATGCAGGTCAGGTCTGACAGAAAGCTGCGAGAATTTTGGGCGAGGCGTCCCCGTTGTCCCAAGGTATTGTTGGCAGAGCTTGTGATGCAGACGGGCACAACTGGGTGGCTGTGCTTGTGTGGGTACTGTGTGCATGCAGGGTGTGTTTTGTAGCTGTGTGAAGAGCTGCGAGTGCAGTAAGGGAGGGCCGTCCATACAAGAGCCTGTGACAGCTAGCTGCCTGCTGTGGTGTCCACTGTCCCTCTCCTCAGTCTTCATGTGTACATCCACGTGAAATTGACGATGTCCCCGTTTACACCCATTTTGTAACATTTTTGCCTCTGTTTTCAGCTCTAATGCTGAGAGCCAGCTTTTTTGTCAGTTGTCAAAAAGTACAATACCATGGTACATGCTGGGCGGAATATTCTATTCATGCTAAAATAGAGCAGAATTATATTATACTCCGGTTTGTTTGCCTCATTATGTAACGGCGTAATACCTAAATTTGAATGCCATTAAAATGTGTGTCTGTCATTACCTTGTTTTTCTTGCTTCAAAGCATGATGGTTCACTTGCCGTTGGCAGAAGGGATCCTGCACCACTGCAGTTTTACCAGAATTCCCAATTAAAATACATTAAAATGTATAACTGTGTATGGAGTCTGCACAGTATGTACAGAATCGCTTATGCATTTATTAGACTATATAACAATAAATTATAAATGCCTTGTGCTTAGCTTGTTATAAAACATTCTTATCTCATTCTTGGCAGAGTGACTCTGCTTTTAAAGATGTAAAGAGTAGTTTCTTTTTTGGCAAATTGTGACCCCCCGTGCCAGAAATAGCTGCTTTTCGCATTACAGGACACAAGATTGCGGCAGCAGTTTCCATTCAGCTCTTTGCCAAAATGTGTGCGTGTGTATGATATATATCCCACATACAAATGAGCCAGGTCTTTCCTTAGATAGCTTAGCAACCAACTTCAGGAGATGGTGCTCTGCATGAGTAAGTTGCATGAATGTTGAGTGCTGTTATCAGAGGACTGAAACGTACGTGATAGATGAGGTTAAAATGTTTGTAGATGCATTGATTTCCTCAGCGTACTCAAGGTGAGCAGTAAGGAATGAAAGAATACTAAAGCCTTTCAGTTTCTCCAAAAGCTGCAGTCCACCAAAATAAGAGTGCCGGGATCCCTCAATTTACACACTTTCTTCATTCAAATTTGTACTATATAACAGCGCTTGGCTTTCGATACCTAATTTTTGATTTCTGGAAGTGTGTCCAAAAAAATTTGAATGACTGAAAGAGAAGAGCAATAATGTACAGCGGTTGGCCTTAGTTTTACAGTCAGCCATTCACTGTTGGTTTCCTGTCTCGTGTTCATTTTGTTTCGACACGTTTGACAGTGTTTCCGTTTCGATCTCGTAAATGAAGTGTAATTCGGCAAAGTGAGAACAAGAAAGGGTAGAAAAACTTCTGGAAATGAAGAAAAAGGCTGGAAAAGCAAACACAATAGCTGGAAGGTGAAAGTGATTAAAACAATTGGAAAAGGTGAGGGCCTTAAGGAGATTGATCTGGACATGCGTATGTCCCCGTCTTCTATTCAAACACCCCTCGTCCTAGGACAAGTCGCAGTCAACTGTTGTTCTCTTCATTCGGTGAGTGCCTTTTGTTTTTATGTAAAGTTCTTTACTGAATGTTCATGTTTCCTGCTGGATATAAGGAAAGCAATTTGTTTCCGAATCGTACTGGCTACAAACATACCTATTAATGACCCCATTGAGCGCTTGGTAATGAGGAAATCAGTTTTGTGTTTTATGTCCTATTGAAATCCTGGTGTTTCCAGTGTTTTAATATTTTGGAAAATCGGTTTGGGGTTGTTGGATGGGCAGGGTACTCAGTAGTCAGTAGCTGCTTGTCAGTTCAGGGTTGCAGTGGCCTGGAGCCTATCCGTAAAACGTAATACACGAGGAATGACAGTCTTACTCAGTCACAGGTCAGTCACACAGACTCATTTGCTCACACACATACGCTAATGGAATTTTAGTCACTCATCCAAGTGACGCGCACATCTTTAGACGCCCGGGGGGACTCATTTGAACATAGGGAAAACATGCAAGTTGCACACACAAAGGAGTTGTGAGACATTATCTGTATTCTCCTCTCTGCTACTGTTACCCCATTTTTCTTCTCTTCTCCATGTCATTTTGTATAAGATTCAAGTCCATACTTGACTGACTGGGTGGAAATGCACACTGCAGATATGATTTACTTGCAGATGTATGACCACTGATGCCAAATGGAAGTGAGGTCTCTGGAGGGAGATGTGAGCATGGGGTGCTCTCCCAGGAATTATAGTGCTGTGTTTTCCCACAAGAACTCCCACATGTCACAAAGGAATTGTGTGCAAAGATGGGGCAATGTGGTTATAGGGTGTCTAGAGACTGTCGTTTGGATATACATTTTTTTTCATTTAGTAGGTGCTTTTCTCCAACTCAAACAAAAGTGCTTTTTACCAACAGGCAGGTATAAGTGCAGACACCGACAAGAAGGGGAGACGCGCAGGAAGACGGCGGAACGCTGAATCCATTGGGATTCCCTGGTGTTTCTTACATAAAAGCAGTTTTCAGCGCAGCAGAGTGGAGCTGTCGGGTTGCAGCCATGGCGGAGAGGGCATCCGGGGTCACACCTGTACTAGGGGGTTTTTAGATGAAACGCAATATTGCTTGCATTAGCTGTACTTCTGAATCTAATTTTCATCTGACTTAGTTTACGTTTCAAAGTCTCCAAAGTGGCTGTGAGGATTCCTTCCTGGAAAGTGGACAAGAAGAAATACTTTCCATTTTCAGACTTCTTTTGAAGCCTAGCTGTGAAAAGCGCCCATTACAGGGAAGCTCTGAAGCGGAGTGCGTCTGTGTAAAGTGCGGCATCACAACCGCAGCTGATAACGTTTCTGTCAGCCAAATATGAAATAAAGCCAGTTTACTTAAGTGTTTACTGTGTTATAGGACCACTGAGCAGCCGTATCAAAGCGGTGTATTAGGATTAAAGGAGAGGAATGCAGCCATTCTCGGAGGTGCACCCATCGCACCATTGCACAGGTTTGAAATCATCAGGAGTTCAGTTTAATACCTTGACTTCAACTTACAAGGTATAATGTTTTCAAGGACTCAGTTTAGATTTTGTGTCCCTGCTGGCAGCAGAATGGTGCAAGGCATTTACTTCTGTATTTGTTCATGTAGCAGAGCCGGATTCGGTTCCACATTCGAATCCACGAGACGCCAGCGCTACCCGTTGTACGGTCATGCAACTGCATGACTAACACTGCCTGTACTTGTCTGTAGTTTAGTTGTATATGTACAGATTGCCTGTATCAACTCTTGGTGCAAATTTCAATTATCCAAATATATTACACGCCGTCTGTAATAAAACACTTTGTTAAAGTACTGGAGCATATTTGATCTTAGTAATAACAAAATATTAAATTTTTTTTATTTTTATGATGTCGTAGCTATTGTAGATGTTTCAGATTTGTTCGGACTGCGCTATTTACGTCCTTTCATTTGCAATATTTGAACAGAACGAATGCAGTGTGTTAAAAGCATGTTTCTGCAGTGCCTCCTTAACTGGAAAAGTGCTTAAAAATACATGACATTGCTTACACATGAAGACCAACTCCACAGCCCACCCAGAAAGCCCTTAGAAATGTATAATTCATCAGTCTCAGAAATATAATTAATTAGGAAGCATTGACTATATCAGTTTTCGGAAACCCTTGCAGACAACCGTATTAAATTAATTGTCAAGTATGCTGCTGCTACACTTTTTCAGTTCTTTTGTTTTTATTGTTTGCAAATGCTGGGAGCGTTTTCCATTGCGTCATATGTACGGGCCAAAAATCAATCCGGTGTAGTTGCCAGTGGAGTTCAGGCTAAATGCTTCTGATAATTCGATATGAGATTCACTCCTCCACTCTGGAACTGATAGCCATGCAGCTTTTGGGAGCTTCAGTGATTTATTCTGTTGGCCTCACTCACCAGACATGTTGCCATAGTGTCAGGTGCAAAGATAACTTGACCATTTTGCTGGAAGTAGATTGTTTGGAATTACAGTGAAACGAATGTTTCGATGTTGAATGGCTTTGTGTTTGAATGTAATTATTAATGGAACAAAGACAAATTATTTCTAGCCTGTTGAACCACTACAGTCTAACTGAGGATTTGTTTCTCAAAGACAATATTTTACCAGCATTCTGATCATGATGTGGTCCTTATGCACATTAATAAATAAAATGCACTTAAAATTCTTTGTATGAACAGCTATGTGATGTGACATATTAAAATATGTTAAAGAACATTTAGCTGCATTGTGAAGAAGTAGGCAGGAAAAGGACTTTGACACCACAGAGTCACAAGTTCTTTCGTTGCTGTCTCACGATGCCTCAGGAATCAAGTGCTGGACATGTTTTGAAAGGAACTAATTTCAAGTACTAGTAGTAAAGTATTCAAGTAGTATTTCAATTTGAAGTAATTTCAGACAAAACAATGTGATAGAACAGGAAATGTTTACATACGTACATGTTGCTCTTATTTTCAGTTGGGTTCCACCCTAGCATTTCCACGCAGTATTAGTATACTTGGGAAATGAATGCAATGTATATAATCTAAATGGGAGAAACTTATTGCTACACATTTAAAAACAACAGGTAGCTACAGTGCCACCCGGTTACTATGTGAGGACTGTTGTGTTGTTCTGCAGAGAAGTGTTATCCATATCCAAAAACATACGACACATTATTATGTGATGTGCTGCGATATGTTTTATTTCATAACAGAGCTGTTTAGTTGCAGTGCTACAGCTGCAAGCCAGTGAGTCTTTGTTCCAGCTGAACTGTGAACCACTCAGTTCTACTTACTCTGTTCACTGAGCCTGTTTTTTCCCTTCGCTGAGCTGTTGAGGGGTCCTGCTGGACTCGGCTCTCCAAGACTGCAGTTCCTATGTGCCGGAGCCAATGTTGAGATTTGTCTCTCTGCCCTGCATCAGTCTTTCTACTTGGGTTCTGTTTCTCTTTGCCCTGTATTTTACCTGTCTCTCTGTGACAGGTAGGGATGTCTCTATTATTCGATTTCACAATTAGCCATGATTGGAAAAAATCACAGATTATAGACTCTGAGAATTTTAGAAAACACTTTAAAATTGTACTTTAGAAGACTCCATTCCAGGTTTCCCTGAAAATGTCTCGAGTGAGTCATGTTTTGTGATGTGAGTCACACCTCAGCTTTATATTCAGCAAAAAATCCCTTTCAATTGGTAAGTGGGGGAGCATTTTGGATATCATAATCGATCAGAGGGTAGTAGAAGTCAACGGGTATCCAATTTGCAAAATCCACCAAAGGTTCAAACACTTCTAATGTGCTTCAGCATCTCCATGATCTCCATCCATCTCTCTGTACACACGTCAAAGTGGATGAAATAAACTTGCTAACATTAGTCTTAAGTTAGAGGCTGGTGCTCGCTGTACCGGTTCACAGCAGAGCAGCTTTAAGGTTACTTTTGTTATCTTATACAAAGTTCATTTTGTGGGAACACCTGTGTCACTTATAAGTATTTTTCCTGTAACTGGTGCTTTCCACCAGTCTGTTCACTGGCCCTCCACAGTAAATGAAGTATTTGCCCCGTTGTGATTTCCCCTTTTATTGCGTATGTCACACTAAGTGGTTTCAGGTTTTTAGACAAAGGGAACCTGAGTAAACACGAATTTACTGCAGTACCATAACATTGGCTGACAACTCTGCTACAATGTACCATATTTGTTATTTATTTGGCCAGTATTAGGGTGTCTATCAGCAGTTGCATTTTATGTAGTAAACCATTTTACTTTCAGAATATTCCTTTTTAATAATGGCCAGCCATTGAAAAGAAATGTGACGTGGTGGGGCTGAAAAGGTGAAGGAAAATACATTCAGAGAAGAAAAGGTCATTATGGGAATATATTATATTATACTATATAATATAATACTGTATTTTTGTTGTTATATTTATTATTGTTATATTTTAAAGTGAATGTGTAGAATTAGTGAGAAAATGTAACAAAATCCTGTTATAGGATGGAACTTTATTGATCATTGTAGGGAAAGTCATGAATTACACATAATTTATACACAGCCATTATACTTCATAGCATTCATGCATGGTGATTGTTTATATATGCTTCTGGTTTCTATAATACAATATAAGGGGGTTTCTGACTAAATGAAATCTTCTTCTAATAAGGTTATCAGAGTGGAATCCATCGTAAATTGTGAATATTATTTTTTTCTTCACTCAGGAAGTTTTTATCAAGAATGGATCCTTTTCAGTAGGGAGAGTTAATTTCGCTATTCAGTCATGACTGTTATCCTTTCCTTCTCACCACACAATTGATCACTTAACACACACACACACACACACACACACACACACATACACAGAGTATTTGCTGTCAGTGATGGGGTGCTCCATTCCATAGCATTACGTTCTTAAAAAACATATATCATTTCAGCATGGCCTGTGAGCCCTGGTAATGTTATGGCATTTGCTTTTCAGGATCGTTTACGCAACGGGCTCTATTTTCATCAACTACATTACTTCTCGCAGCAAGAGGATGGCCTTCCCATTTCAGCGTGCTCAGGGGATGTAAACGCAGACAGGATGATGATCCAGGCTTTTACGCTAATGTGTTTGCCTTTCAGAAATCTATCTATCATGTTTTTTAAGTGTTTGACAATTTGTCTTTTTTCCCTTTCTTTTCTGATAAGCATCTTAACATATTTACAAATAGCTGCAGAGCTCAGAAGATGTATTCGTGTTCAGAACAGGGATATTCACCTGAAAGTATATACAAACACATTATTTTGCATTATGATGTGTTAAAAGCATCGTTTTGGCACTATACTTCTGCACAAAGTGACAAAATTGCTATAATCTGACAATTACTCTTCAAAGTATGTATGTTCCAGCCAGTATAAACAATATTCTTTTGTCTATACATCATAGCATTGCTGTTACACAATATATAATAGAGCAGTGGTATAATAATGGCATCCAGAGTAGCTGGAACAGGGTGTAGTGCATGTTTATTGCCTCTTTTCAGTTGCACATTTAAAAAAAAAAAAAAAAAAAAAAAAAAGCTCTTTCCTCCTCTGTACACATTTCCAAGATTTAATTTCCTCATTTTATTCTTTCTAAAAGATGAGTGGCATTTCCCCCATCTGCATACAAAGTCACTGTTATGCTTTTACATTGAATATTAAGATGAAAATTAAACTAAACTCTCTTTTTAGTTGTCTTACTCTTTCAGTAAAATTAGTCAGAAGATTGTTTGTTTTTTTTTTTGTTTTTTTTTGGAAATTAATACTGGTGCACTCAGAGAATATGAAACTTAAATCTGAATATCATACCCATGTGCCACATTAGAATTTAAGGGCTTGTCCTAGATGTATAGTAAACAGAAAGATGGTCATCTAGGAATAATTCACACAAGGTGTGCACCAATTCACGTATTTTTGTTTTTCGTAATAATTACATTTTCTATTAGTTTTGTGCATGCATGTGTGAGGTTCTGCTGATAAGATGGGGACCTTCACACTATGAGATGAATCCAAAAGAGTCGGTAAAAGGGCATCCTTTCCTGTAACATATTGGGTGTTTACTTTCCTAATGCCTCACTCACATATGAGCAAACTAAACCATGAAAATCAATTTAGTGGTTTGCTTTAAATTGCCTGGCTGCAGATGCAGGCAGAAATGCAATAAAGGAAATGATGGCGCTCGGCTGTCTAAGTTATCAGAGGGTCCATTAAGTGACTAATTTCCTACTATAACCGTGTGCTTCTGGGTGGAGATGGCTCTTCCTCTCCAACTTTGCCCAGCTGTTCTCTTTGCACAATGGGATGACACAGCATCACAAAACTGCAGCTCTTGGCCATCTTCACAAAAAACTTCACCTCTAACATTTTATTAATATATTGTTCCTCTTTAAAAGTTGCTCATCCTAGAAGCTGAGAGGTAAATCACTGCTTTATAAACAGTGTTGGCTTTAGTTCCATTTTACTTTTTTGGTTTCTGTAAGTTTGCTGCCATGAAGTGTAGGAACAATAACAGATGTGTTCTTACATTGAGTGTGTGTTAGTATTGCTACAGCACACAGGCCCAGAAGGTGTGAAATACTGTAGCAAGAGTTTTACTGCAAGTGCTTGAAATGAACTCCATTTCCCATAACTCCCTCACTGATGGCCCATCATGGCAATGATGCTGCCTGTTTACAAGGAATCAAATGAAAGATGTAATACTTGACTACCATGATGTTGACAAGAAGACAGAGGCAGGTAGACAGTACTTGATTGATCTTCTTCTACTTGTGAAACTTCATATTCATAAAAGTAAATTCACTTGTGAAAATCGTTTTTTTGTGGTGGTGCCCAGCAGCATCTTACTTTTTTGACCCTCAATGCCTCTAAATACTAGTTTTGTATACATTTAAACCTTTCTGTTTAAATAGGGTTTTTTGTTCCACTAGCATTTGCCATGTTTGGTCTTTGTTGTATTGTTTGCATAATATTTCAGTTTATTCTATTTTATATCATCAGTTTATTTAAAAATAGAGTTTTTTGTCAATCAACCCGAAACAAATTTTCCCACGAACAACATGTCTGTTTTTGTATGTGGACTAACTGATCCATCAAACTGCTCAGGATGGGGGAAAAGCCCCAGTATTTCAGACTGCTGCTGAAGTAAATGATAGAAACTGGAGTGATTCCGGTTAATGTCACATCAGTGGATTGGAAGAAAGACTGATGCAGGTGTAAAACTCAACCGTTTATCTGTTTCCACAGGGTGTGTAGTGAAAAAGAACTATTAGAAATATGGATTATGTCCACAATTAATATCATTAATTCATCTCATCTTCCTAGCTAATCTCTGTATTTTAATAATTGTGTATCCAATAGGAAATTTCACAGCGACATTTTTGACAATTGAAAAAATTTGGATGAAGGGCTATAATAGTCATTGTTAGAAAAACAGTTAAACTGGTTTTATTCGAGCTTACTGGCAATATTTGCATTTACATGTGTAACAGATTATTATTAGGTCAGGTACCACGTGGTCAATGCGATTCATATTGTACAATTTGCGTTTCTATTTTCTTATCCCCCCGATGACTCACTAATGACTGGAGGCAGAAAATAATTCGAGAAACTTTAACTGCTAAGAGTTTTGACGTGATATTTACTTAAGGACACATGTTACTGTAACACTAACATTTGCATTTATACATCTGAGACAGACTTTTCCCCACAGCAACATACAACTCAGAGTAAACAAAAGTGTCTTCTGCAACAGAAGTCTGATACACACAGGATGATCAAAAGACAGCTTATTTGTCTGATACCATCATGTTGCTGGCTCACGTAACTGCGGTGGCTGCCTGTAGAAGTCCCATTCAGATGGCAGATGGGTGGTCAACCACTTGCTCAGACCCCGGTTGTGACCCTATGCAAGAGACATACTGTGAGGTAGGTAACTCTGGACATGATGCCAGTGCATCACACACTCGTAAACAAGGTGCCGTTTAGAGTCACTGAACGCTGAAACACATCTCTTTAGATGGTGGAAGCAAATCCATGCCAGCATGGGGAGAACATACTAACTTTACACATCCTCAATCTGATTCAAACTCAGCCCAGGTGCTGTGAGTCAGCAGCACTACCTGCTGTGCCACAGTGCTGCCCACATAACAGAGAGTGTTGAACCCATCTGTGTAGCTGTTGGGAGACTGGGAGAAAAGTAGGTCTGGAACATATGGGTGCTGAAACCCTTCTTGAATTCTGGGTGGGATGATATTCCAAATTCTTTGACTAACAGATTGGTGCGGTGCCGGTAAACTGTTAAGGGCACATTTACAAATTACGAGCCAATGAGAAACCGTCGTACACTGAATTGAGGCTGGTTTGCATTTATGCTTTATCTTGCGAACGTTGTGACACAATGTGTTTGATGCCATTCTATATTTCCCACAGCAGCACGTTTGTCTTGTGCTCTGTGGGCATTCAAGCTAGAATGGGGATGACCTCTGAATGTTTGTGGTCTTCAGAGGTCTTTAAGGCGACTCTTCTTATTTTTTCCTCCTGTCACTGTTCCAGTTTAATTCACGTACTCTCTCCAGATTTCTTCAGCAGTGGCCTTCTAATGAGGTAATGGCACTGCAGCCGCTCCCCAAGGCTCTGACTGCAGAAATACGATTTGTGTCCGAGCCTGGCCAATGTGGCCGGGAACTCTTGGGTCTGGAAAGCCAGACTTTCCTGTTCAATATCAGTGGATGCAGAAACCTTCATCAAAACTCATTCAGACAAGATGCTTTTTTTTAAAAAAATTTTTTTTTTGCTTTTTCACCTTTGGTGATTTTTACAGTGTAGTCTCATTACAGGTAATGGTGTAAACTAGAAGTGACTCAGTTCCTTTTTTTTAATAACTCGTTCCATTAGCACCAGATCAAACAGGGATGCATTAGTCGGCCGGTGTTAACATTTATGAACACGGCGAGAGTGTAGCATTTAGCAGTTTTAATTGACTGGAGTACCACACATGGAGAAATGTCGGCTTTGCTGCACTACAGTTTACGTCTGAGCCCTTTGAGATTTGTATAATTCATTTCTATGCATGCTTATTTAAATGAGAGATATTACTGTCTGTCTTATCATAGGGTAGGTGTATTGAAACATGAAAATACACATTAATAGTAGACAATTTGAAAAGCTGCAGAATAATTTTTACATTCTGATGTTTAAGAAGATCTCCCCAAAATCTGTGTTGCCTCCTCTTTTACCTACTAATTGTGACTTGTAGTGGTTCATTTACACAGTCCTGCAGTATATGTTGCTCACACATAACCTTAGCGCCCAGTACATCTTGGGGGTGGTTACACCTCCCGCACCTACGACCGGTATATTCTAGTAGGAAACTCAAGGGTATACTGCACATGTGTAGTACATACAGTAATGTTTGGAGGCCACCTAACAGTACAGTGCTGCACACATAATGTTTTAGAAGAGAGCCGATAGGTTACAGTCATAGCTTATTTGGTTGAAACTGTCACTGATGAGCAGTTTGGGTTTTTTGAACAGGATACTGAAATGGATTCAGTGTCAGTTTTATTAGGAACACCAGACAGGACCCTCCTTTGCCTTCCGAGAAGCCTGAATTCTTTCTGGCATGGATTCAACATGATCCTGGAAACATTCCTTAAAGATTCTGACCCATGTTGACATGATTGCATCGTGCAATTGCTGCAGACTTGTCAGCTGCACATTCATGTTGTCAGTCTGCTGTTCTCCTGTATTTTGCTGCTGCTCTATTGGATTCAGATCTGGTGACTGGGGAGGCCATTTGAAGTTCACTGAACTCATTGTCATGTTCATGGAACCAGTTTGAGATGAGTTGTTCTGTGACATGACAAACTATCATGCTGGAAGCAGCCATTTGAAGATGACTAAATTGTTACCATGACTTCATGCTATTTAAGCCAAATTCTGACCCTACCACCATGTAGCAGCAGAAATTGAAATTAATCACCCCAGGTGATGTTTTTCCTGTCTTCAACTGTCCACTTTCGATGAGCCAGTGCCCACTGTAGCCTTTGCTTCTTGTTCTTGGCTGACAGCAGTGAAACTCGATGTGGTCTCCAGCTGTTGTAGCCCATCCGCCTCAAGGTTCAACGCATTCAGAGATGCCTTTCTGCCCAGCACTATTGTAAAGAGTGGTTATTTGAGTTACTGTAGCCTTCCTGTCACCTCAAGCAAGTCTGGCCATTCTTCTCTGGCTTCTCTCATCAACATGGCTTTTCTGCTCACAGAACTGCTGCTCACTGTGTTTTTTTTGTTTGTTTGTTTGTTTTTTGCACCATTCTTTGTAGAAAGGAATCACAGGACAGCAGCAGTTTCTGAAATACTCAAACCACCCCATCCAGTACCAACAACTATGCTGGTCAAAGTCACTTAGATCACATTTTTCCCCATTCTGAAGATTGAAGAGAAAAATTCACTGAAGCCCAGATAACTGCATGAACAAGCAGGTGTACAGGGGTTCCCAATGAAGTGGCCTTTGAGTGTATGTACTACTGTTCCTTTAGATTTTTTTTTTTTTAATACTTTTGTGTGATGCGAGGTAGTTGAATAACCTAAAGATGTTACATTGAAAAATGGACATACCAACGACCAAACTAGAATCTTGAATTCTCTTTGGAACTGGACTTCCGACGGAGCAGGATATGAGCACCGGTCAGAGCAAATTAGCAAAGTATATTTTATGACTCCAGAGGTAACAGACATGAACCTCCAGCTATTAGCAAAGTTGTATACGTATCTGCTGCTTCCTGTCCATCTTCTATGCGTCTGAGTGCCAGACTCGCTGAAGCAGTAGGTTATAGTCTGAGAACACAGAACAAAGTTGCAAAGATGCAATGAGGCCCATGCAGGCTGGAGCCCAGGGGCTGGACAGCTGAGCACCATGACACCTGGTTCACAGGATGAGGGTGTTGAGAATTTCTGCGACTTGTGAAGTGTACATTTTTGAAATGCATACATTTTCTCACCTCTTTGTGAATTTCTTATCTTACACGAGGAAGCAGTTACTGCTACCAAACAAAATTAATACTAATTGATATATATTAGTTTTTCGTGTAAGGAGCAGTAGATTCAACAGATACTAAGTTTTTGTTTCTTTTTTTGTAATTCAAAACCATAACTGAACAAAAACAAAAATAATGAAATAATCCGTCTCTCCTCTGTTTCAGTCTTAAGCAGTTGTAAAAATAGTTGTACAGACTGTCTTTGGTCCTCATTATTGTACTTAAGGCCCAAAAAGTATTTATTTTGTATTTGAAAATCCTTGAAGCTTACACAGCTAAAACATAGTTCCCGATCTCTTGTGCAACTGGCAAAGATACGAGACGTAAAGGAGAGAGTAAAAATATGCTGACACAAAGTTTTTCGGTGTGCACCGAAACGTCCGCTTCCCAACGCAAAAATGGCAGCAGCTAACAGTCACAAGACAGGGCTACTGTAGTCAGACAATGCCTGTCTGTGGGGGGCAGTGGGGCTTGTGATCCATCATTTTGCCATCTTCAGCTTCACTGGTTTGATTGCTGCATCCTCTGCAGTATCCCGGAGCAAGGAACTCGTTCACTCCAGTACGGATACCCTGCCTTGCCGAGTCTCACGTACCACATGGAAACAGTGGACTCTGAAAAGGTGGGCGAGTGTGACAAGGGACTGTATGATGAGTCACCGTGTCCTCACTGTGTCCTCTGCAAATGGATGTGCATTTGTGCAGCAGCAGTTTGAGCTCCCCTCCCCCAGGTAGTCGACTCCGACACCAAGAGGTTCTCGTGGTTCCGTAATCGTGTGGCGCCTTTCCCCTCAGCAGGCTGAAGTAATGCAGCACACCGTGTTATTGTCCGGCACAAAACGTGCGTCCTGCCTCTCACTCATGTCTTTCCAGCGAGGAGAACGTCTGCATTTATCTTCAGGGTGTCAGGTTTTGATGCACAATAAGTACCGGTGGAAAAGAGTTACAAGTCAGCATGGATCTGTGTGAGATCAAGCAGCCTTCTTCTAACATAGTGTTTTTATTCCTGGGGAAGGCTGTTTACCTGAACGTCACTGGCAAGATGCGTTTCAGGCGTTGGGTTTCAAACAAACACGCTACCCTCATTTTAAAAGATTGCATTTACCTCAGGTTGTAATTTTAGCCACCTATGTCTGTCTTTGTGCCCAAGCCCAAGTTTTATTCGACTGCCAGCTGTGATCTTAAAAGTCTTAAAGCGTAGTGTGGTATCTGGACATTTGCATTTTGAGATGAGAACAGCAGAGAAGCTGAGGGAAAAACAGGGCGCCCCATATTTTTCACATTGCAGCGGTACCTCATGTCACAAACAATCAAGTTCGAAATTTCTGAAGATACGACCATTCCCCCGAAGATTTATTTAATTGCTGTTCTATTCTGCTCTAGTCAACCGTCTTATTTTCAAAAATTTATGTCTGTTGCGGAGTGAAAATGGTCTTCTTTTCTGATATTAATGCAGCCATTTTAGTTTCAGACTCGGTTAAGGTGAGGACGGCTTAATGGCTGAGCTGACGGCCTTTGCTGTAGTACACAAGGCCGTCTGTGGGCTGGTGTGGTCAGCAGACTACCAGGTCATGGTTGAATCTAATGCTCGGGCTCATTTGCAGGGTCTTTATTTGTAAGCAATGTGAATTAATAGCAACAATCAAAAAACATGTCGTTTTTGCTCTGCAATAGACTGAAGTTTCGGAAAACAGGGCAGTAAAGGAAAGGTAGTGCTTGTATATTGAAAACTGTGGCTTGATTGTTTCAGTTTTATTTCTTTCTGTCTATAGATCTATAATCTATAAATACAATAACGCTGCAGCTGCTCAGCAGTTCTAGCACACGTTCAGAAAAATGAAACAAATCAGATTCCAAGATTCCTAACTTTTCTGGAAAAATAAATGTATGCATTCAGTAACATCTTTAATAGAACTACCAGTTTAGTCCATTATATCTTTTGTGTCTCACGCTTTGTTTGGTGACATTACAGAAGTGAATCGATAGGTGTGCACCCAGATGTACAAATGTTTGCTACAGCTAGAGTGACGTTGTACTTGGACAAACACATGCTGTCTGTTGAGCAAATCTGTCTAGTGGAGGTCAGTGTCCCTTCCTCTCAGTCTTTAGCTGTAGTTTGAATGATGACACCTGTCCATCAGAATACATTTCAAATGCACAAGACAGAGGCTGTCAGCTTGCAGAAGACAATCTGCTTCAAAAAACATGAGCTGCAGGGTAAAACTGAGCAACCTAATTTCACACTGTACAGCTGAGAGGACTTCTGTGCCACGATCCCTCATGTATGGATCATGTTCCAGCCTCGCCACAGCGCGAGGGAGCAGAGTTCTGTTCTGCAGGCCAGCGTTTGGTCCTTTTATTGCTCCGCATTTAGCTGCAGGCTGAGGGGAATGTTGTTTGCTGGGCCTGTTTTTCCTCATGACGGCAGTTTCAACACAGTCCTACTGATGGCAGTGGCGGAAGGAGCAGGGAAGGACGGAGCTGAGGGAAGAGATATTAATGATCTTTATTAGACTGTAATTGTGAGCTGATTGAAATGTTCTGGTATCAGCACATCATCTTTATTACAGCAACACTTCAATTTATGAGGCTGATTTTTAATCTTAGCCTACCCAGAAACTTATTGCATTAATTTCAAATAATTTTGTGTTGTTTAAGCAATTCTTAGCCGTCTATACAGAAAGTCATAATGTACTATCAACGGCTTATTGCACAACTGTCTACGTCTGCCGTGTTTTTTTCCCCCCTCATCTTTTATTGTCTACAAATTTCATTCAGATTCTGTGTTTAGGGGTTACTTTTCCTTTTCTGACTGAGCTTTTTTTGGTGTTTTGCTTCACTCTCAGGGGAGATGTGCTAGAACAAATATGTCACTGATCTCCTGAATTTGAAACTGGTGAGAAACGTCCGCCAACTCGGGTTTATGTTCTCGCACTGGTCAAGGAAGTATGGTCTAATTGATATCCCCAGGCCTTTAGCAAAGCTGCAATCTGGACAGTGATTCTGGCGTTGTGACATGGACAACAAACACTGGATATTTTGGAACAGTAATGAGTCACATCGATGCTGACTGGCCATTGATTCTGCTGAGCTCCCGATTGGCAGATTAAACTGACCTCAATACTTCAATTTGTCTAGAATACATGGAAAAAGGGCAGTTATCTCCATGGTCCACTCTGTATATAATCCCCTTCTTCACGCCTACAGAGGAGCCTTAAAATACCTCATAAATACTACATTTCCAAGCCATTAGAGTCGACAATGTCATGTACCAACAACCTCAAGTACTGGACAGGATATTTGCAGATGTTTAGTCAAGGGCTTTTGTGGAAATATCTGAGAGCTCTGTAATACTTTATTATGACAACCTTCCACTGCAGTGCCGCCCTTTATATTGCAGCAAAGGCAATTGAGAAGCCGAGAGTTCTCCACTACCTTTCAGGGATGTTCTTCTACTTGTCTAATGAGGTTTACATGCACTTGAAGCTCATTGCCATTGTGCATGTTAAGTTCTCGCAGGCTACCGCTTCAAGGAGGGTCCAGTGAAGTAAGTGGTGTTTCTCTCCTGCACGTTCCCCCTTACTGCCCTTGGTCGGCAGCCAGGGTCTCTGCACTCTCCGGGTCCAGCAATTCCTAGCGAGTGGAATCGGCTGAGCGAGACCTTTGAAGCCATCCACAATGACAATAATTTATGATTAGTGAAATAAAAAGTAGTTGGAGAGAACATGTGATGCGTGGCGGTGTTTTGTGTGGAAGGTGTGTGTGGTAACCGTTGTTCCGACAACCTGCAGTCACTCTCTTAGCTCCCTTAGTGGGGTTAGGCATCCATAGGTGGCTTATGTCCACGTCTCACACACCCTGTGTCTTCCTGTGGTGTCCGTTTTCTTATAACAACAACAAACAGAGCTGTGTAGCTGCTTCTGCCTGTTGAAAATAAGTTCTACACATGCAGTGAAAATGACGATTTGTCTGAGTAATAATTTGACACTGGTTACGTTCTTGTTGCTTTTACTTCACTAATAGGATTTTTTTAGTTCCTTGTTCAGAAACACAATTGGAAGTGGTGAGCATTCTGGATGACTGCTGAAGGCATCCCTCTTGTCACAGTCAGCTGGTCAATGACAATCCCTGCTACTTTGTATGCACGGTATATGATCGTGTCGATTTTAAATGTTTTATTCAGCATAAACAAACAAACTATACTGTATTGTATACAGTCAGCTCTTTGAGTGTCAGATGTTTTTTATAGCAATACTTATTGGTTGAAGTGGGCTGGTACTGCAGTACGGAGCACGGCACTTTGTTTTACTCTTTGGAGAAATGAGATTTTTTTTTGTTGTGTAGCAGCACTTCTCATAAGCTCCTGGTGCTCTTTTCTACCCCCGATTGACCAGATTCCCCGATTAAGATGCTCTCCTGGAAAAAGACCGGGGCAGTACACGGCCATTATTTATAATAGCCTTCATAACTACATTTTATTACCCAGGGTGCACTAAGTAAACACTGCTAGTCGGCTCAGACGTCTCTTTCCTACTGTTCATTGTCCCCTTTTTAAAGAATGCATGCTTTTGGAACATCAACAATATCTCCCAACTTTTTTTATTCACTGCAGAAATTCAAAATGTACTATTTAACAGTTTGTTGATGTCAACCGGAACACCCGCCAGCATGCCAGTGAGGGGAGCACCTGCGCTGGTTTTCTTTGCTCCTCAAGTGCTATTGATGCCTAGTTTTTCAATGGCACAGCTCGTGGTGATATGAGTTCACCATCCGATGATGTGAAGACTTTGACTGTTTTGAAATCCTATCAAAGACGAGACAAGTAATTAAATATGATTAAAAAGTCATTCTTGTTCTGATATTTCAGAAACTCTCTTTGATTAACACTTGACATTAGACTCTGCTTCTGTCTCTGTTTCTCTTGTAGGCCCACTATGCTAACAGCAGTTCGCATTGTAAAATTTTTTTAGCATTTAACTGTCAAAGGGTCACATTAATGGTAGTTTGTTGCTGTTCAAAGCTGCTGACTTGTGTAAATCCAATTAATATCTTACATGTGCTGGTGTGCTGCGTAAAACTTACAGGGCACACTTAAAACGGTCAGATATGCTCCTGCGGCAGCAACACAGGTTTACAAGAATGTCCGAGATGGAAATGTTCCCAGAACCGTTGCTTGAATTAAGGAACCAGAAAACCTTGATAGGCAGAGCTGTAAATAATGAACAGCTCCCCAATGAGGATGTCACTGGGATACCTGTTTCTCCACAGTGTGGAAATATTCCTTCTGATGTGCCATTTTGAGTTAGTATTTGGTTGTCTGAGTCAGGCTAGAGGTACACGGAAGATGAGAGGTGAAAAACAGTGTGGAACAGAAGAGGAAGAAGGGCTTTGTGAAGACATCCCATCACTGTGTGTCATTAGGAAATTTAATATTCAGTATTGCACCACACTGATCAGAGTAATGTGAACACGATGGCCCAGATGGGGAAGTGAGTGATCGAGGCGGTAGGTTTCACAGGTGTAGTGTGCTGGCGTTCTTAGGGGAGAACTTCACCGGGGCCTCCGCTGGGGTGTCGGAACAGAGCTGATACGCATCTCTGTCCCTGCCTGCAGCACCATTGAGCTGAACGATCACTGATGACTCCCTTCGCCAACCCTTCCGTCACCTCGTCCTCTTACATCCCATGTCTCCTTTCCCTACCTCCCCCACCACCTACCATTTATTTCCCAGTGTACTCCTCTCTCTGCTCTCCAGTGTTCTGTCTGGTGTGGCTTTCTCTTTGGCTGCTGCTGCAGGGTTTGCCGCTCCTCTATTCCCTTTAGCGAAGAGGACTATAGAAGCAGACGGTGCTTGGCAGGAGGGCACAGATAAGCAGGGACCTGTGGGCAATGGAGAGCACCACGGAGACAGTTCCCCTTCCCTCTGCATTCCTCTGCCTCTGAAGCCCGAGTGCCTCCATTTCAGGCAGCTAGTGATGAGCAAAGGAGCGGTTAAGGCCCAAGGCCAGTGATTATGCGAACCCCCAGAAGGAGAAGGAAAATGCTCCAACTCATCTACTAGAGAAGCCCACCTAATTTCACTGATTAGTCATTTATGGCTTTCATCTTAATTTACTTTAATGAGGCATTGCACAGTGCTAATACTCCATCACTTTTCATCTCGGGGTTCATCTGATCGCAAATTCACTGTTGCACGACGTATATATTCTCTAGATCTGCCCACACATAAATCTCACCCTTAATCTCTGTCACATGCTTGTTCTCAATGACTGCTCCTAATGGCACCATTCATGGGGCCTTTTATCTGCTCATGGCTGATACTTATCAAGTTTTGCCTTCAAATGTGTCAGAAATGTGAAAGACCGTTCTTTTTTTCCCAGTTTTCCAGTCCTCTGCACTTGTTCAAATTAATATGGTTTACGAACCTCCAGGTCTGACTTTATTATTCATTTTGGTGTTAAATAATGTAAGGAAGGTGGTAGGGTTTTCAGCTCTAATGCCTCTCACCTCCTGGGCTGTGGGTTTGAATCTGGCTGTGTGTGTGTGTGTGTGTGTGTGTGTGTGTGTGTGTGACTGCCCTGGTTCAGGGTTTACCATGCCTTAGTCCTTGTTGCTTCTAGGGTAGACTCTCAACCATCGAGATCCTGCAGGTGGTTGAATAGGACTGCATGGCGTTTCTTTCAGTTCATGATATTTGTTTTGGACTCTTGCAGGATTCTGGCCACTGTTGGCTCTGACTTTGACCTGCGGACCCTCAGGGCTGTACGTGTCCTGCGTCCCCTCAAACTCGTGTCTGGAATTCCAAGTGAGTTGTACTCATATATTCCAACATAAACTAATTTTCATTCAATATTTACATGAACGAATGTATCTGAACATGCAAAGCACTGAAAGGATGTTACTTAATTTTAGTCTGATTTTTACCAAGTTGCTTATCATACAGTCGCTGTCATTTTCAAGTATTGCTCTTGGTAATCACAACTGGACTGGTTTATTATTTTTGTTCAGCAAATAAGGATAAGTATTGGCCCGTTCCTCTTGATGATATATGTTCCTCTTTCCCTCTACATGCTGTCAGGCCTCCAGGTTGTGCTGAAGTCCATCATGAAGGCCATGGTGCCCCTGCTACAGATTGGCCTCCTCCTTTTCTTTGCCATTGTCATGTTTGCCATCATTGGCGTAGAATTCTACATGGGCAAGTTCCACTACACCTGCTTCAGGATTGACACAGGTATGAGAGCGCTCTCTGTCACAGTCCTGCATCACTATTAAAATGGGATTTTCATCTGGTGAGCCAAGTGGAGCGAAAAGCGTCATTCTGCGGGATGTTCAGTGTACCTTTTATTCCAGGTCACACTAAGGAACTCCGGAGTTCTCTTAGTACTGCATTAATCCTGGGGTGTAACTTATTTAACATTTTTGCTGTATTGTGTCTTGTAATATTTTGTCAGGGTTATAACATGGTTGAGGACCACGTTAGGAAAATCACTCGAAAGGTGTCTGTATGTTTTGTTGATGTTGAATGTACATTGTGTTGTTATAATAATGAAGTCCTCTGTATCTCTTTCTTGTCAAGGAGCAGTCAAAACTATGTGGTCCAGTTTTTTTATAAGTCTATACAGTATATGGATTTCCTGGTTTTCAGCAGTATTGGTTCTTTGTGGGAACAGAAAACAAGAGCAGAATGTTTAGATACATGTTTAAATAATTGGTGTATTAAGCAGAATTAAATCACATTTTCAGCACCTACATAATAGTTTTAAAAATAAATAAATAAATAGTGCCAACTTTCTTTCCAGGCTGTTTGACAGTTTGCAAATGGAGCATGTTTACATACTGTAAAGGCTGCTTTTGTGTTATTCTTGAAAGGCAAGCTGCTTTCTTTAACTGACAGGAATAGTGTATACATCACCTTTTCGTGCAGTTTTTGTATTGCTTATTGTGTTTCAAAGCAATCTTTTTAAATTTGACTGTACTTTTACAGTATGCTCAGATTGCTCTCTGCAGTATAAATAGATTATGGAGAGCAGTATGGAAATCTGCACTGCCCTGTTATAGGTATTATATGCTGGTGTAACTAATTCAAGTTTAGCATCTTTTTGACACAAGTGAGTTTGTGACTAAAAGGGCATGAGATGTATGTGAACGTGCTTACATATTGTACAGATCATCATAAACCCAGCCCTGTTTTCAGACCCTGAAGACCACACTGTGTTCTGTCAGGACAGCTGTTGTGCTCATTCTCTCAGACCCTCTGACAGCCATCCAGACATATCTCTTACACTGTTCCATGATCACCGGCTGTTGATGTGTTGTTATTTTTATTATTATCCCATTTATCATTATTATCACCGTCAGTAATAGTCGAGCAGAAGTAAAGAGAACAGAAGTGAGGGCTTTTTAAGCTATAATATTCTCTGTAAACAGATCAAGACTGTTTAACCAGGTGTTTAAGAACCCGAAACATATGGCACTCGTGACAGACGGACCCTGCAGCTTTTACCGTTCGCATGCAGAGCAGGAACAGTAATATTGACTGACCTTCAGCGCATCTTTGGCGTCCATCCCAACTCACCTGCAATCCAAGCATCCTCTGATACGTTATAGCGCTACGTCCTTAGAATCAATAGTTGTTTAAAGTCTGACTATATATCTTAACAAATCCTATAACCACTAATCGCTGGATTTGATGCATTAGGGTTGAGGGAGAACGCATCCAGTATCATCAGCGGCATGGAGATACTGAACCCTATGTGTCCAGTGTGTTCAGCAGCCAGAGAGAACCTTACCAAAAGAAAAGCCCAATTACCAGATGTTCATCTTCTTTTCCACAACCGTACTTTAAGTTGAGATGAGAGACATGAGATCTCATGAACGTGATGCAGAAAGTGTCAGTACTTGCTAACTGTTAAAGTGATTTAAACCAGGCTAGCTGGCCACAGATCTGACAGACAGTTGTAGACTCACAGATCTGACAAGCGGAGACTTTCCCAGAGCTGGCAGACAGCTGGAGACTAGTTACTTTCATCCAGTCTCTACTGTCGGGCCCACTGCTCACCTTATTGTGGGAGTTCAGATTGACTTTGAAGGAACTGTCAGATGTCTGAAGCACAGAGAGCACATGAGCCACCTTTAGCTGGACATCTTTGAGGCCTTCACTTACCTTTGTCTACAGAATTCTGGGATGTGAAAGCAATAGAGAACCAATACTGACTATGTTATCTGAGTATAATCCATACAGTTTTCTCTACACATGTATACAGTACTACAGTATTACAGTAATTTCATGGTGGATTCCCTCGTGAGTGCTTTAACTGGAAATTGTATAAATAGGAGGGATTCTGTTCATTTGCAGTAATTTTATATAATTTGCATAGTAGCCTTTATGATTACAAGCATAATTCTTTAAAGTTGATTTCCTCAGTCTGCCCTCAGCATGAATGACTCTATACAGCTTGATATTTAGCTGAAGAAAAAATATTTATTATTCATTTGGCTTTTTTTTTTTTTTTTTTTTTTTTTTTTTCCTCCAAAGCAACATGACTAGGTATACTATTATAAGGTGCATATAATTATTCACCTGTTTATAGAGAAGACTTGCAGTCCACTAACTTGTTTCTATTTATATGGTCAATATAGGGAGGGGATTAAAGAGGCCCCAGTTATCAGCTATCAGTTTTGGTGAGCAGAAGCTGTTAGCCTGAGAGACAGCTGTGCAGCATAAGAGCTGACAGGTGATGCTGCTGAAGCTACGTTTGGATTTGACCTTCAGATCAATACAGTGGGATGAGACGAAAAAATATTCAGTTACACACTGTAGCGTTTTATGGTGAACGTTGTTTTAATAGCTATTGCGGGGTGGGGGGGAGCATAGTTGTGCATTCTGTCTGTGCTGCTTCTCACCTGGTTATGTGTGCTCTGCGCTTGCAGGGGAGCAGGCAGCAGACTTCCCGTGCGGTCAGGAGCTTCCGTCACGAATCTGCTCCAATGGCACCAAGTGCCGGGAATACTGGATCGGCCCAAACTTTGGCATCACCAATTTCGACAACATCCTCTTCGCAGTTCTGACTGTCTTCCAGTGCATCACCATGGAGGGCTGGGTGGACATTCTGTACAATGTGAGTTCTCACTCTCTTGTCCAGTCCAATCACCTGTTCTGGTATCTCTTTCTGTGTGATAGGTATTTAAAAGCAAAATGGCAATCTAAATTTTATTTCTGCACAGAATTATTTTAGAAAAGAAACAAATTCATGCACAGGATTGCATCTGTAAAAAAAAAAATGTAAATGCTTGCAATTTCACAGTACAGATATCTCCCTACTTACATGCCTGATAAAGTTCCTGGAAATTACCTCATAAGGTGAAATCTTGCAAGTCGGAGATGTAATTACCGTTAAGGTGCAAACTTTAACAATTCCCCCACGCTTGGCTTTGGTTACTCGTAAGCCTCATATTTTGTCATCACTCAATAAAGGGTATTAAATAATTTCAATCGTACGCTCACAAACCTTTAAGTTAATGACTCAAATGACAAGATACACCTGTATTTTTTCGTGAATGCTGGCTTTAGATATTATTTGAATGCACAACTTCGGTCGAGAAAATATATGTAGAAAAGTACAAGATAAATACATTTGAATTTTTTATTTTATGTGCCTTTTTTACTGGAAGGTTTAACAGACAATCGTGCCTCTTTTTCCAACGGGAACCTGGTCCGTTTCAACCATTTGAACTCCTCAAACTAGAGTGGAGTAAACGTCCATTGGGAGTCTGAATGAGCTGAACAAATGGCTCAGGTAGTTGGTTTTGTAACGTATAATCGCAGGACAAACAGTCATCTTTCTGCAGACTGTTTTGTGTATGAAGGTGGCTGTAAAGCAGACTTGTCAATGGCTTTGGAGTTAACAGGTGTTCAGTCGCATTGTGGTGTCGGAAGCAGGAGGTACTAGGTTTGCTGAAGTCCTTGAGTGCTTTTCCTTCCTGTGTCAGTGACATCTTCACAGGCCTCGATATCCCCCCTTTGCACCTCCTTTTGGCTGACAGGTGTGGTGTGGAGGGAGATTTGCCAAAGAGAATTAACTTTGCACATCTGATATTTGAAACTTTTTAATGTTCACTTGTGAGGTTTTTAAAACATTATAGAATATTCTGATTATTGTCTCCAAGGCAGACATTGAGAATTCATTGCTTTGCTAAATTGCTGTTATTTTAATTGCTTTCTTTGTTCTTTGTTGTTCCCAGCGTCCCATTACATTAGTCAGTATTTGATCTCTGTATACTTATTATGAGTGCATTTATTTATTTATGATTTCTTTAGATTTATGCGTTGTTAACTGGAAATGAAGATACCCAGCTTAACATCATGTTCCAGACGGAGACCTTTACAATGGAAAACAAAGCCATAAATAAGCGCACTTCATGGTTGCCTGGCTATACGATAGAACAGTGACCTGGGTTCCAGCCACTTTATGAAATCTAATCTGAAGTGTCCCTGATTCCACTTGAGCAAAGAGAACCATCTCGTCTTCGCCTGTTATTGTTCAGCTCCCACCTTTATCTTAATATGACAGCAGCTGGTGGCTTATGGAAAAGCAGAAGGCTGTTGACTCTGCGAGGCCCTGCTTATATCTAATCACTTTTTGGGGCATAAAATTTATACGCATTAAGACCCGTTGATCAGTAGTAATTACTACAAGCAGCAATTAAAAGCTCAAATTATACCTCGTGCAGTAACTGTGTTTATAATTTAGTTTAAACTAAATCTAACATTGTGCAATGTTATGCAGAAGTATATTGTATACAGACATGTAATACGAGAGTTGCTGCAGAGCGGGGAAGACGTGTCGGCTGGCTTCCTGCTTGACGTCACGTGGGCAAAAGTTAATTTTCACCAAGCGTGGCTTTTCACTAGCGCTGTACCTGCATGTATACATTGTCTTCATTACTGGCAATAGATGACTGATGCTAGAATAATTTACTGGAATCAAAATGGTTGCCTAACCGCAGAACTGCATCTCCCTCCCGCAGAGCTCCCTACCACAAAAAACCAAAATGACAGCAGAATAAAGAAGTATTGTTGCATCGGTGCTTTCATTGAAACATGATTTAATTCGTCTTTAAAGTTATTTACTCCATGTTCCATATTCTCTTACCTGCAGAGCCATATTTGTTCAGAAAGATTGCAGGCTATTTGGTTTGATTTGATGTGGTATGTTAGTATAGATTGAACTGGTTTGCCTGTGTTATGAGTAACTTGTTATTATCATCATCGTCGTCATCATCATTGTTAAAGTATCATTTCCTTAACTTGTATAACTATCACAGAAACCAGGGGCCACACAACACGACGAGATTTTATTACCCTGGTGAAAGGTAACAGACTGTAGGTCTGTTATTTATAGTGCTCTGTTACCGAACACTTGTATTATGACTTTAAAACACAGTTCTGGAGTTAAACAGCGGGCAGGTGGTGTAGAGGTTAGAGCCATTGCCTCGCAACCAAAGTAAAGCTACTCCTGCTTTTGTACCTTTGAGCAAGGATTTTACCATGAATTACTCCAGTAAAAATTCACCCAGCTGTGTGAATGGCTGAAAGTGTGTGTCTGGTTCCTTGGGGGGCACTGTGCTGTGTGACGGCGTGGGAAACTGTCAGTGTGCGACAGCCACTGTCTCACATCTAACTTGCATAGATGAGGGCAGCGATTCATATTGGGAATTATTCATTTTCGTCAGAACTGCTCTGTATCATTCAAGTTGTTATGCTGTAAGATATTGGTAAGGGTGTATTATTGAAATGCAACATATTCACCTGTGATGGTGGGATCTGTCCACACCCTAGTGGTGCTGTGCTTTCACTGAGCACCCGAAAGGGTGTAATACGACTCAATCTGATGAAGTAGTTAAGTATTTAAATACTGTTATTTCTTTAGCTTCCCACCTGAAAGTCAGATAAATCTCACTGCTTGAGCGTGACCTTGGATGCGACGTGGAGGGGGGCTGAAGCATTGCAGCCATCTGTAGGAGCACCCAGGAGAACGTTGGTTGGGGTTTATGTTGAATAATAATTCAACTCACAAAACAATGTCTCACTTTTGTGCATTTTTGTGCCTGTGGCACTATGTCAATTTTAAGTTAGTTATTGTATCATGTTGATGATCTCATTGACATCTTGGAACACCTGTGCATAATATTCACTGTAGCAGCAACAGCAGGAATATACACCCATCCAACCATCCATCCATTATTATTAACCTCTTTATTTTGGTCGGTGGCAGTGGTTCGGAACCTGCAGGAGTCCATGTTCTTAATTTTGAATGACTGTGGAAACTGAACAATGTGAGGGTAGCACTGTGGCAGAAGGGAGATGCAGTTCTGAGGTTAGGCGACCGTTCTGAGTCCAGTTTGGGTCTGAGTTTTGACTCTACGTGCTGCAGGAGTGGTGGAGCCCCCTGGGGGCTCCATTAAAGCTACTCACATGTAGCTCTCATGCTGTAACCACAGGACCCTGGTCATTTCCTAAGTCATTTCCTGCTAATTTTGCCATCATTTACTAAATATGAGGCAACTGTGTATGTCTGTAATGGGGGCTATATACAGTACGCTGATGCCCTTTACCTGCTGCAGTGGGGGTTCAATTTATAGTGTAGTGTACAATTTAAGACCTGGTCAGTTTTGCTGACATTTTAAAGATTGCTTACAATATTTATTGTGATAGATGTTGATTTGTCAACAGATGATATTTCTGGAGATATACACTATATGTCCAGTTAGGAGGAAGATGTCAGAGTCAATCACTCTGATGGATATGAATATTTTACTGTCACACCTTGTTGACTGATAAAAATGATAAACTGCCTTCAGTGCAATGCTTTGCAGTAAAGAGTTTTTCTAGAAATGCAGTTTTCACTTGGTCTGCTTAATGTTTATCAGAAAAACCTATCTTTGCTGCTTGATGTCCACAAGATGAAACTTACTTTGGAATTTATTGAACTAAAATCTGTTGCTTATTATTTAATCTATTAAACATTTTAATGTCGCTTGTCTGTGTTGTTCCATTTTAGTGGTGTTGATCATCTTAAAATCAGTCTTTTACGAATTTAACTGCACCAGTTTTTGCAGAAATTTAAGTGCAGACTTAACATGACCTACAAACAGTTCCAGGAATAAAATGTGTCAAAGCTATTACAGCTGCTCATTTACAGTTCCAGAAACAATAATGAAACTCCATCTGAATCTTAGAAGGCATTCTTAGCTTTTAGGCTGAAGGATCAATAGACTATTTCTTTACAGCCATGAAATAATTTGCAAAAAGAACAGTTATCTATGCATTTGATGCATTTGAATTGTTTTATTTTCAAATGAGTTGGCTTATTTTTTGTTGCTATTAATTGATCAAGCCACTTAATTTTCAGTTTTGTTCAGGGCTCTCAATTATTTTTCCTTGTCATTTCTGGTTTTCCTCGTATTTCCATCGTGTTGCAGACATCTGATAATTGAAACAGGGCGATAGTGTAAATAGTTCTGACAGCCTAACTGCATGGAGACAGTTATGTCCCGTGCTGCTAGAAAGCAAATGCTCAGGGGAGAGAAAAGGGAAATGGCAGGACTCATCTGGGAGAAGAAAATCAACTTGGATACATTACTAGGTGTGTCCAAACCCAGGATCATGTAACCAGGTCTTGCAGTGCAGTTTATTTTCCGTACTTTCTCACCCTTTAAAAACTAATATAATCGCGGTCGAAGGGGGACTTATTAGTTATCCCGACTGGCAGGAAAATATGCTGGGAGGTTCTTTGTAGGCGGTTGCTGTCTGTGGTCCTGACAGCAGAAAGTGAGCGTGCCAGGGCTGATCCTCGAGGTAACGCCACCGTATCCATCTCTGTTGTCGCAGTTTCTTGGAATTTATAAAGGGAAAAAGATGAAACCTTTCTTATATTTATGAGGCATTTTTCTTTACAAAGGAAAAACTGCCACTGGATAATTGTCTCAAAGGCAGCCATTTCTCCTTCCAACATGTGGTTTTTTTGAACATGGCCACCGACTGCCTGACATTCAGGTCTCCCAGTTGTTGGAGGAGCTGCAACCTTGAGCCCTGGTGAGGTGTGTGATGGGAATGGAGCCTCTTCTTCCCTAGGAATGATGCTGTTAATACCAACATGGGTACTTTCTCTGCAGCACCATGTGCTACCTTAGAAAATCAGCCTGTTTCATCCTTGTCTCTTCTGTGCATCAGACTAGTGAACTACGGTACGCTGATGCCAGCTGTTGCTCAACTGTACTTTTTGATCAAGCTGTGTATTCTCTAAAACTTGAAACTGCCAGTATGAAAGCGTAGTCTTTATAATAGTCATAGTAAAAGTGTGAAAAAGCAATGAAAGATTACTTCTCAACAGTCCAACTAAAATGACTTTTAAAGTTGTTTTAGGGAAATAAAGAAAAAAAAAACCACGGCAGAGTTTGTATTTATTCCTGTAGAAAAGCAAAATATGTGTATGATGAGGAATTGCACAAATGTATTTGAAGTTTTAGGTAATAACCACTAATAAGTTTCACTGGTTATTTTTCAAGCCCATGCTGCAGTAAAAAGGAGTTCAGTCCAAATGGCAGTTTATTCATTCATTTCCCTGATGCTTTTTTTTTCCGGTGATATACCCTGTCAATCCACTTTACAGTGAACTGCTCATTCATACTACAGGGTATGTTGTTTTATGAACAGCACTGGGTCATAGCAACATACAGGCAAAGACAGAAAAAAACGCACACGTGCCTGGAGCAGAGGCTGAAGAGGTTAAAACATTTCACAGGCGTTATCAGGTAGCACTATTTTGATATGTTCCAGAACGGAGTCCAGGTGTTCCAGAATTTCTGTTCAATTGTCACATGGCTCACATGTGAAATTTTCAAGCAGGAACAAAATTAAACAGTTCAGTTGTCCACGTATCTGTGGAGCAACTTCCGATATACTGTAGACCGCAGCGTTATAGTACATTTCCTTGCCTATGCTCTGTAACTTCATCCAACACAAAATTTTGTTTTTGGTTTAACTACAAAATAGAGTGAAGACAAATTAAACGTATTACATCTTTAGCAGGGTAATTGTGACTCTGGAACCTGGGTCTGCAGTGGTGCGTGCTGGGAGACCACACGTGGCTCCTGCCAAAGCAGCTTCGGCAGGGACTGTGATGCAGAGGAGCTGAGACCCATTGTTAATGCAGGGAGCAAATGGTGGGCCGAGAAAGTGGGGGGAGGGCTGTGATCTACTGCTCAGGCTCCTCCCCTGTTAACTGCTCTCTGGGTGCTACCACTGCTGCCACCCTGCAGTGTCACGCTGTCAGGCCTTGTCAGCATTATCACACTGCACCTCAAGAGGGACACTTTCCTGTTTGTAGGCACCAGTAGAGGAGCCCTTACATTTCATTTTATGTATTCAAGGACCACTGAGAGCATTTCTTAATTGCTAATGACTACATTTCTTATATTTCACAGAGAAAAGATTTTATATATTTTAAAATATTATATATATTAATAGGATAGTATATAATATTTCATATATTAAAAAAGAAAAATAAAAACGCTGGTTTCCTTTTGCCACGTGGGAGGTGTCGCAGCCGAAAATACGCCCGTTCTCATATCGCTGTTCTGAAGGACATCACGCAGACCTTTAACACAGCTTTCAAAGTGCCGTAAGGAGGAGTGTCACAATGTACAGCGTATAAGACTGGTGACTAAATGCATCATTGAACAAATGTAAAACACCCCCTCCAATGGATTTGCTTTTGGCTCTTCTGTGCTTTTATGACATGCTGCTTCCTCCTTCTTCATATCCACTGTTGTTGTAGGACTGCAGTGTGTTAGTAGGGCTCTCTTTACTTTGTAGTCCTTTACATGTTGTGCATCTAGCTCATGACACACATGCACATTCAAACACATGCAATTTTTTAAGCAGAACTACGTGATCTAAAAACGATTACTTTCGTGAAATTTCACGCCATTTTTGACACATTGGATTGTCCTCAACAAGGACTGCTGTGCGTTTCAGCTTGTACTGCTGGCACTGCTGTGATCGAGCAGGTGGGGTACAGAAACTGGCCATTCGTGGTGTGACCGACTCCAGAAGGAGGTACATAAAAGCAAAATTAAAAAGTTGTGGTTGGAGCAGAAATTTCCACAACCTGATGCCCTTCCTGACATCAACCCTCACCTTTTTTCCAAGCTTGGGACAAGTAGTATGGAACCAGTGGCTTGTTTAAAATGAAAACGTATCTATATATATTTTTGGCTGAATCAGTCAGACTTTCTGTGCTGGCAGCTCAGGATCTGACTGGACCTGAGTTATTTGGCCCAAAGCTGTAGGCTGTGTGCAGGAGGCAAACTGCAAAACTCATGTGTTTGCCCTGGAGGAACTTTGTGCTCAATATTAAATACAGATGCAGTTAAACAATAGCTGTGAGATGTCCACCTTTTTCTCTAGAGGTGTCCCCTGCAATGTTTTAGTATCTAAACAATGTGGTACAATAGCTGATCTAAGGTGGATGCAGGAATTAAAGTTTAGTTTGGAATTCAGAAAGTTTGGAGGCAGCGAACTGTGAGAAGCACTGACACCAACAGACCTACAACACACCAAAAGCCTGCAGTAAGCGGCAATTAATACGGAAAAAGAGGAGAGTGTTACGTGGACAAGATTTAATATAACTGTTTTGCAATGTAATGTTTAAGACACTGGTCTTATAGGAATAGCTGCTCCCGGGCAGAGAGTCTAAGTTAATGATCGATTGGTCCTGTTTAGTGACTAAAGATCTTATTTTAATGAATATTTCCAGTGGTGCAGAACCTGCAGATCAAAAGAAGAAGCGGACAATGCAGCCCTCGAGATAATGGCTGTGGCATTTATTATGGCTCTTTTGGTTGAAGTGTAAACGGCTGTATTGACTGTGCTTAACAATGACATGATTTTTATCCCATATCTATTCACATTCCCCTAAAATACATTGAAAGGAAATGGGTTAAAAGCACAAATTTGCAATCTTTAACTCCAATTGTGTAAGAAAAATAGGTAAAATCATTCATGTATGTAAATGCATCATATTTCAACTTTTACATAATACACGCTGGCTCTCAGATTATAGATTATATAACAAAAAATTATTTTTCCCCTTTGTGTGTATGCATTTAATGTGACTGAAATGTTAGTGTTGGACTTGCGGTAAATTCTCGCGGGATCCTTAAGCATAATGTAACCTGGCTTCATTTTTGAAGATGTTTAATATTCCCCTTGATTAAAAAAGTAAGATCATGGTTTCTGTGACTAATATTATTCATCCCTGCAGCAATATATAAGAAAGGCTGGAATTACTGTTTACTACTTAGCAGAAACCAGCAGTCACAGCCAATTTCTTTCATAGGACATTTGAGGTAAAGTAGAAGGTTTTCAGCACATGGTTGGCACATTGACAGACTGATGCTCTTACAGCTGTACCCCACACAGCCCTTTTGAACTCCTGCCTGGGACAGTACCCTGACCTCATGAAGCCTTACAAGCTAAACGCGTTATTTCTGCATCAGGACCTTGGCGCGGTATCTTGGCACTCGGGGCACTAGTCCTGTGTTTCTCAGCAGGTTCTCATTTATCTATCATCGGGACAGGTCAAATGTGTTTCTGTCATGGGTGGAAAGGGTTTCTGTGGTGTATCGGCAATGTGAAAAGTGAACATGCAACTCTTCAAATTCGAGTTCAGTCAGCGGTTGCCACAGAGGTTGTCTTTTAGATGCATTAGTGCTCGGATAAGCGTCAGAGGCAGTGCACAGTAGAACTGTCTACGTCCAGAGAAGTGACCAAAGAAGCAATAAGATGATAATAAGCAATAACAAGAAGAAACAACGCCAAGGGCTGTATTTGGAACTCTCACAAATAAGCTATGTTTCACTTTTGAATTTTGTTAATTGAGCCCAAAAATAGACTTAAATCACTATAAATCTGAATGTTGTTTAAATAATGACTGTCAAAGTGGAGAGGTGTCTGCCAAAATTTTAAAGGAACAGGTAAAGTGTCCACAGACTACATACTCAGTCTTGAAAGCATTCACAGATGCCTGAACAGGGTTGAACAATGTAAGAGATGTACAGTTTGAACTGAACTAAACTAAGGAGCTGGTGTTGTGAAACTGACAATACTCACGGGAACAGAAGGATACTGGCTCCAGACAAGGAGCCCTCTTTAGCAAATCCCACCTGAAATAAACATACATGTGCAAGGTGAACACCATGTAGGCTTCATGTGGTGAAGCTGCTGCTGTAGCAGCAGCTGTGGGGGGAGGTGGGGGAAAGGAAATGTGCTAAATGCTGGTTTGTGTGCACTTTGGCCTGCTGAGCCAGCAAGCCGAGGACCTCTTAGCAATCGCATGGCTGATTCGGAAAGTCGTACGCTCTATAAATCCCGTCATTTTCCCTTGGTGTTTTCTGTGCTGCCACTGCATATTCCTTGGTAAAACTTAATGAAGGGGCAGAGGAATTATTTGGTATCTACCATCACCGGGAATATGTAGCCACAGAGCTGAACATCCAGCTCTACCCTAAAAAGAGCATCACCCACTGCTTGAAGTGGCCAATACTCAGAAGTACACAGTAACAGCATTTCTTGCTTCCCCACGCTTCTCATAAGCTTCCAGTGCTTATTTTGCCCCCAGTGGACCAGATTCTCCCAGCAAAAGACTGCTGTAGTACATGGCCGTTATTCATAAGAGCCCTCATAGCTCCATTTCTTTACCCAAGGTGCACTGTGCTACATTGCAAGTCAGCTTGCATGCTGCTTTCTTACCATTTATTTGAAATGTACGGTATGACCCCTTTTTTAAAAAAAAGTGCATATATATTGTGATCATCAGCAGTGTCTCCTAGTATCTTTTACTCACTGAAGAAATGAAAAAATTAAACCATAACTCTTTGCTGATACAAATCACTGCGCATGGCAGTAAGGGGAACACTGGCTCTTGTTTTTTTCCCTTTCGGGCATTGAAAATAGCTAATATGTAATAAGACATGGTTACGCCAGGCATTGTACCTACATTTACAGTTACTCGTTCAGCAGATGCTTTTCTCCAACCTGATGCACGATTGAGAGTAAAGAAAAGGACATTTTACCACAGGTGCAAGAACCTGAGACATAAAAACATGATTTTCCAAGTATAGTCAGATTGTACAATAGCACTGCTTTTGCTGGCACACGTTGCACATGTAGAACTCAGTCTGACAGGAACTCTGATGATCATGACAGATGGTGAGATGCAAGTTTATGGAGCTGTTATGTAATGCAGTGATGATGAGTCTTCTCTAACCCAAATGGTGCATGAATTTTGAACTGATTTTCAACCTGATTTAAAAAGGTGTGCAGTTTGCTTTTTCTCTCTGCACTTTGAGGGAAGTTACCTGGTCCAGGGTGGTTAGAATCCTCGCGCAAATTCACTAATGGTATACAAAGCTTCAACCTTTGTGCACACAAACCGAGGCTGTTCTGGTTCTGCTGAGGCTCCGTCTGTTGTCTGCAGGCCAACGATGCATCGGGAAACACCTGGAACTGGCTGTACTTCATCCCCCTCATCATCATTGGCTCCTTCTTCATGCTCAACCTTGTCCTGGGAGTCCTGTCGGGGTAAGCCACAACTTCAATAAATTTATTCAACAAATAAAAAGGAAAAACACTTCATAGCGGCAGTTTATGCAATTTAATCCTAAAAACTGTTACAGACCTGTGGTTGTAGCAAAGGAGAGCGCACTCACGGTGTGTTTAAGCGTGTGTTTGCGTGGTGTGAACCAGAGTCACGTGGTCACTGCCTTCAGCATAAAGAAACCCTATAACTGCGGGAAAGCAGCTAGATACATCATGTAATATTTTTAAAAACCAAACCTTGTAGATTGTTGTGAGCCTCTGAAAAACAATACTGAATTATTATTGCTCGAATAGTGTGATGAGCACTTCCACAAATCTTTGTGTGCATACATACAGAAATGTATAACTTGCACAAAGAAATTTGTTAGCATTAAACAATTTGCCAATTTAGCATCACAAGCACCAGCATATGTGTATCTTAATAGAGTAAAATCTGCATTTAAATATGCAGTGTATTGCCGCTGCTGTATAAATGGAATTCGATTTATTTTTGTGCTGAAGCCAAGCGGCAAAAAAAGCAAATGTCAAATTGGCTTATTTACTAAAGCACCTCCGCTCCCTTCTGAAAGTGCAGAGCTTGCATACACGCACCAAGCTCTCTCTCAGAAGAACAGTGAGCACACATCTGTCAGTTCAACTGCATACACACTTGGCTTCTCAGAAGCACACTCTGAATCTCTCTCTCTCTCTCTCACACACACACACACACATGCACGCACGCACCATGCTGATCTTAATGGAAGTCATCCTGGCAACTGCTTTGCGGCCCACAGTAGCTTTTGCAGGGAGCTGGATTTATTACTTCTCAGAAGTATCTAATTTTCACTGCTTTTCATCCAAACGGTGTTCCAGCTCTCTGCTGTGTCAGTGTGACATCAAGTGTTTATTGTCATGTTCACATTTGATTTCAGAACTGTGCTCACAATTTCTCCTTTTTGTGTTTGGTGTGTGCATGTAACAATGTATGTATTTTCAAAGGGGGATTACTGGGAATCTAATTTTTATCTCCGTAAAAGGAATGTCAGATAAAAAAGAACTGACACTCTATCGGTCCTGGTTATAAGTACACATAAGACCTTTAATTCAAATGCATCTACTGTATATGACTATGGTGCTTGTACTGAACATGGTAGTTTAAGAACTGTGCGGACGAAGTCAACTCTTGATGACCAATCCTGTGGTTTTTCATGGGAGGAGAGTTTAAGGAGATTTGCTGATTTACAAGTTTTACAGACTTGTCTTTGGACTTTGAGTGGAAACACACATAAACACTGAGAGAACAGGCAAACTCCAAAAAGACTAAGCTGGATTCAAACCCCCATCCAAACTGATGTCCCAGGCAGGGAGACAACATTGCTATTTGCTGGACCACTGCTAAACATGATATGGAAATATTACTATTTGCTAGATCTGTATTGATGTTCCATACAGGTTTTGAATGTTTATGTACAGTTTGTACAGTAGTGTGCAAAAGTCTTAGGCACCGGTGGCAAAAATGCTATAAAGCGAAGATGGTTCCAAAAATAATGCCATGAATACTTATTAATCAATAAACCTTCTGAAAAGTGCAGTAGACAAAAAAACCTCAATCAGATCAATGTTTGGTGGGACCACCCTTTGCCTTTAAAACAGCATCAATTCTCTTATGCAAACTCGCATGCAGTTTAAGGTAGAGGCTGGTAGGTTCTTCCAAACATTTTGAGGAACTGGCCACAGTTCTTCTGCAGACTTTGACTGTCTCTGCATGTCCTCCCAGACTGACTTGATCATGTTGAGATCAGGGCTCTGTGGGGACCATACCATCTGTTGCAGGATTCCTTCTTTTTGCTGAACATAGTTGTGTATGACTGAGATTGGGTGTTTGAGGTCATTCTCAGGCTGCAGAATGAATTTGGGACCAACCAGAAACCTGCCTGATGGTAGATAAGAATCTACCTGTACTTCTCAACACACATTCAAGTTGCATGCCTAAGACTTTTGTACAGTACTGTATAAGTTTATCCTTCTGTTGTAAATCCTCTCTCTTGTTTTTCATTCTAAAGAACAAAAAACAGCTTTCTTTCACTCTGCTTGTGTCTCTGCCCTTGATCCAAAGTTAGTGTCCCCTCCCGCTCCACAGCGTCAAATTCATTCATGTACATATAACACATGGAAGGTGAAACGTGGCCTCAGAGGTATGGCATTTGCAGGGCTTTTTTTGTGAGCTTTAAATTGTTTTATTAGCTCCGCTGTTGTTTTTGACATACAGATCCTGGGGTGTTCTGTATTTCAACTTGTCCTTTGGTCATTTGTATCTGTGCTTTGAATTTTCATCTTTGACTTGTTTTATTTCTCTTATTATATCATTTACTATATGGTATTCGCCCGTCTCTTATCGTTTTACCCCATTGCATGTTATTTGTAGCTGGGAATATTTAAGACGGTGAAGGGATGTGCAGGGGCAGCCGTCTGCGATGGGTAACATCTGGTGAGACTCTGCTGAACTGTAATAAACCATTTTTAAGGTTATTTGTGCCTCATTACTGAGACTCCAATGAAGATCATCAAGATCAGTTCCAGCAGTGTATATGAATAAGTGTGTTTTTGTGCCATTAGTTCAGTATAAAGGAGTACGCTGTAGCGCGGAGCCTCCATCACATGCTTCACTGGAGCTGCCTGCTCTTCTCCTGTCTCCTGCATTGTTCCATTTTTAGGTCCCAGGCTGCAATATATCATGATAATGTCTGTGAGACACAGGTGTGCTCCCTGTGGAAAAGCCAGCACTGACCTGCACCTCCCAGAGAGGCTGCGGCTCTGCAAGCACAATAATCCATTTCTCACACAGTCGGGGAAAAAAGACGTCTTGTGGAACAAGGAACTGGTTGCGCATGGTGGCTCCAGAAAGTGTGTTTCCCTGTTGCGTTACAAACACTTCGACCATACTTTATTTATCACAGATGTTACCTGTGAGAAAGACACCAAATGGCAGCTCCGTCATGGTGGTTGATTTCGCGGATGGTGACGGAGATGAGACAGCACGTATTTTGCTTATTTTTCATGCTGAAAATCTTTATGTCCAAAATCGAAATCCAAAGGTCTTTGGCTCTGGAATGAGTTTCCTCTGCTGCTCAAAACTGGCAAATCTTTCTCAACGTTCAAAAAAGGTTTCAAACCACATCTCTTTCAGACCCACTTCTCTCCTGATCTCTTGCCATTTTCAGAGCTTATCTGCAGGAGAAGGTGGTAGCAAGAGGTTCTCCTGTCTTGATTCTCAGTTTTACTCCTGTAGAGCTGAGCAGTCTTACACTGCAGGTGATCGAAGTTCTACTCATCTTTGCTTTTGGCCACAAACAGCAATGAGGCTTTTAGGTGTTGGGGGCTGGGTGCCTGCAAGGAGGGCAGTATCTCAGTGGGTGGTCTACTCTTGCCATGGTGTGGATGGCATACCCCCTGTCAAGCTGTGGCCTTTAAAAGGTTCTTGTCCTTGGAGCCCTGAAGTGCACTCTTTGAAGGGCAAGCTTGGCTGCGGTTTATGTTCTCACACATCTGCCCCTGCGTTTGTCCTTTAGTTATGTTTCCTTGTGCTGTTTTCTGCCTCTGCCAGCTTCCTTTGCTGTGGAAGTTCTCGTTCTTGCTCAAACTCTCTCTGTGGCTCACCAGTCCTCACACTGGTGCCAGTGCTTGCTGTCGATGTGCATCATTTCTTCTTCAAAAAGCACTTGGATGCCCTGGGACCTTTTTTGTTTCTATGGCACTGAACACCACAGGTGCTGTCGGGATGTTTTATTCAGGCAGGTCTGGCTGAGCACACGTGTGGCCTGCGGTGGCGGCAGTGCTTTGGAAACGAAAAACATCCCCTGTGAGGAGGACAGGGCTGCAGACACGTGAGGATGAGAGGAGGAGGAACAGGGTGGGGCAGAAATCACTGCATGCTGTCCCTGTCACCACCTGCTTACCCCTGGCAGAGGCAGACACAGGATTCTCAAAGTACAGTCACTTAATCCAATACCACTGCATTTTTACCAGCGCACGTTATAGAAGCAGCTGCGTATAGAATTGACAGGGAATGCAATTTTTAAACAATTAATACGTAATGTAGTTAATGTGTGTGGAGTAGATAGACGATCAGGAGGGAAGTGATGTGTTTTGAGATCCTTCTTGAATTTTGAGAGGGATTTAGCAGCTTGGAGGGACACGGGGAGCTCATTCCAGATCTGACTTTGTCTTTACAATGCTTTCGACTCAAAATCCATTCTTGCAAATGTTTTCATTTTTCTTTGTAGCCAAGCAAGCATTCAGTTACAGTAAGGTAATCCTCTCTCTTTACCATACTGAGAGTTCCTCTTCTTTTTTTTCTGAATCATTTCAGGGTAATTTCCTTGTTTAAATCTGCATATATTTGACCTAAGTTTCACATCTTCATTGAGTTTTTTCAGTGATTGGTTTGTGATTGTATGACCTCTAAAAAAAAAAGTTAAAATAATTCAAGTATGTCAGTGATATCTATTCTAATTAATTAAATATTGCATAAATCCTCCTACTGTAGTGCCCTCGATCAAAGTACTTATCATGAATAGCTTAGAATAATAACATGTATGTTGCCTCAGACCATGGTGTCACTTAAATAATAATAATGGGGCATTTATTTTCTGACTCATTCATATTTATACGTTCCTATCTAGTTCAGCAGTAATGGGAAACTTTATTTACAGTGATGCTTGAAAGTTTTTTGTGAACCCATCAGAACTTTCTATATTTCTGCTTAAATTTGAGCTAAAACTACATCAGATTTTCACACAAGTCCTAAAAGTAGATAAAGAGAACCAAATCAAACAAATGTGTCAAAAAATTAGACATGGACATTATTTATTGAGGAAAATGATCCAATAGCACATATCTGTGAGTGGCAAAAGTATGTGAACCTTTACTTTCAGTATCTGGTGTGACCCCCTTGTGCAGCAATAACTGCAACTAAACGTTTCCGGTCCTGCACATCGGCTTGGAGGAATTTTACACCATTCCTCCTTACAAAACAGCTTCAACTCTGCTATGTTGGTGCGTTTCCTCCCATGACCTGCTTGCTTCAGGTCCTTCCACAACATTTCTATTGGATTAAGGTCAGGACTTTGACTTGGCCATTCCAAAACCTTCACTTTGTTCTTCTTTAACCATTCTTTGGTAGAACAAGTTGTGTGCTTAGGGTCGTTGTCTTGCTGCGTGGCCCACGTTCTCTTGAGATTCAGCTGATGGACAGATGTCCTGACATTTTCCTTTAGAATTTGCTGGTATAATTCAGAATTCATTGTTCCATCAATGATGGCAAGCCGTCCTGGCCCAGATGCAACAAAACAGGCGCAAACCATGATACTTTGCCATGATAACTTTAAAGAATAACACAATCACCGAGAGCTCTGTATATCCTTCCTCATGTTACAACCAATACGTTACAGATTTTCCAAGATATGGACTTTTCCCAGTTGAGTTACTTTAAATGGCATTTCCTTCACTTATTTATTTCTTTAATTATTTTGTCTTGAAGCAAACATGACCTACATGTATGTACCCAGTGGGAGTGTGGTACTGTTGTAGTTCCACACACTCTCTCAGTGTTTACAGCTACCTACCACGTGTCCCTGGGTGTTAGTGATCATAATAACGGTAGTGAGAAGAGGCCTGCTGTTGCCATGGAAACAAAAGTGGAAATGAAGAAAGCTGCAAGTGCCAAGAGTTTGATGCACATTGCAAATACTTACAGGATGAATCTTTCTACAGTCAGCATTGAATAGGGGTCTGAGGAGACCCCAAATGAAATAAAAATCTATAATACGTTTTTTTATATAGCTGTATTTAATATTTTTACAGTGTATACCCAATATATAAATGCAGAGATGTCTTCATTATTACGATTTTATTGTCACTTAGTCTTAAAAAAACTGAAATTTCATACAGAAAGAATTACAAGCAGATTTATGGTCCCGATTGAACTTGTAAGTTTAGAAGCCTGCAGGAGGAACAGCACAAGCTGCCCGTAATGAAAGTGTGTTTGTGTTGGCAGGGAGTTTGCCAAAGAGCGCGAGCGAGTGGAGAAAAGACAGGAGTTCCTGAAGCTGCGCCGACAACAGCAGATTGAGAGGGAGCTCACTGGCTACCTGGAGTGGATTTGCAAGGCAGGTCAGGCTCCCCTTCATCTCATCTCATTCCGTCTCATCTCACCTTACACTCCACTTCATATGTAAACATCACTCCTCCTCTGTGGCTGGGGGCTTGTGAAATGTCTCTGGCGTTTAGTTTTTTGGGGGTACCACTCTGTTCCTGTACTTCTTTGGTAAATGTAGTCTTCGACAGACTACAAGCCACACAAGACCAGGTAGGTCAGTTCAGTGGCCCCATAGATCATTGACTGCAAGGCAACGTTTTGCTGCTTCTTGAAGGAGTTCTGCATTTATGGAACGATTCTGAATTCTATACAGGGGGTCCCCGACGTAAACATTTTCAACAAACTTGTTTTTTTTGAGAATTATTTAGTGTTTGTTTATTTCACGAAGAGAGATGGCATACCAATTTAAATTGTGCACCTCAGCCTTCACCCAGTTTGCTGAAAAAGTGATTGCGGACAGTAAGTGCTACCATATATTTTCTCCAGACCCTGCTCTAGCTGTGGCCAGGAACCTTTACTGTGCTTTCTTATTTACAATGTGTCTTCAATGCCTCTGCCAGGGACTCCGAACATTCAGGTTTATGTAGGTGCACAGTAAGTTTGTCTAATACCGTTGTTTTTACAGCTGGACACTACAGGGTCTCTGTGTACAGAATTGATGACAAACCCTTCATTTCAACTTTTCATGCAACCAACCAATTTTTGGTCCCAGTTAAGTTAAGTCGGAGTAATTAGTAGGTCAGGAACCCACTGTAAAACCATTTTTCCAAGACCCCTTGAATAGAAGGTTATGTATTCCTCAAGACAGCTCTTCATATTCTTGTTGTCTGGTGTGATCAAACAGACATAGCTTTGTGATCAAATTCATAGCTAGCAGTGAATTTGCTGCTGAACTGATACATGTGTTTGATGGAAGCTTCACTACAGTAACACTTGCTAGCAGAGACATGACTGATGTTGGCATGAGGCTGTGAAACATAAATCTAGCACAAGGGTACAGTGAACATGTCAACACTCCTTCGGCTGGGATCACATGAACTTGGCTTTCGTGTTTTGGCTCCAGAGGAGGTCATGCTTGCAGAGGAGGATAAGAATGCAGAGGAGAAGTCCCCCCTGGATGGCGCCTGGTACAAGAGGAGACACAACAACCCAGGTGAAAAGGCATATGCTTTGATATATTTCTCACCAGAGGAACAAACGCCGCCGACATTGGCTTTATTATTCAAGCAGTCCTAGCTATAATGTCCTATATTTTATGCTACTTTTAGGTGCTAATTGTATGGCAAAAATGGCTGAGAAGAAAGAACAAATAGGTTCATTAAGCATTTATTAGAGCTCATTCATCAGCTCACTTGCTGGAGCAGAGGTCCTCTGGGTAAGAAGTGGTGCCAGATTTCCCTTTAGACACTGTAGGGTGCAGCACCTAGGGCCTACAAAATTTTGAGGTCCTACAAGGAAGAGAACATTTACAAAGCAGAAAGAAATTAAGGTGAATAAGAAAAAATTGGGATGCCTGTTTGGTCCGTTCCGTGAAGAAGGTGCGTAAAGGGGCAATTCCCCTCACCTGGGACTGTCTTAGCCTTTTCAATTTGCATCAGTGTGGCGGGGCCTCATGGACAGAAAATTTCAGACTGGATATGAGAAATTTATGATATTGTGTTGTTTTAAAGATGAAAAAATGTGTGAATTTATTAGCTTTCAGTAATAATTAACTACTAGGCTTCAGACCCTGACCAGGATAAATCAGTTAATAAAGATGGATTGATGGATAACAATTCAGAAATTATTTTCCCATAAAATGTGGTGAAAACTTTTTTGTTGGCTTCATCATATCCTATGAGTAATATTGCAAGACTGTTAAGTTTGACCTTAGATAAGGTTTGATCAATTTTAATTTGGAGAAGCTCCTAATCCTTGACACCACTGTGATTCTTATAGTTAAAAATATATGAAAAAAGTTTAATCCAGTAGGGATTCCAGGGCTTTGCAGAGCATAAAGAAGGAAAAACCGGCTTCAGTGCTTCCATTTCTTCAATCAGCTTATGACCATCTAAACCTGCTAATATTACTGACTTGATCTTCATCCACATTGTCCTTGTTGGCAGACAGCAGTGAACTTATACACTGAACTGTTCTTGGTTTCATTATTATACTTCTTACCTCTGCCTTACAGTAACGGGGACAAGCGGTTAAGGAAAACACAATGGATACACGTCTTATTGCCCAGCCTCTTCTGGAGGGCATACCTTATTTTTTGAAGCTGGATGCAGCAACGTTTGTGTGGGACACCCTTTGAGTGTGGGGCTCCACCGGGTCGAGCTCGCCTGTCCCGTAAAGAGCCTTGTGTAGTTAAGGGTTTTGATTTACAGCTGAGCAGAGCATGTGCATATACAGCGGGAAAAGCACCGTTTTCTAATAATCCACACTTGGCTCTACCTCCACTGCTTGTTTTCACCCGTGCTTTCTATGCTGAATGCAATAAAACACGTCTTCCCATATTACTGGCAAATGTATAAGGGATGCCTGTCAGGATGTGAAGATCCTGATACTGGCACTTCATATATACCAATAGGCTGAACAGCACAGGATACGGAAAGGATTAGGATACGGATAGTCTGATGTGGAGTGATTTGAGCAGAAGAGTACGGGGACAGAGAGCGCTGCTGAGTCAGCACGGTTCTGCCTCTGCCGACTGGAACAAAATGGCTCTCTTATGCCGTACGTGAGCTGGACGACTGAGCTGTACAGAGGTGATACAAAAACACTCACATGCTAAATATTTCAGTTAAGAAATGATATGATCAATACTATAAAGACTTGAATTATTAAAGGCGCATGCATTAAATTAATCCTCGGAGAGAAAATGGATGCTGTACTTTTCCTTCATCTTTTGGTAAATTTTTCTGTTCTATAATGTTTGTAAATTGTGTGCGTGAGTCTTTTTGCATTACTTATAAAATAATCATTTATAACACAAAAAGCCCCAGGGGGTACATTGGATTTACACAACATACAAGTACCGATGACGTGTGTTCACTTTATTATTTTTATTATTTTTTTCCTTGTGTCCTTCCCATGTTTCTCTTATTTTACCTGATTTGCTGTGGCACAGTAAAGTTGTAGAAAGTTCTAGAAACTTTTAGCCTCTTGGGATTTGAGACTAATAGGCTTTAGATGGCTTTTGTTTTGTTGATAGGTTGATAAGGATTGATAAGGTGTATCTTGAGGTGCACAAGAGTGGTCTCACACACACCTGCTGTACACTCAGTATGTTCTGTATGGAGCTGCCTGATGGTTTACACACTGAGAAAATGTGTGCAGAAATAAAACCCTTTCAAACTTTATTGAACCTCATCCCTGAGTTTTGAAAGAATCAGGAAGCGCTTTTAGACACTCAAGGACAATGACGTGCTGAATACACCCTGCCTGGCCAGGTGAGCTAAAGCTCAGCCAAAGCCCTGGAGTCTCTCTCATTGCTTCATGTCTCCATATTCAGTGCTGAAAAGAGCAAAGGTCAAGAAGAGCAATGACCTCATCAGTGCTGAAGAGGGTGAGGACCACTTCACTGACATCTCTTCTGTAGGTAGGTAACTCCTGATCCTCTGTCTTGTGGCTCAAAAATGGGCCGCTCTGTCCAGACATGTCTAGTTTTCAGTGGATACATCTTGCTGGTTTGTTTCCCACACTGCTACAGTGCATCTTCAAGTTAATGTGGTCCATAAACATGGGCACTACTAGCCAACAAGATATTTTCATGTTCGTCAGTCAGTTCAACACAATTTTATTCAGATTTCACTGGATAACTGACACTGTCGACATGAATAAATGACCCGTTCAGTGCTTTATTTCAAATGTGTATCGTTGTACACTGAAGTTGCTCAGTTTGACTCATAAAAGGGATTTACAGTAATATATGATGGCAAATAGTGCAAAGTTTTGATATCTCGCATTCTGATTTATAGCTTTAGATGGCATTTCTTCAACTCCAAATGCTGCCACATAACTGATTTTACATTTAGTGGTTAGATTTGAACGGTCTGAAAGGTCCTAACTGGCCAGGGTTTGTCATTTGCTTAAATGAAACTCTTGCGAGTGAAGTGGGGGACGAGATGGGGCATGACTTGGTACTCCATATATGAAGCATGACAAGAATTTGACTTCAGAGTAAAATAATCCAAAAATAATTAACCTCTGTGCCATTTGCAGATTGTAACAGGGCAGTTTTTTGTTAAATTTATGCAAGATTAATTTAATCCAACCAGTTGAAAAATAGCAGCAGGAGGATTTAAGGAAAGTGAAAGAAAATCAGAAGTAATCTGCTTTGCGTTCTTTACAGTGACAAACTGTTCATGTTTCTACATGTGGATCTGTCCAGTATCTGTGATTATTGTCATTCTACAGATGGCACTCTGAGTGCCGGTGGCTTTTCTCTCACAGAGGAAAAAATGAACAAAAAAATAAACATTTAAATACATTGTTTAATCTGATAAGTTTTACGCTCTTATTATGTTTAAGGCAACTTTCCGGGATATGTCTATCCAAGGTAAAAACTGGACTAGTCCTATAGTGTCCACTTACCCTGGTGCGATCTACATTTACACTGTTTTCTTAAGGTTATCACAAAAATGATTCTAATAACTTGTTACAGGCCACTGCTTACGATAATGAATTTCTTTTGATGGGATAAAGGTCGGTGGTGTGCGGTTAATGGAAAATGCACGTGGAGAAGGAAGGCCTTACTGCTGCCACTTTCTCCCGCTGCACCCACAGGGTCACCCTTCGCCCGCGCCAGCCTCAAGAGCAGCAAGAATGAGAGCTCCTCGTACCTGCGCCGCAAGGAGAAGCGGCTGCGCTTCTTCATCCGCCGCATGGTCAAATCTCAGAGCTTCTACTGGGTGGTACTGTGCCTGGTGGGCCTCAACACGCTGTGTGTGGCCATCGTGCACTACGACCAGCCTCACTGGCTCACCTACGCACTTTGTAAGTCCTGCTATGGTGCTACGATCACCTGTTGACTTGGTCAGCACCAGTTGCCAGATTTTTAACAAAACAACGTTCTCCTTGATAGGGTGGGAAAAGCAGGAAGATGGACATGTGTAACATATGCATAAAAGTTTACGGAGCAGAATTCTGTTTAATCTCTTTGGCTTCATTTTAAGCCTGAATTAGCTGCGCAAGCTGATTCAGGCAATCTTATTTATAATCCACACAAATTTGTAACCTGAAGGTTGTCAGTTCAAGTCCCGGGGTACATCTCTCCTGTGGTTTCCTTCAGCAAAGTACTCTAAAAACAGCTGAAGCTGCATGTCTCCTTTAAATGTTTTGGCAAAGCAACAAAATAAGAAAAGCAATAGCATGATAACAACAATTGCTCCTCTTCTGTTCCACAGTGCAGGGAGAACAAGGCTATGCCGATAAGTCAACGTCAAAGTCAATATTGCCATTTCTTTGCTGAATGGGAGCCTTTTTCATAACTTGGTTATCTGCTGTATTAATTGATAGGCTTTGTATTTATTCAGATGACTTAAGGTTACAGTTTGTGCTGAAAAATTATAACAGTGTTATTAAATCGGTGTCACATCTGTGATTGAAACTGCAGAGTCTTGGTTGCATTATAAATATTCCTATAATGTATAATATAACAGTGCAGGGTTGCATACGTCTGCATGCCCTTGATTATCCGTTTTTAAAATGAGTTGTTTTTTTTCTCAGTAGAATTCTCCTACGTAAAATAACTGTTTTGCAGACCGTAAAGAATCCAGCTGTTCACACTACAGCGGCACTTTAATTCTGCTAATCAAAATTCAAATGGAAAAACAATGAAACTAAAGGCCTTACTTGAGGCTTACACTGGGAACGTGTGGCTCATTACGTTGCATCAACATTTGAGACGAGTATTAGTATTAAAAAAGCATCAGAATAAAATAGGAACAGTTGTTGTTTATACCCATTTCAGGTAATCTGGTTCATGGGTGATGAATAGTTGCAAGTACTAATTCTGTGACTTCGGGGCAGCTGATTTATTTTATGTGGTGCTTATCTTGGCAGACTTGGCAGAATTTGTTTTCTTGGGCCTGTTCCTGACAGAGATGTCCCTAAAGATGTACGGTCTGGGACCCCGCAACTATTTTCACTCCTCCTTCAACTGCTTTGACTTTTGGGTGAGTATCAGTGAAACAGCCCTCAGCTGAGCTTGTTAACCACGTGATTTACAGACCTGTGATCAGATTGTCAAAGATTACAGTAGAATTCAAACTGAATCTCAGACTTTAAGCTTCTTGGGTTGCGAATAAATGTTTCTGTTCATTTGCTACCCAGGTGATTGTGGGCAGTATTTTTGAGGTGGTGTGGGCCGCCATCAAGCCAGGCGCCTCTTTCGGGATCAGCGTGCTGAGGGCTCTCCGTCTGCTCAGGATATTTAAAGTAACAAAGTAAGTGTTCCCCCACAGGCCTCGGTTCTGTAGCTATCTTCAGGTGCCATCCTCATGCTGTACCTGTGCGCATTGATACCCAGAAAACACAACATTCAGTCTGAAACCTGTTTATGCATACCTGACACACTTGATTTTTAGCTGAAGCGGACCGGGATGCAGAAATTTTGTTGTGTCCCTATGTGGCTTGGAAGAGACAAAAGACTCACATCATGTGTTATGTACAGGGAGTGGACAAAATAACATTTTTTGTATCATTTTGGTGTTTCCGTATGTGTGAAGTCAAGCTATTGCCTCTGTTCTCCTACAACTTCACTCTTCCTCCAGTGATTCAGACAAAAAGTCTCCAGTTCTTTAACTGAGTATAACCTTGGCTGTGATGGCCTCCTTCTCCCTCTGCAGGTACTGGAACTCCCTCCGGAACCTGGTGGTCTCTCTCCTTAACTCCATGAAGTCCATCATCAGCTTGCTGTTCCTGCTCTTCCTCTTCATCGTCGTGTTTGCCCTGCTGGGAATGCAGCTCTTTGGGGGACAGTATGTGTCTGCTTCCTACCTGTTTATTATTTATAAAATCATTATCAGCATGTATTGGTTTTTTCCCTCCAAAGGCACACAGATTTGAACAACTGCAAACAGATTCCTGTTTTAGAGGAGCCTTTCAGGTTGAGTGCCTTTCTCAAGGGTAAAATAACAGGGTTTCTGCTAGAACATGAACACTTACAGTGAAAATCATGAAAATGCTGAAGAACATATGACAGGTTTGTTACAGTAAATTCAAACTGAAAGTGCCCTGATGGTCTACATAACAGTCAAAAACTTTACCTCTTCACTGGACTGTAAAACATGGCACATCTCCAGTTTTGGCCTCTATGTCTGACAGATTTAGCTCTGTAGTAGCAACTTCTGATCATAAAATTAAATGAGAGCAGGAGACACACGTTACACTTTCTGAATGTGCTCTTGTAATCTAGACCATTAAGTAATTTACCCTATTTTTAATTTTAATACTTCAAAATGTTTACATTTTTTCAATTTTGTGTTTGTTTTATCTGTTTTGTGTGTTTATTTCTTATTATTATTAAAGTTATATCTAATCTATTTTGAATAGATATTTGTGTTGCACATTCACAGTTTTCAAACTCCATTTATGCAATAATCGGTATTAATAACCTCCAATAGAACTGTTGGGCACTAATCTAGATATTACTGCATATCACAATCTTTGTTCTATGTAAAAATGAGTTATTTAATCCAGCCTGCAATAAGCTCTTTTGAGTTTTTTTTTCTTCACATTTTGACAATTGCATTTCAGATTTGGTAAGAACAGGTCTTCTGTACCTTTGGTTATGAAGAGGATTATTTGGATCCCCATAGATGAAGTCAGAATGTGATGCAACATTTCAAAATAGAGATTGGTTCATAAGCTAAAAGAAAGTTTAACTTTTGAGTAAGAAAAAACACAGTCAGTGAAGCTATTTATCCTCGCTGTGAAGAAGTGTCTTTTTTTTATATTCTGTCTCTAGGATATACTAGGATTTCCACAGAGGCACTGTGTCTATTTAGCTTTTTCAGAGCTCTGCTCCTAAGGGTTTTGGAGCCAGATGACCAGAACTGATTTTTATTTTTTTTATAGGTCATGTGGGTATTTTATTTTATTCTAAGGAGGGAGCAACTTCTGAGCTGCTCATGTGATCCATCCCTGTTGGTTCACCATGTGTTGCGCTGTGCCACAGGTTGCATTTGTCACTTCATTTGTTTTAGTGTTTGTGTAAATATTTAAAGGACTCCTGGGAATTTCTCTGAGTACCATCTAAGGCATTGCTTTTCCATGCTTCCTCCCCTACTGAAGTTGAATATCACATATACTGATCCCAGGCTTTTGAAGGAAAACAAAAACTGTACAGTAGCTCAGTGGACTCGTGCGAAGGCTGGGGAGTTTGAATTGTATATTTATGCTGCTATACATATGCTGCTTATGGAAAAATGTAAAAGAGAAGTGGACTGTTGGAAAGAGTAAATGAGGTTATTAAACACTACTGCTCTTTTAAACTGTAGCTGTTTGTTGTCTAGCACTGTACTAGTCCCTTTAAAATAGGTTTACACGTTTTTGCAGTTATGATGCAATAAGAGTTTCTGTGACTGATCTTTCTGTGATGTTCTTAGCAGTGTGCTGAGGTCTCCAACAGAACCACTAACTGAGCGTCACCAACCCTCCAGCTTAGATACATTATAGAAAATGCAAACTAAAACTGTTTTTAAATGCACATGCACTGTACATCACTGTACATGTAACCTGCAGCGAGTAGAATAGAGTCATCGATTAGAACCGTTTCCAGATGCTGCTCTTTTGTTTTAGCCCGATGAGTAATTTATCATGCTAATTTACCAAGTTTTTAAATGATTAAAAAATTCTAAATAATCTGTTATAGTTATAAAAATCAGCATAAAATCAAAACGAGGGTAATTTCTACAATAGCATTGTGCACTTGGGGAGTAAACAATGAGTGAAAGCTCTGTATAGCACTGTACTGTATAAACTGACCACGGTTGAACTACCAGCCATGCTGATATACACTGTACCTTCAGCAAAACCAGAGAGCAGCTGGTGCATCATTGGACATGTCTATGACAGAAAGGTATTGTCATATCACTGATGGCTTCCTAGGCTGGGAAGAGGCTATGTTTGTGGGATGAGCCATGGGACCAATTTATTTCCATTTTCTCAGTGCCAACATAATCTGAGTGATAGGGCCTGGCAAGTCTTCACCCCTAAAAAGGGCTGTGCCATGAAGACCTCATTTGCTGTTGCAGACTTGGCTTCTCATTCTTTGTTTGTGAGGGAATTTAGAGGACTGTTCTGAAAACTGCCCGCCACCTGTAATGAAATGTAGTCCCTGGCCACGGAAGCAGTTGGTTTCCCTCAAGGAAGCAACCTGAGCTGGAAGTGAGTTTGCAAGTGTGCAATGAAAACCAGATGCTTCGTGTTTTTACGCAGATGGAATAAAATCTCTCTTTCTATCCCCCTCAAGGTTTAACTTTGACGAGGAGACACCTACAACAAACTTTGACACATTCCCTGCAGCCATTCTTACAGTTTTTCAGGTAAAAATGTTCATTTGAACATTCATATTGAACAACACATTGACAGTGGGATACTTTGTTTTTCCAAATGCTTAAGAAAAAGCAAGAATGTTACCAGCCCCTAACTGCAGAGAAGAACGTGTCTTTATGTTTCTTGAACAAACTGTACTCATCTGTTAAATGTTTTACATGTTCTGGGCCATTTGCCATTGCCAGATTCTGACAGGAGAGGACTGGAATGCAGTGATGTACCATGGGATTGAATCTCAGGGAGGAGTTCATCGAGGAATGTTTTCTTCTATCTACTTCATTGTTCTGACTCTCTTTGGAAACTGTATCCTATTTTTTCTATTCTTCCGTGCTAGCAAATGAAGTAGCACAGCTTCTGGCTTTATTGTTAGGAGTTCATATCATTCCCATTGAGCTGCAGTGAAGCTGGCAAGTCTTTGCTGTATGCTTAGGAGTTTGTACTTTTGGGAAGCTGGTTTAGCTGGTTTTATTTTTCTCAGCCTATCCCTGACCAGATACGCTACTTAATGTCTTCTTGGCCATTGCAGTTGACAACCTTGCAAATGCACAAGAGCTAACAAAGGTACTCTCTAACCATTAACTGTTTGAAGAATATTTATTTTGTCTTTTTTCCATTTTTCCCACCTGTGTAGGGTCTATGCAGATATACAGAAATAAGCAATGAAAGCCATCTGACAGTTTTTTTTGGGTTTGTCCAGTGCTTGAAGTGGCTCAATACTTGGTGGTGTGCAAGTAGTGACATTTCTACATGTTGATCTTTGGAGAACTGTAGCTTTTTCTTGCATACCGCTATTTCTCATAAATTTCTGATGCTCTTTTTTGCCCCCACTCTACCAGATTCAACCAGGTTGTCTGAGCCGCTCTCCTGGCAGAAGGCTGCTATGAACCTGACCATTCATCATTAACAGTCCTAATAGCCACATCTGATTATCCATAGCGCACTCTTACGTCAATGCGCTCTCTGTCTTCCTACCATGACGCAGAGAGCAACATGCCAGTAAAGGGGATATTGGCAATTATTTTTTCCACTTCAAGCACTGAGTTTATCCAACATTTTTAATTCTGTATCCATGTCCAAATCCTGCAGTAGTTAGACAGTTTTAGCTAGATGCATAAATTCCGTGCATCTTATGCTTTTTCCTGCAAATAATCCCAACCGCATAGCCCTTCCTTGCTCTACTTTTCACCAGGATGAAGAGGAGCAGGAGGAAGCGATCAATAAAAAGCTCGCCCTCCAAAAGGCCAAGGAGGTAAAGGAGGTCAGCCCCATGTCGGCAGCTAACATTTCCATTGCAGCGTAAGTCCTCAGGGTTTTGACCCTGCAGTTGTTCACCTTGCCCTCAGCCCTCTGCAGCCCCTATTTCCATCCGTCCTCTGTCTGTCTACCTCTAACTGCATCACATGTTGTTTTGTGCTGTGATTCCTCTGTGAGGAATCAGTCTGTTCATGTTTATATTGTGTCTGTTTGTGTTTATGTGTGTGTGTTGTGGCTACATTTACCTACTTGTTGCTGTTGCAGCTATTGACATATGCTGCACTGTTGCCCCTACACTCCCCATCAGTGTCTCCTCGAAGGAGCTCCCAGTAGGCACATGTGTAGTCAGTGACTTTCTGACAGCGCATTGACAGGCAAGTGACAAAAGTGGCCCAACTCCCTGTGTGCTGTCCAGTGTCTTCTACTGCAGCTCGGTGTCCACTCTGTGACCCCAGGGACTGCCTCAGGTCACCTAGCCGTGATGCCGAGACCAGGGTGAAGACACCTGGTAGGCACAAAGACAGCGAGGGCTCTTACTAGCCCTGCTGTAGACACCATGTGGGTGTTGGTCTAATGCTCAGTTAAACGAATGAATTGCATGGGAAATACATCACTATAATCTTTCTTCCTTCACGGTTTAAATTCTGTAATGTGATCCCGAAATAAATTCAGAGAATGCAGTCGTGCTTATGGAACTTGGATAATTTTTGTAAAAAATCTTATTTTCAAAAAGAGATTAAAACAAGAATTACTCTGCATGTGAACTGTTAGGTTAGTTTTAGTGCGATTTTGATGTACATTAGAAGTCATTAATACAATGCAATTGATCATCAGATTTCTATTAAATGTTTCAGGTTACAGCAGCTCTGTCCCTCAAAGATGTATTTACATGTCGAGGGCCAAAACACAAAGTTTAAGAAAGTGTGAACGGTACATTTCAAATGAATATACATACAGTGTCACACCAATATTCTCAGACATTAATCACACTCAGCAGACAAAAGATGAATAAAAACAGAGCAGTTAGAAACAGAAACTGTTATCTTTAAGGACCAGATGCCTTTGCAGTGAGTCTGTCCATAGACTGCAGCTGTGAAACGGCACCACAGTGCCACGGTAAAGCTGCTGCAGGCACTAAGTGTGAATTTGGACATAGATTCAAATCTATTTTGGCTTTTGTCCAGTTCATCTCTAATATAAATACATGTTTGAAAGAGGGATATGCCTGCTAAACCCTTCCTTTTGCTTTCCACCGTGAAAGCCATGTGAGTGGCTGCTGTAAGTTGAAATGAAATGAGCTGTAACAGGGTAGATGTGATGCAGGTTGACAAAGTCTTGCCTATCACCAGACTGAATCTTATTTATTAGTATTGCTTGAAATTTTTTATTTGTTTCTGTAATTTAGGGAAACTCAAGGAGTGTTCCAGCAGCAAAGCTAGTTTTGCTGAATTGTTACTTAATTCACAGCAGTTTTCAAAGCATACATTCCTCTTATTCTGCCCGAGTCAAAACCTTTTTAAATCCCTTTTATGTTTATATATTTTAAACATTTTTCATATTTATATGTTTTACACCTTCTTCCTATTTATTAAATTTAAATGTCTGTTGTCACTAAGTTGTGCATTTTGTTTTGTTTTTGTTTTGTTTTGCACCTGAAGTTGTGAAACAGAGCAGAGCCCGTAAAGCTGGCTCACAACGGGGGGGAGCCACGTGGACAGATGAACACTTGGCTGCCTCCCCGATGTGGACTGACATGGATCTTGTTCAATCTTGCTCTCTTCTCTCACTTTTTGTTTCTGCATGCGCAGTTTTGTAAAGCAAAGTCGAGGTGCACCCTCTCACAGCCCATCTGTCTCCAGCGTTAACTCACCGTGAGTTTTTGCTCTCGATACAATATTGTAGACCCCTATCGACCTTCTTTTCTTCTTCTCCACTCATTCTTGATGCCATTGTAACTTCCCACCATGCGGCCTGTGATCTTCATACTGTTTGAGGGCTAAATGTAGCACAGTGTATTTCACCTGCTCATCACGCAACTTCTGTTTATGTGGCTGTACCTGTACAGAAGTACACCTGTCACCTTTGTCTCCATGTCCATCATGTGAGCAGTATAATGGCTCTACTCCATGAACATGTGTGGTTGTTCAGACACGATTTATTCCTGGCATTCGCCCCTCCTTGACAGTAGATGCTCTAGTCTTCTTTGTCTCAGACTGCCAGTGTCCCTTTGTGGGAGCAATACCTCTCTCACACACACACACACACACACACACACACGAGCAGACGGACAGCTCGCCAATACTTTTGGCGGCAGTCCTGCACCCCTCAGGACTACCATATGCTGAAGAAGGATTATGCATGGCTATCCTACTCCTCATGGCCAACGCCACAGGAATCTGTCGCTCCACAGTGAGTCAACAGTGGCGGCCACTGCGTGCTGTTAAATCGGCCCGTCATCAGGTGTCTTCTGGACTACAGGTTTTATAATCAGGGAAGCCGGACAATCTGTTATAGGGGTGCAGAATGTTGCTATAAATACCAAAAAATAAATTGTATTCTTGGAAAAAATTATATAAAACCTTGCTTTATAATAAATAGTATTATTAGAAAACTGAAGCTCTTATACGTGATGTAGACGCGTTATGAAGTATTGCTGCCCGTGTCTTTGAGATATTGCAGCTTTGTAGGAAACATTTTCTATGGAATAATCTACAGAGTAAATAATACATAAATAGTTGTTGCCTTAACCATCTTCAGACTTGAAGATGTTTAGTCTTTGTTGAAGTATGAGTTTGGGTTCTCTGCATATATAATGGTCACATGTTTATATTAATAGAAAATTACATACAAACAGCAAATTTAGAAATTCATAATTTATTTTTTCCTGCTTCATGATCTGTGTGTATCCATGTATAAAATAATATTTATTCTCATATATGCACACCTATTAGTTTAGAGATGGCAGTCTAAGGAGGCCAGGTTGACTCTTGCCAAAACAGTCCTGCCAGTTCTGACTAGCAGCCAAATCCCTTAACTTAATGTTAAATGGGTTATGCAAGCAACTCTTCAAGGTTTCATTGAAGAAGCAATTGTGTCTCTTGAGGAATCAAATCAGTCTATTAAGCTCATTGTTTTGTTGATGGTCTTCAAAGGTACAGCTGTGTCATTAAGCTTATAAAACCTCATTTTTGCACAGTTGTTTTGAAGTGAGGATTCATATTATATCTTACCCATATTGACTGTATTCTGCCAATATCTTTGACGTATTTAAACAAGATCGGTGCAAATTATAAATGTCTGTTGTGGCTACCAACGCACCATTTCTGAGTTATAAACAGTTTCGTTTATTTGCTGTGCAGCCCCTATGAAAAATTGGGCAAAAAAGATAATAGGGAATGTGTACATTAATGTAAAATTAAAGGGAAAAAAATCACTGAATCCCCCCTCCCAGTCTGAGAGACACATGCTGTCATCGCTTCTTGTGTCCCAACTTGCCGTTCTGTAAGCAGAACAAAGATTAATGATAAGCTTATTATATACGTGGGCCGAGCTCTGAGAAGTCACAACTGCTTAATATACATGGAATATTCTGTCTTTTTTCTGTTTCTTCCATTCTTTTCTCTTTCCTTTTCCAACCATGCTTACAAAGATTTTCCATTGACAGCAAGCTTGAATCTGTGCAGTCAGTGTTTTTTGTGCTGGATCTGATTCTTAAGGTTCACACCATGCAGCGGACAGTGATGTGGGTGTCCGACTGTCAGCCTCCAAGCCTTATTGTGGTTTTGCTTTTCAGCATTTTCCATTGACTCACACACAAAACCCCCCACCTCTTTAACGGCCCTGCAGCCGAGTAACATACCCCCCCATTCTTAATATCCATACGTATCCATTGCTTATGATTGTTCCCAGTATATAAAATGAGTCCATAAATTCTTTCATGGGCTTGATCTGTGTACCCCATAGGCAATGTAAGTGTTTGCCTTGTAATCTGAACATTTTTGAGAGAGAAGGTGTTATTAAACACTTCGTACGCGTTTTACCAGAAGTTTAAAAATGCACAGAAACCAAGGCTGCTGTCAAATCATTGAGTGACCATTGAGCTGCAAATGGTTTACAGTAATCGAGGCTATACAGCATCTACAGCTGAGATGGTTGTGTCTCCTCTTCATGGGACTGAGACAAAAGGTTGTTTAATTCACCCCCCCTTTAAATTCAATAAGAGATGACTTTTCTTAGGCTGGGGTATGATGACCACACTGCGCTGCATCACCAACATCTGGTTGTGCTTCCAAAGTTTGACTCTTACTTTCCCATTTTCCATCTTGGAATGGTTTTTGTCTTATATTTCTGTATATTTTTTCTGTTGTATTTTTTCGTTCTATTTTTGTGCCCCTTTCCTTTGTCAGTCTCCCCCCGTCTGTTTGACTGTGTTGTATTAAACTTATTAAACTTGTCTGTCTCCGTTTGTTTCTCTGCGCTCCACTCTGTTGTCTCTGTGTATTTTAGGAGTTTTGTCTGCTCCCCTGCCCGCCACATCTTGAGCTACAGGTACCACTTGGGGTGTGCTGGTGGTAGTCGTACCTTCTTGACATTAACTTTCATGTGTTTGTTGTACACTTACATATACAAATACATGGATACATATGGTTAAAACACACCAACATGAAACTTTAATTATGTTCATATTTTTGTTAATCACATTAGCTTCTTGGAGCAGGATGGGCTGAAAACTGTTCTGCCCAATCCTATCGTGGCTCTTCCCTCATTTCTGCTCAAAGACGCTCCTCGTGAATACAAGCCTGGCTCCCGGGTCTCTTTTTTGCTGCATTTTATGGTTTTGTTGCGTGCTTTGATGTTCATGTACTGTGGATCAACAAGGTGATGACAGATCGTGATCTTTGCCAGGAAGTGGCATCCATGAGGTTAACCAGTGTGTCTGCAGGAGGTCTAAAGCTTTTGATTTTCCTTCAGTACATTTCATTAATGAAAAGGGCAGTACTTGGCAGAGGGTGGCGTGTGACACTGTTTTTGGTAAAATGTTTCTCTTTAAGATGATCATTTTTAACCATGAAATTAAAGGTTTGCCTTTTGTAGTTGTGAGAAACAGCGGCATGGAAATGATGAAGCAGCTGAGAAATGTGTGGAAAAATCATGATGATGTTAGGAAGGCCAGCTTTGAGAACTGCCGAGCTTACCCTTACCCCCCGCCGCGTTTCTGCCAGAAGTACTGGCTAGCTGGCCAGCTGGGACTCAGCTCTGGAAAAGAGCCGGCATTTAAAGATGTGAACAAGTGCTCTTACCTGGCCCTGAGCAGACCAGGTAAACAGATATCTTGTGCTCAATTGCTGAAAATCTGCTTTACTGTTAAGGTGAAATGTTTATGTTTGAATCAGGAACCATGGTGTGATTCCTGATTCAAACACAAACACACACACACACACACACACACACACACACACACACACACACACACATATATATATATATATATATATATATATATATATAGAGAGAGAGAGAGAGAGAGAGAGAGAGAAATGCCTGGGTTCCATCTTTGCTTCTATAGAATCTGAGGGTTCTCTCTCAGCAAAATGTTGAGCAAAAATTGTTAAAACTGTCCCCGCTGTATTTCCAGAACTTTGCGGCTTGTATCCCCGAAAAGATTTTTTCTGTGTATCAGGAGAAATAATGCAGAAATAATATGTTTGCGGTTGAAAGAGAGTGAGTTAGTTAGGAAGGGGAGAAGCTTCTAGAAGGGCAGTGTAAGAGCTGAGCCTTTTAAAGAAACGTGGACTAGGATCTGGACGTCACGTCTCCAGTATCAAACTGCAGGGTGGACATTTTTCAGGTTGCATGGAGCCACTTGTCACCAATGTTGATCACAGAGTAAAAAAGAGCATGAAACGGCATGGTAGGCTGCAGATTTGCCATGATAAACTTTTGTACGGGCCATCCATAGAGACCCTCTTTTCGTAGTGATGAACTGGCAAAAACAGAACCTGTTTGTTATTTTTAGTGCAGTGTGTCATATTTAAGGGCTGCTGACATTTGCGCTTACCTTCTGAAAATACCGGCGAATTTATTTTGCTTCTATGGATCACTCAGTCACTCACACAAAGTTACAGAAATTGTTACAAGTGAAAAACAGAAACGTATAACTTCTTAATAAGAATTCTTGGCAAAGTTAAGTTGTGTTTTTACTGAGCTGCTCAGTTTAATAATCAAGCATTTTTAAGCAGTAAACACTACACACAGTACAATGAATTCATTTTCATCACAATGAAAGAAATAATACTGTACTGGCAAAAATAGATTTTGTTGTTATTTTATTTCATCACCTTTAGTTACACGATGCAATAGGACTATGGTAAAAGGTGGTCTTGCTATGGATGAAGGTATGGGATTTCATAGCGAGTTCATCTGCTAGAATGACTGAAAGTGATGCGCTTTAGGTCACCCTGTCCCTGTTGTGACCCATCCTGTCACCTTCCCGGCCCCTCCCCTCCACCCAGCAAGGAGCAGCAGAAGTCCCTGAAGATGATGTCCGTGTGGGAGCAGCGGACGACGCAGATACGCAGACACAACATGCGCTCCAGCTGCGAGGCCCTATACAGCGAGCTGGAACCAGAGGAGCGCTGTCGAATATCTTCTGCTCTCCACATCCGGCATGATATGAAAACCCACCTGGATCGTCCCCTGGTGGTGGAGCCTTGCAGCAAACCTGTAGAGAGAGAGGGGGTCACTCCTGAGGAAAGTGGGGCCCCTGTAGAGCCCCCATCACACCCACGCAAGCACCACCGCCACCGGCAGACAGATGAGACCAATGGAAATGGAGAGACGGGCAATGGCAAGGAGGGAAGACACCATGTCCATCATAGCCGCAGCAAGGAACACAACGGCTCGCGGGGCAAAGAGGGCAAGAGCGAGCGCAGCCGCAGCCGGGAAGGGGGCAGGAGGCACCACCACCAGATGTCCGTGGATGATGGAGGTGGGACAGGAGAGAAGGAACATCGCCGGCACCATGGGCGTCGGCACACCCGTGAGGGCAATGGCACGGTCAGCAACGGAGGGAAGGGCGAGCGGCAGGCACGACACAAGGATGGATCACGTTCCAGCAATCGGGAGGGCGACAGGGGGGCAGGGTGTAGCAAGGGTGAGAATGGGGCCAATGGGGAGCGGAGGCGACACAAGCCCCGGGCCCCCAGAACCCAGTCCACACCGGAGGGCGATGAACAGAGGGAGAACGGGGAAAGGGAGGATAGTCGGGTCGATGGCCACAGGTGAGACAACCTTCTTCTCACGTGACCTGCTAACATTAAAAGTGTTTAAAACTGTGCTGTGATCGAATGATTATAACACAACATTAAACATTCAGGGTTGAGACATTTACCTAAAAAGCTACATGGCTGAAATAGAAAGACGTGAGCACAATGCGCAAAATGTTTTTTTTCATTCTTTTTATCATCTCACTGCCCACTTGACTCTCTTAGTGATGTATTTGACAGGGAGAAACCAGCAGACACAGAGGGAGACTCTGTGGCCATCACCCCCCAGCAGCTTTCTGCTGGCCAAAGATGGCTGGGAGATAAGGTGGAGGACTCAGACAATCAGAAGAACATCAAAAGAACAGGTCAGATGGGCATCAGCACAAACCCCGTTCACATCCCAGTGACCATTACAGCCCCACTGGAAGAAACCAGCGTCATATCAAGTTAGTAACAATGAACGGGGACCGATGTTTTCACATGTGTTCACTAACTGCAACTATACCCCAGTAATCGAGCTCCCGGTTTCCGGGTGTAATGAGGTCTATATATTAATACCTGACTTGCTATCCAAGTTAAGAATTTCTGAAATAACAAGTACCATCCAATCCAAGCTAGTGCACATCAAACAAATATTCAAAATTCACACGAGTACAAGTGCAAAGCCAGGCTGCAACACTGCCCCCAGCATCTGTGTTCTCAGGCCTTGCCACCTGTGGCCTGTGTTCAAACGCCATTTGCAGTATTGTGGTTTCGTTCACTTGTGTTCAGTTGGTAAGTCCCCCAGTAAGGCTCTTTACAGAAACAGCCCATTACAGCAAGTACATTTTATTCTTTCCCTTTTTTGTATCGTTTTCATTTCTTTGTTTTTTTTAATCTAATTTGACTAATAATTTTTCACTGCTGTTACTACTTATAATAAGGAATGAAACCAAAAGTATAATAAATGAAAAAAATGACATGTAAACCCTCAAATCCATTTGCCTCATTAATACTTTGGTACTTAATTGATGTTTTAACTGTTTATCACACTGAAATAATGAAAATGGCTTCCCAGTATGCAAGTTGTGATTTTACAGCGATTTCTAGAAACCACATACACTCACATACTGGGGTATAGGTGCGTGTGTGTATACATTTCATTTTTGCTGAAATAGAGCATTTGACAAATGTAGTGTTGGATTCACAGTTCTTTCTGTAATTAAATGGTTTTTTTCTTATGTGTTCTTATTTTTGTAAATGTTTGCATTTTGCTGTGTTACTGCTGAAAGCTGCAACAGCTAAACTGTAGCTGTTCCTTGGAGAAAATCTCAGGCCCTCAGACCCAAATGTGTTTGGAGTGGTTCACCTGTGGGATTGTCTGTGCAGTGAACAACATTGACTGTGAGACCCTGCCAATGAATGAGGAGAAAAAGAATTTGGAGGACCAAACCAAGAACGGGCCAAAGCAGATCCTGCCCTACAGCTCCATGTTTGTGTTCAGCCCAACCAATCCGTGAGTGTACTGGCAGTGTGGGCTGCACCACCCTTGTCTCTGTGTCCAGGCGATGATGCTTCTGGAGACTTCCACTGAATAACCTCAAATTGAAAATGCAACATACCAATGCAGAAATGTCATCAGTAACAATGGTTCTTCTGTACTGTATATATTTGGAACCTGTGGCTGTGGAGCCACGGAGAAGAAACCTTTGCTGAAAATGTTCTCAGAAAATCAGATTTTCATTTTTAAAAAAAATAAAACACTGCAAAATACATCTAACTAAATGGCAAACATTTATATTTTAAATGAAATGGTGTTGAAAATGATACTGACTCCATATCTGTGCTTATGCTCTACATTGTACCGTAGTCGAGCTTGAGAAGGTTGTATTTTGGTTGTAGAAGTCCTGTAACCACCTTTTCTGCTGTTTTCTTAATTTGGCTCTTAGAGTTCGCTGCCTTTGCCATTACATAGTGAGCCTGCGCTACTTTGAGATGTGCATCTTGGTGGTGATTGCCATGAGCAGCATCGCACTGGCAGCTGAAGACCCCGTGCACGCCAACGCCCCCCGAAATAATGTGAGTTCTGAACCATCAAGAGTACTGCTGTGCATTCTGAAAAACTACTTTGAACTATTTCATTAGAATAGAAGAAAGAACATTTCTTTGTTAAAATTTTACATCCAAGTTTGAAAGCAGTTGTCAAATTGCTTCTGACTTTGATTTGGAATCAAAGATCCTTACAAAATTCCATTGAATCCACTCTGTATTTGGAGCTCTTAAATGCCAGTGGTTAGTTTCATTGCTGTTGTTGTTCTTGTAATGAATGCACTGAGTTCTTTACTGACATCCAATAACCTTCTATATTGCCTACAAATACAGTATTACGTGGATTACGGCTCCAGATGAGTCATTAAGAAAAGGAGCCTTTATTGAAATTTCACTATAACAGGCCATTAATACATTAATGGAGCTTAAAAATTGCACAACTGCTGTATAATACAATACATATTAGTCACACCTTTAATAATAGTAAATAAACACAGAAAACTACATCTGTGTGTGAAAAGTGTACACTAAAAATTTAGAAATATTTTTTACATTTATTTAAATATTATAAATTCAAAGGGTTCAAATAATAAACGAAAAAGCACTGTAAAGAGGTACTGCTAACTGTTAACTTGAGCACCATTATTCCTAAAAAAGCATGCGTTTTGGGGTAACAGATTCCATGTTCTTTTCAGAAGACAAACTGTTCAAAGTCATATATAGAGAAATATATGTAAATAATGCACATTTCCTACAGGTGCTGAAATACCTCGATTATGTCTTCACCGGTGTGTTCACGTTTGAAATGGTGATCAAGGTAAGAATAACTGCCTTTGATGATCAAATTCTGTTGCCCATGACTACCTATCTAAATTATTTCAAAAGTTTCACAAGTCTTATATGGCTAATGAAACTTTTTCTCCCCAACTTGTTTAACCTGATTCAGAGTGTTTTCCGAAAATTAGCTTCCGGTTTGATTTTAAAAAATCAGCCTCAGATCAATCACAACGGACCCCAAATCCCATTTTACAGTTTTACACTTTGCATATATTTTCTGGTAAGTTACTCATAAATTATCTAAGTGGAATTTAACCTGAGGTCCTAATCTCAGGTCTCTTGCATACAAAAAAATTGGCCATTTTTCAATGACTCCAGTGTGGATCTGATTTCATAGAACACATGGCCTCATAACAAGGCAAACAGCCTCAGTGCTGGTGCTCCTCCTCTCACCTGTGTCAGGTGCGGCTGCAGTCCCATCACCTCCTCAAGGGTGTCCGACAGGAACGCTAGTTGACACCAGGGCATCCTGCAGAACAGCCCGAGCGCCAATGTCACTCAACCTCACCCTTTTTCCCTGCACTTTCTCTTCCCCTAGATGGTGGATTTAGGCTTGTTACTCCACCCGGGTGCGTACTTCCGCGACTTGTGGAACATCCTGGACTTCATCGTGGTCAGCGGAGCACTTGTAGCATTTGCATTTTCGTAAGTGCTCCAAAAGTTTATTGTCTTTTTGCACTTTTTTCTTGTATAAACACAAATATGAAATGTAGGGATTCTTGATCCTTTCAACCTCACACACAACCAGAAAGTGAGCAAAGTTTACTCCTCACCTCCTTCCCCAGGTTACTCAATGAACAAACAAAGACATAATAAAGATAATAGAGACTATATTTCTACCCAAATTCTCTGCTAAACAAACAATAAAACAATAACAATAGTTACTTTAAATAAAATACTAAGTTCAAACTGATCAAAACTCTCTCTCTCTCTCTCTCTCTCTCTCTCTCTCTCTCTCTCTCTCTCTCTCTCTCTCTCTCTCTCTCTCTCTCTCTCNAGAGAGAGAGAGAGAGAGAGAGAGAGAGAGAGAGAGAGAGAGAGAGAGAGAGAGCCTTGACAAAATGGTAAGTCAAAGAGTCTATAGTGTAAAGCACAGTAATATGAATCTGCATTCTCTGGGTGTTTTACCTCGATGACCATTTTCACTAACCTGATAAAAAGTATGAAGATCACTACTGACTACTGACATTGTAGTAAATCTGAATCAAATTTCAGTTGTTGTTGTTCAGTTCTCTTTCTTTGTAATTTTTTCTCTTAGTAGAAGTAACGCATCTGGTATCAAATCCCCATCAAAACTGAATTTATTTTAGTTGAGCACACTTGCACATAGTGGTGCTGAGCATAAGTGTGTGTTTTTCTAAACATTTTGGCTAATTCTGCGAGGTTTCCTGAAGAGATGTTTCTCAGTGCCTCTTGTGCACTGGTCTCTCAAATATTATTTTCTGCAGCGTGATAGTGGAGTGTGAGGACCTATGTTCAGTGCAGCTGTTCTTTCCCACCCCCTGGGGTATCGAGCAGCATCTTATATTCTCACTAACATGCAAATGTGTGATCAGCAATTCAAAGCCATGAAGTCCTAACCTGTGTGCGTAGATGAAAATGAATAAATTCACTATGGTTTTCTTTCCACAGATCTGCTGTACCCACCACAACCTGTCTATTAATAACTGTTTTGTTAGCGATACAATTACATTATAATGTGATTTTGTGTGTAGTATTATGTAGTGTTTTGTGTGTCATGCTCAAGTCAGCACTGTCCAGCCACCGGTGTGTCCTTCTGACCCCCTTTGTCCCTTTGTTCAGAGACAATGCTGTCTCAGTCGCTGGGGGTACGGGGCACATGGGTGGGGGGGGTTCTGTGTTAATGACTGTAGCTCCTCCCTCTGCTTCCTTGTGCCTGGGATTGCTTTCAGGAGCTTCATGGGGTAATACCTCTGAACCGTCTGTCCTTTTACCGTCTGTGTGAACCAGCAGGGGGTCTATGGAAGCCTATAGGCCCAGTGGTGCTGCATGTCGCAAGTTCAGCAAATTCCACCGTTCTTGCTCGCTGTCTGTGGCTTCCATCATAACCTCCATCTCCACATCTGCCCATGCGGGTGAACAAACCTTCAGTCCTCATCCGGACTGCCACAGCAGAATGTGTTCCCTGTCACAGGTTTACTGTCAGAATCTTATTGAGAATTTATCTCATTTCAGCTGTAGTCCTTCTGCTGTGAGGGAAATAGTCACGTTCTCTTTTTGTGTTGATTTTAAACAGGCAACCGAGTCAATTAGGAAAATGCAGTTTTCTTACAGTTTAATACATGGTGCATTTTTCATTGTGTGGTTGAAAACTTCTGTTTGTATAACATAACAATAACACCTGAGTTTGCGTTAGTTACTATAACTCTGTTTTGCACTTTCATTTTAGCAATATCTGTAATGTATCAATTTTTTATACTTTTTTTTACGTATTTTGAAACAACATTTTGGAATTTAATGTTATACACTCGTTTTAATGTTTATTTGCTGTTATTAAGCTATAACTCAAATATTTTGTTTTCTATGAAAAACTTTAAAATACCTCAAAGAAAAAAAACAATATCCATATACAGTACTGTGCAAAAGTCTAAGACATGCAACTTGAATGTGTGTTGAGAAGTACAGGTAGATTCTTATCTACCATCAGGGAGGTTTCTCATTGGTCCTAAATAAATTCATTGTGCAGCCTGAGAATGACCTCAAACACCCCATCTCAGTCATACACAACTATGTTTAGCAAAAAGAAGGAATCCTGCAACAGATGGTATGGTCCCCACAGAGCCCTGATCTCAACATGATCGAGTCAGTCTGGGAGGACATGCAGAAACAGTCAAAGTGTGCAGAAGAACTGTGGCCAGTTCCTCAAAATGTTTTGAAGAACCTACCAACCTCTACCTTAAACTGCATGCAAGTTTGGATAAGAGAATTGATGCTGTTTTAAAGGCAAAGGGTGGTCTCACCAAATATTGATCTGATTGAGGTTTTTTTGTCTACTGCACTTTTCAGAAGGTTTATTGATTAATAAATATTCACGGCATTATTTTTGGAACCATCCTCGCTTTATAGCATTTTTCCCACAGGTGCCTAAGACTTTTGCACAGTACTGTATGTATATTTCCCATTAAATGAAGCTATTACAGTACATATAGCTCCATTCCTGCAACATACATTAAGTTCTTCATTTCTATACAACATATATAGAGCATTAATTGAGCTGTTACTGTATTTATACTGAATTTGGCCAGACTTTTTTGTTGCAAAAGAGTTTTTAATATTAATCTTCATGCTTTTGAACATTATTAGTGCAATGTTAATTTATGAAAGGGATGCTTACGCAGTGTATGAGTCAAGTGAGGTAACAGGCGCTGGGTCAACAGGGTTTTCAGCTGTGGAAGCTCTGCTCATAGCGGTCACTCCATATACATCTTCCGCAGTGGTCATGGGTTCCAGTCTCCTTGCTGCAGTGCGTGGTCTCAGCCCGTGGGCCGCTCATATGTGGCAAGCCGTGTTGCGTGTACCCTGCATGTGTTCCATCTCTGAGGTGCTCATAACTGCGTGCTGCATGTGAGAAGAAGGAGGAGGCTGGCACAGGAAATGGGTGCCATGTTGTTTAAATCCATCATTTAAACTTCATTTCTACTGATCCGTGTTTTTATTGCACATTCTGCTGTTGTTTCCCCTCTATTGAGCTTTTATCTCTGACATATGGAGCGAAAGCTCTGCTGATGGATACTACAGAAACAGTCTCCTTCTTTCTTCTACTGTCAAAAAAGTTTTCCTCATACAACATTTTTCACAAGAAAACTCAATTCTGAATCAAGTGTGGACATGTTTCTCCTTGCTTTTCCTAGGGACAGTGGAAGCTTTTAAATGTAGCTTTTTTTTGGCTTACGCATCATGGTCATTTACATAATTTCCATCATCAAATTTTTTTAACATTCACACAGATGCTCCCATTATAAAATATCGTGTAAGTTGTTTATTCATGTATATTTGTTGTTTTCTTTGTCTGTGAAGCAGCCATAAATTCTTCTCCTGTTGTTTTTTGTCATTGCTTTTCTTCATTAGATCGCAACAAGGTGTGACCAGGTGGGGACCTCCCCCACCCCACCCCCCCAACACGACCTTATCTGACTTTGTCCTTCCTGGTTAGGCCAGGATAACACATCTCGGCCTTTTCCTCTGTACCTTGTGGAAGCCACAGCAACATCACTCTGATAGCCTTCAACAGGTGGCCTTGGCGTGGCACATCTGGTCTTCCACGGCAACTTTTTGAAAACCTAGTCAGACTCAACTCATAAAATTTGCCATACAACTGGAGTGTAGAGTACATGTTTGACCTCAGAAGGTTTTCACCACCTTTCAGACACGATGCTTAAATGTATATAATCGTCACTTAAAATACAATAAAGGGTTGATTTATTTAAATGGATCTCTTCAGGGTTTATCTCTCGCATGTTTTCTTGGTTTAATTTCATCTCTACTCTCTTTATAACTAGTGAACCTTATCCAGGTAAGGATCTGACTAATGCTGCACTGCAGCACTACATTTCAACCTCTGTAAACGGAGCCCAAAGCCGTCTTTATCTTGCTTGGATGCTGAGATGAGAACTCCCAGGCTGCTTGCAAAAAGTGTGCTTATAAGGTCCTTTTAGTTATGGTTTTGCACAATTGTGAAGAAAATCAGAACCACCCCATCTGTCCACCACCAGAAAACTGTTCAGATTAATGATCTCTCTTAGATTCCACGTGGCAACAACCTCGCTGTACTTTTTAAGGACTTCTTTTGAAAGCTATCAGAATGTCTGGTGCTGATCGTTTCTTCTCAACGTGTCCAGTGTTGTTTGATCTTTAACCGTAGGGCCCTCTGTACGATGAATGCATGCTAGACTAACGTGCATTAGAGCATGACCTGCATGCTGGTGTCTTAGAGTAGAACCCAGAGAGGAAGGAAAAAGTCGTGATACCATGGGAGTAGCGAGCTGTTCATGAATACTAGACCACCCCTCCGCCCCCGAACAATATGCAAAAAACTAATGAGTTTTCAGGATAAATCATCTCCGCTGAAACAAAGGAAAGGGACTTTTGTTCATTAGCCTCTATTTGGATGCAAAAACAAATAAGTATGACTGCTGCTCCAAATACCACACAATGCTGTGGAGACAACTTTTAAATGCAGTCCTGCACAGCAAACTGTCAGGGCAAAGAGAACTCCATTTGAACAGAGAAAATGAGATGTTGAAGACCGAGCAGCACACAGCACTTGAAAACATGTTTATCCCCCCACGGTTGATTTCCTCCTGCTGATAATGGACCAGGGAGTATATCTTATGGCCAATGACCGCAGTCAGGATGTGAAGGTTTGCTCAGTCTTTCCTTTGCAATGTCCTCGTGTCCCTATGTCCCCATCCATCAGGCAGGTTGAGGGCTTTGCAGTGAACTGTTCCCTTCTAGAAATGACCGCTGAGCCTCTTCAGACTGGCTCCAGCCCCACTGTGACCTTAAAGAACATATGCATCTGAAGAGCATGGATCAGATGAAAACACCGAACAAGCCTTATGTTGTCAAAAACAAAAGCAGCTTTTACACGCGGTTCCATGCAGGAACAATCTGCCATTTACGTTCTTAACCCTTTGAGCGACCACTGTACTAGATTTATTCTGATGCAGATAAAGGAATACCTATGATGTCCAGTACAGTTTCATGCTGTGTGATTTTTAAAGACATCGAAAGTTGTTAGGTAATTTATAATCCTTTTTTAAGTTTCTTTTTTCCCTTTGTTTTAATGTAATATATGCTAACTGCTACCGCCCTAACCTCCCTGACTTGTCATCATTGCATCCGAGGCTGAGATCCACCTTTCCCAGGTGTTAGGGTCTCAGTCACTGCTCTGTTTGTGTATCTACTGTCTTAAGTACATATGACCTGCATTGCACTTCACTGCCAGTAAAGTAACTGGTTTGGTTGGATTCTGTGTACAGATAGTTCCAGTTTGTGAAAATCAGAAACACGTTTAATGTGTTGTACCTTCCTAAGTTAAAAGTAAGGTATCTAGAAGGTGCAGTCTCTTTTGCAGACAGTGTGAGAATGAACTGGTTTTGTTGCGCACAAAATGAAATATAATGGTTTGTAGCTCTTCCTGCTGAAGTACACTTCAGTTTCTCTCATTTTCAAAGGCTTCCTTTGACATCCCACCTTTAAAATTGTTATCAGGGATACATGTATAAAACAGCCATGGTTCCTAAAAAGAAACTAGTACCCTTGTACTGGGGCAGGTTTCTTTTTGATTTTTTTCTCAGTTTAATCACAGGTTATTCTACAGAAACATTATATAAATGAGAACGAAAGCACTTTCCTGTTGTTTGAATTTTTGCAGCATAGAATGAAGCTGTTAATGCTGTCTTCTGGTTGCACATTTCTGTAGAGTAACCTTTTTATGTGCATGTCCTAGTAGCTTAAATATGTAGCTAGACCATGTAATCCAGAATTACATGACCAGTGCAGCAGAATGGTCTCGAGAGGCATGTGCTGTTGTGAGAAAATGAATCCTTTACTCTCTGGGAGAAGTAGATGACTGGTGGCTTTCAGCTGTGATGAATGATCCTTCTTATTCACTGCTGTCATTTTCTAACTGTTCATTGTGCGTGTGTGTTTGTGTGTTTGTGTGTGTTTACAGGCTGTACTTTGTAGTTGTCTGTTCTGTGTATATTGTGTACAGTATTCTATTAAAAAAATTAGAGGTAAAAATGTGTAATTTCACAAATCCACATGTTTAAAGCTGACCCATGTTCTCATAGTAAAAGTAGTTTTACCTGCAAGTTTGCAATTCTCTTTATTTATTATCGCATTTTATCTTTAGAACCAAGTCATTGAAACTGCCTATTAGCCTTGAATAATAAACTATGCTAGTTAAATTGCTTATTGTATATGGTATCATTCAACTGTAAAGTGCGTGCGCGCGCGTGTGTGTGTGTGTGTGTGTGTGTGTGTGTGTGAGAGACTGAGTCAGTGTTTTGTCTTTTCTCACTCGCTTCCTCAATCACTGTGATCACAGTCCACCTGTTGTGAGGGTGCAGACTAACACCCTGCTCACTCTGTGTAGAGGCACCAAAGGGAAGGACATCAGCACCATCAAATCCCTCAGGGTCCTCCGTGTCTTGCGGCCTCTCAAGACCATCAAGCGGCTCCCCAAGTTGAAGGTATGTCACCTATCTCTGCCCTGCATCTAAATCAGCATCTGATAGAATAAATCTGAATGAGACAAGGGTGACACAGAGCACTGAAAAACGTAACAAGGGATGTTACAATAAAAAAGGGAATTTTACAGTACAGATCTTCCATTTGTAAGGAAAAACATTTGGATAATAAGCTATCTGACCCCTAGAGGAAAACAAGGTCCCAGCTGCAAAGAAGGGGAGAAAAATAAACTTTGTCTATCAAGAATTAAATGGATTAAGTTATTGTTTGTGTATCAGGATGCATATTTAAATTAGTAAAGGGGCACATATACAGAAAAGATAGACAGTGTGGTGGGAGAGATTTGTCTTGAAATCCACTATCCATTCTCCTGTAACAGGAGCTATTATTATTCTTTAGTGATACTTTACCCATTTCTTCATTTAAACTTTTACATGATTAAAAAAAACTAAATCTGAAAACACCTCAAATCAAAATACAGATATGGTATTCCTTTATATTTTGCAAAATTAAATGATGGATTGAATTTTAATTTGTTCAAAAATCGGGATTCTGATCCTTTTTGAGCAATGTTTTATTATTTGTGTTAAAATTATGACGCTTGAATGTGTATGAATCACTGCCATACGCATGTGTGTGTCTGTGTGTCCTCAGGCTGTGTTTGACTGTGTGGTGAACTCCCTGAAGAACGTACTCAACATCCTGATTGTCTACTTGCTCTTCATGTTCATCTTTGCTGTCATCGCCGTACAGCTCTTCAAGGGCAAATTCTTCTACTGCACCGATGAATCCAAGGAGCTGGAAAAGGACTGCAGGTACAATGAGCAACAAGCTCTGTGCCTCCACAGGTTCACAGTCAGCTCAAATGTAAACCTCAAAACAAGTTTATCTGTTTGTATCTGCACATCTCACTGTGCATTTTCAAAAAAAAAATGTAAACTTTGTGGCTGACAAAGTAAGCAATACCTTAAGTTTTGCAGCACCTTGCTCTGGCCAGGGTTCTTTATTGTGCATTCTTATTTACAGCATTTTATAAACATTGTTGTCAGGGTGCTCAAACTGCACAGGTGTGTGTGTGTGTAAGGCATCTTGGCTCACCAGAGGGAGTCTGACTCCCAGCATCATCTTTGTAAGCTGCTCAGTGGGTGGTCGGGGGCTGTTTTGTTCTTTTGCAAAAAATCCTCCCACCCCACACAGTTCTCTGGGTTTTTGACATGTACATTTACATTTATTCATTTAGCAAACACTTCTCTTGTATCCGAGAATAAAGAAAAATACATTTCATGAACAGACAGCGATACAGACACTGGAATTTCTAAGCATGTTTAGTCCAGTTCTAATAACTTTACTGGCATTTTTCCATATCACATTTGAATTGCGTTAAACTCCCCATCCCAGTTAATTTTGGAAGTAGGGGATCCAGTATGATGTAGCTGTTGGAAATATTTCCAAAGCACATAGAAAGCATTTAGTGACACATTTATTTCTGCTGTCCAAATTATAGAAAGGGGACTAGAAATGTTAAGATGAGCTGCATACTTTGTTTGCCTGTCTGACTGCTTCTCCATCACCTTCTTGCTCTTCCTCATTAGGGGACAGTTCCTCGACTATGACAACGATGAGGTTTCTGCCCAGCCCCGTGAGTGGAAGAAGTACGAGTTCCATTACGACAATGTGCTGTGGGCCTTCCTCACCCTCTTCACAGTGTCCACAGGAGAAGGCTGGCCAATGTGAGCTTTATTCTGCCATACACACGCTCACTTATAGGGAAGATACCCTGAAAAATACAGTGGAAACAAACTTCTGATATACAGTGTGTTGGGAGTGGCCAGGTAGTGATAGCAAAGAAGAAGGAAACAGAGGCTCAGAATTTTCAGAAGATAAAAAAGTTATGATTACTGCAGGGAGCATGTGGTATATCAATACAGTTGCTGGTTCAAATCTCCTTTTGGCTCTAGTACTCAGCACATGTATTTATCCTTTAAAATTTTCCAGCTGCAATGAGTAAATCTTTGTAAGTCATTTCAGTTGGAAGCATCAGCTATATAAATAAATGTACTGTAAACATATTTTAGTTGCCAGCCATTGAGGATGTGAGAATAATGGTGCAGAGAGCAGGTTTCTGAGGAGTTTTCTAACTCTGCTGTAATGTGCTGTAAAAGGTTGGTTACTAACTAAGTGCTACACATTTGGCTGGTTTAAGCTGCCTTTTTAGGATGTATTGCTGAAATGGCACTGTTGGTACAGATTGCTAGACATGAGTAGTTTTACAGCTTCACGCAGTTAACAGACTATTAACTATCCTGCCTAACGTGTGAGTAATCTAGACCATAAAAATTTTATGGTGGGCTTTGAGCTTGATCTTGAGTTTTGTTGGGATGATTATTCACCATGACCCTTCAGGTTATTTCCAGGCTACTGCAAACTGAAATTTTTTAAGAGGTAGATAATTGAAGAAAATGTCACTGAAAACAAATAAGTTAGAAAACATGAGATTTTATGTATGGATTATACTAATGCTAAATATTCTTTTCACATGTGCAATATTTGACTCTGTTTTAAATAATAGTACTTAGTTGAGTGTCTTCATTCCTCCTTCAGCAACAGTGTGCCTGTTAGCTACTTTGCTGGGTTCCCAAGAAAAACATTACCCTCATATCCCTGCGCTGAGCAGTCCCCAGTACAGGTGGCCTCTGGTGAAGGTGCCACCTATGACTTGCTGTTCTAGTGGGATGTTTCACTTACTGGTCCCCAGGTGGACGACCCTCCCAGCATCACATGGGCCTCTGCCCTTTGTTTCCTGATCCTGATCAAAGGGCTCCCCTGTCAAAGTGTTTGAAGTGTCAACATTTTGAAGTTCCTTTTAAGAGCCACAGTGGTGCCATTTTAAAAAAAGAAAGAGTCTTTTGAGAACTGGCATCCCATCAAGGGTGTAGTTTCATATACTAGCACCCACTGCTTCTGTAATAGGCTCCAGCCTGCGGTGACCCTGACCAGAATGACATGGTTAGTGACAATGGATGGATAGCTAGAAGTTGCCCTGTGTGTGAATGGGTAGCAGTAGAACAGCAGTGAATGTGTTTGGAGAACTTTCTGTGCCAGTGCTGGAACTTGCTTTATGCCAAACGATGTTGAGTGACTGCATTATTGTCTCTTCTCTTCACAATTCTGCCTCTCCACGCTTTGCACTCAAACCCTGCCCTGCTGTATGAACTCCACAGGTTTCAGTAGTCAATGATAATGGATGAATGGATAATGGATGGATAAATCAATTATGTTTTATATATTTTATTGTAAAATGGATGGACATACAGCTAAACATACAGGATTGGGGATAGTTATGTTTCTCTCATACTTTAGTGCTACTGGTTTCTGGTTTTGGTGCCAAAATATTTATTGATCTACTTCAGCTATAGATAATATAAAGCGTGGCAGTAATCTTTGTGAGCAACACGACTGCATTAAGTGAGGCTACTATTAAAGAAATAAAAATAGTATTTTACCAACCCTAAATATCCAGTTGTAATGCATTATGACCATGACTTTTCACATAATAAGTATCCATAGTAAACAGTTTGTCTATTTTCCCTCTGTCCAGGGTCCTGAAGCACTCTGTGGATGCCACGTACGAGGACCAGGGTCCCAGTCCTGGCTTCCGCATTGAAATGTCCATTTTCTACGTCGTCTACTTTGTGGTCTTCCCCTTCTTTTTTGTCAACATCTTTGTGGCCCTCATCATCATCACCTTCCAAGAACAGGGAGACAAGGCTTTGTCTGAGTGTAGCCTTGAGAAAAATGAGGTGCGGTGTTATGCTTCACAAAGAAGCTGATCTTTGCTCTTTCTGTCCAGTGAGCTGTTTGTTCTCTGTCATCTTATCCATGTACTAGGGCTCTGCCTGGGTTCTGATGCTGACCTTGTGTGACCATGCGTTGTATTTGCATTCAAATCTGAAGTAGCTTGGCTGACACCAAGCGTGTCTCTGGACAGCTTAGAGAATTTGACCTTATCTCCAATCTCGTATTAGTTATTGCTTATCCGAAATTCATTCAGCTGCACATGGACTTTCAAGCAGAAGTAAGAAATAAGACTGCCCTTCTTAAAATTACACAGATCAACATCTTGAAACTTTACCTCGCTCTAGAATAAAAATAGGATTTTTAATAAATTGAATGCCCTGAATTCAAACATGAAATCCAAAATGTGACTGACCTGCTGTTTTTGTTGGGATGACAATACAATTTTTTATTCAAAAAATACTATAGAAATAATACTTAATACAACCCAAATGTTACGTACCCGTGCTAAACACGCATATAACCACATTTTTTATTAATCCATCATGAAACAGACAAATGTAATATGTAAAATGTTTTGTCATATAAAACGTATTGCAAACATTCAATTACAAGAAAGAAAATGCTCAGTATGAATAACATGTAAAAAGCCTTTTTTTAGAAGCCTTGTGTGTAACTGGATTCCAAAAGCTTCTTTACTGAGATCCAGCAGTCTGCTAGCATGTTTGGTGACCATCTTCCCATAGATCTTTTCTTCACAGCAGACATATTTTGACAGACTCTTCCTTTGTAGTGCTCATTTACCAGGTGGGGTGCAAACAAATACAAAGGTCAACCATATTACCCCCTGTGGCTGTATGTGTTTCAGTCATTCCCAGAAGGAGACCTATAACTCTAAGATCACCACAAGAGCTCCTGCTTTCACTTCACTACAGTAACGCATAACATTTTAGGTGATTAAAAAATGGCACAGTCATTTCAAATAGCACATCAAATTCCATAGGAATCATATATTTTTATGTTGCTTCAAAATTCTGTGTGTTGTATGGTGTTATGAAGGGGTAATTGGGACTGGAACAGAATTGAAACTAGTATATATTGCTGTAAACAAAGCAATTTTTGCTGCATATATTGTACCTACTTTTCACCTTTATGGTGGATTGATGACCACAAATTCACCCTCAGTTGACATAATGCCACCTGGCAGTGCTGTGGACTTAGAGCCAGTTGACGCTGCATGATGCTGCAGATCCAACAGATGCAGTATCCCATGTGATGAAGGACCAGTGATCCTTTCTGTTTCTTCTAAGGAGGGAAACCCAATGAGATGCATGCCCCTCATTTCCACGGTGGTCCCATAAGGCTATTAAAGCCCTTGTGCGGAGTCAGGAAAATAAATGTCCCCTGTCCATATGCTAAGCTGGAATGACTCACCAACTGTCTGCAAGAACGGAGCCATGAAATGCATTATAAATCACCGTCACATAGATCCATTTTCTTGTTTGGTGTTTCACATGCATTATTATACTGAGCTCTGACAATGTTGGCCAAACGTGTATATTATACTTTGTTTTATCTATTATATTATTTTATGATAGTTAAGCTCTGTTTAGGCTTTATTTTCTGCTCTTTATAAAATAGACTGAATCTCTATGCATTCTACAAGTTAATACAGGTTACAGTGAAGATTGATGATGCCGGTTGTTTATATGCAAAATGCTCCAGTTAGCTCATAGCCCTGGAGAAAAGGTGGCCGAAAAGCTTTGTTACTTGATGCACCTTGTTTTTTTTCTTTCTGACATTATTACTGAATGTTTTTGTGCCAATGAAACCCACCATCAGTTTGTACCTCACTATTCTAGACTTTTTCAGGTGCATTCAGGAGAGGATGCTACTGGCTGCTATGAATAGCTGCAGTCACTCCTCAGTAAGGCCAATACTCAGCCTGCGCTAAAGTCATCAATCATATCAATATGCTGCGCTCTAGCAGAGACTTTGCCACTGGAAGGGTGAGACTTGGTGTTTGCCAACGTCATGTAGCCATTGAGGGGTGAAAAGGTTACGGAGGGTCTACAATGCCAGAGCACCGCTGATGCTTGTATCACACTCCTCTGGTTTCGACCAATTTGTCAAACCATCAGGGAGGTGCAGTGTTCTTCCCATTCAGGGTCGCTCCCTTTCTCAGAGCCGTGCAGCTCATGCAGGGTGTAAGCATGAATTCTTAAGCATATGGAAGGAACTTCAATTCTTAGAAATAAGGAAGTAACATGAAAATGATGGAAGAACTAAATGGCACAACTATAAAGTTTTTGCTAATGAGTTGCTTTGTAAGTGTGTATCTAAGGCTTTGGGGAAAGTGTGTACAAACTGTGCACTTGTCTTTTGGTTGTGAGCAGAGAGCCTGCATCGACTTCGCCATAAATGCCAAGCCTCTGACGCGCTACATGCCAGAGAACAAGCAGTCTTTCCAGTACAGGATGTGGAAGTTTGTTGTGTCCCCACCCTTCGAATATTCCATCATGGCCATGATCGCCCTCAACACTGTGGTGCTCATGATGAAGGTCAGTGCCAACTCTTCCTCAAACACCATTTTTGTCTGTGTGTTATATTCAAACAGATTTATTATGAGTTGGATGATTCTGGAGGAGGACATCTTCAAAACTGTTGTCTGAACCGGACTGAATTTTTCTACTGTGAGGTGCAGGCAACATCAAAGCACTCAGCTGAAGTGTTTTCCAGGATTTATTTTCACATGAACAACACGAATTGTTTGTCTTTGTGCATATGAGTTATATGTACAGTAGGCGTATTTGACCTTTGCTGTGGGGTTGGTTTTGGATATGACCTGACAGGCTCTGTTCTCTTCCTAGTTCTACGGAGCTCCAGAAGCCTATGAGGCCATGCTCAAGTATCTCAACATTGTCTTCACAGCGCTCTTCTCCCTTGAGTGCATTCTCAAAATCATAGCATTTGGACCACTGGTGGGTGCCTGATCTGTCATACATTATTTTCTAGTTATTCATCTGAACACTACAAATGTATTGTTTAAATAGATGTTCTCCTGACCGCATTTAAAGTTGACACCAACATACCGAGCACACACTTCATTGCATGAAGTCACGCACTGTTTTACATCCTCAAGTGTTCTGTTCTGTCAGGGTAATATTTCTGTGCCTGATTTTTGCAGCGCCATCCATAATTTCCAGTCATTCATTTGTATGTGAGAAATTGAGCTCTCTAGCTTAGCCTAGGTGTTTGCCGGCAAATCGCTCTTCTACTGTACATACAAGCGCAGCCTTGCTAAAATCATCACTTTATTTTCAACCGCTCAGGGGAGTTTAGTCCTTGTTGTATAAGAATGTGCACCAATACTAGACCTTACAGCTCCATGCCACCATTCTTGACTATAGAAACATCTGGAAATGTTTTACAGTTCTGTTTCTGCTCTCCAGTCCTTACCTCTGGTGTAGCTGCCATGCTGAAAACCCCCTGCTAGGAGTGGTGGGAATCGGTTGATGACAGAGTTGAGACTGCAGAGTACAGGCTGTGCTGGAGTCTCTCCTGCTAGCAAACACACTTCACTTGGGTACCGCAGTAAAAGTATCCGAGAGCAAGAAAGAACTGCGAGTGGCGCTGTTTCAGGCTCTGTGTGTACTACGCCAATTGGAGGTAGCTCCTGCCTGTTGCCCAGGGAATGACAAGACAAATGTGACAGTGGTGCCAAGCGGGTCAGTAGAGAAGCAGAGGGCTGGCAGTATAATAAATCACAACGCAGTACCACCCATTACAGGGCTTCCATTACTGCACCTCCATCCATTCACTTTCCTACATAGTTTTACACGACCCCGTCACTTTGTACTACCCCCTGAGCATAAATAAAATCTATTTTGTTTATATTTTAATTTAATTCTCAACTTTAATTTTACAAATTATGTACTAAAAACCTTACAGTTTCACATTTTCCATATAAGTTAAGCTTTGATTCATTCTTGTAGTTATCTGAGAATTGTCTATATATTTATGTGGATGCGACATGGCATCAGTTGTCTCTGACAATAAGAAAAATGAGTTTTCTAATTAGCATATTAAAAATGGGTCATATTTGACCAATGTTATGCCTCTTCTGGGCAAATCTTAAAATGATAGTTTCTATGGTGGCAGAACATGAGATGTTAAACTTTTAAACCCAGCGAAATATAGATGTGGTGCCATCAGTCACCCTCTGCAGTCGAAGGTGTAGCTCAGCTGCGCGCCTCTCAGGGTCACATTACTGATCCGTCGATGTGGAGCATTTGCCAAATGGGTTGCAGTGGCGTTGAGGATGTGATGGTCCCCTTGTTTCCATTCTTTCAGAATTACCTAAAGGATGCGTGGAACGTGTTTGACTTTGTGACTGTGCTGGGCAGCATCACTGATATCTTGGTCACGGAGATCAAGGTAAGTCTGTGGGTTTTTGGGAAACTGGGAGTCAGACCTGTTGATGTGTGAGGGAGGCTCCAACTGAACATATCTCTAGGGCCAATATGCCCAGTTCAGCATACCTGCTGGGTGTTAAAAAACAGAGGAGGATGAGTCTTTGGGGTTTGGAAGGGTACATTTCCTCTGATGGTCCTCACCTGTCCATCCAGCAGTCAGTTGATACCTCTGCTCCAATAAACACCATCCTAGCACTGGGTCCATATGTAATATTACACGCCATGTGTTTCTGTGGCTGTTCTCTTCAGATAACATGGATAGTAGCTTTTAATGGACTGCAAATTTAAAAAAAAAAAGAATTCTTTAAACTGCGTAATTTATCACTTATGTCTAATGGATTCATGGTGGTTCCATCAGCCAGTTTTAAGCGTCCTTGTGCTGCTTCTGTATTGTACTGATTTCTGTTTAAGTTTCCTTGTTCAAAACTGTGAATGTTTAAAGTGTATTTTTGTGTCTCCTGGATTTTTCTGTTGTGATTGCTGTTGTTTTCTCCTTCCTCTTCTGCTGTTTTTGTCGTTTCTCTTCCTGTCTCTCCTTTCTGTCTTCTTCAATGTCCACACTCAATCTTGGCTGATGCCTGTCGTCCTTCCTAAACAACCAAACGGTTGCAATTTTAGACATCGGTAAGTTGCTGTCTTACTCAACTTCAGTTTTCTTTGCGTCTATTTGTCTGGGGGGGGGGGCGCAAAATAGAACAATATATTTTATAATGATCACGGTTGTTTTCAGCGTCAACTAGTGATTCCGAAACATTATAAAACAACGCAGTATTATGAACTATTTCAGCGGTTACATTTACGGAGTGTATTTGAATTATTTGTTGTCGTGAGAGTGTTTTACCATTTTTGTAAAATTAATCTTTTGGGAACTTCTACCGTTGGTTGGGATAATTTCACAGTCAGTTCCCATAGGTTGCATTTATGCTACACTAAATTTTCTGTAAGATCTGCATCAAGTTTGACATGGTTTGTAAATGTTAGAAATGGCTAAGAATTGTAAAATATAATTTAAATGAAAAGTACAGATGTTGAACAAAAGTAGTGAAATTGGTGGTATTCCAGCAAAAAACAATGTGAAACATTTTTAATGTTGGCTCATGTGACAAATAAACAATATAAAATAATGACATTTTTCAACTTTTTCCTGAATGTCTGTAACATTCTGTTTGGTCACCTTCTAAGGACACATGGGATAAATAACCAAAGGACATAAATAGTTGGATTGGGCTACAGAAATGAGGTCTTGTGATATATCTTGCAGGGTTAAAGTGACAATGTGTTCAGCGCTCTCTGTCACCTATTGAGAGGCGAGCTGTGCAAAAAGGAACTGAACTGAATACATCGAGACAGGTTCGGATAAAGTGTCATGTAAAACAGCGTATAGAGCGGAGCAGCTGTACTTCAGTGGCAATAGATATGTTATGCACCAGAATTTCCATAATTTCTCTGCGTCCATTGACATGGTGATGTAAAAGCTGTGACCTTTGGTGACAGTGACCAGTGTGAAAATGATCACCTGGGTGGTATGAGTGGAAACCAGCAGAAAGCTTGGGTTTCCGGCAAATGAAGTGAACAGCTTCAGAAATGTAGCACCACTGCTGCCGCTTCAATATATTACACAGTTATTCCCATTAAAGTAGCAAATGCAAACAAGCTGGCTTGACAGTTTCCACATTTTCCCGAGCAAACAGGTACAGTAACATACTACTACTATACATACTATACATACTACATACTATACAGAATCTGCACACTCCCCGTCATTCTTTACCTTTGCCAAGTTCTAGCCACATATTCTCTCAGAAGTGTGAGTAGTGAACACTGCAAACGCATATCATATTTATTTTAATAATGCTTTCTGTTAAGGTAAAAATTGTATAATTTCACAGTAAAAATACGTTTAATGATGAGCTTTCTTTTGGTTTGTAAAAGACAGCTCTGTATTTTTTTCTTATCTAGTAACATGAAAAATTGTATTGGATCATATTAGTATTCTGCCATACATTATACTGCAGGTGGAAGAAATAGCAGGACATCGTGCATCAGTGTCCAGACAGTCGCCTGCAGAATTGAAATTATTTAAATACAGTAACACCTCAGTTCGCCCTACCTCTTACAGCACTGTTTAGCAATAGCACTCTTTTATTTTAGCCCTTTGAGTAATTTATCATAATTGACCATATTTTTAAAAATGTAAAAATATTTGGCTTTTCCTCCAGTTTTTGACATTTTTTGTTTGATGTCCATAAAAGTTTTGTTTTGTATCGTTTTCGTTTTTGTTTGTATTTGCTATTACAGAAGCTGTAACAAATCTATTTTGGGTTATGTTGTAATTTATGCAATATACTTTATTGTATGTCTCCTTATAATGCTGTTTCTTTAAAGATGTGTCTGGAGCACTAATTAAGATATTTTTGTCTTTTGATTTCAATAGCTAAATTCTGAGTGAGGCGTGTTTGTTTCAAGTGCTGTTTCCAGCGACAGGTGTGGCCATGGCGGTCTCTCAGGGACCATGTCTGTTTGCGATCAGTCATGAGTGCCGTTGTCCCTGCAGCACAAGCTGATCAACCTGAGTTTCCTACGGCTCTTCAGGGCTGCGCGGCTCATCAAACTGCTGCGTCAGGGTTACACCATCCGCATCCTGCTCTGGACCTTTGTGCAGTCCTTTAAGGTGAGGCATCGCCAGGCCCCCGCCCCTGCAGATGTAATACGCAGCGCCTTTTGTCACAGTTAAGAACGGTGACAAATAGATTGCAAGTTCAAGTTCTAGTTGTGACCCTGTTGATTAAAAGTATTTAATCTTAGTTTTGTGTCTCCACTATGCAGCTGTATGCTGTGAATGGCGAACACCCTGAGCTAAATCTACTGCTGTAGATGAGCTAACAACCAAGTGAACAGAGTAATAGTCATTTCTGGTGATCTTTGGCCTTACAGCTTCTCCTGAGATGCTGGGTGACAATCTGGGCCCGTGACAAAAATGAGAGTGTATGTGACAGCAGAGGTCACCAACTGTGGATTTCAATCATAATCTGATAAAACTATCTCAGTCCCTTCATTCTGGCCCAAGAAACCTCTGAAATGTGACTTATTAAAAATGGTCTGTCTTCCCCTTTCAGGCCCTTCCATACGTTTGCCTTTTGATCGCCATGCTGTTCTTCATCTATGCTATCATTGGGATGCAAGTGAGTGTGGCCTCTGTTAGTAGGAACATAACAAATACAAAATAGTTTGTAAATACAGTTTACAGTAGATTACAGCAGAGTCGCAATACAATCACTAAACACCGCCACAGTGGCCCCGTGGAGAGAAATAAGACGGCAAAGACACAAAAAAGCAGCACGACAGCAAAACTAAATTATACGAAATAAATAGAGAAGTGTGACATGCTGTAAAAAATAAAAATATATGGAAAATGAAAGCAAATACCAATTTCAAGGTGATGGAGGGTTTTGGAACATTGTTTGTGGCTGAAGTGACACAATCTAATTGGCTTCAATCATTTTTGTTTAAAAACAGTTGCAGCTCTTATTTATTATCGCATTTATTCTCTGTTTACATCGTTTATGCAAATTAACAGGAAAATCACCGAAATATTTGAATTGTTCAAAATTTTTGTAATGCAAGTCAGTTGCAGCTGCAATTCAGTTTCATTCAGATCCAGCTTAACCACTGTGTTCCACTTTTGCTGCTCTATTTGACAAACAATTTTAATTATTAAAACTGCCAAAGACAGTAAAAACTGTCCAAAGGACTAATACATTCCTAAATCCCCTTAAAATATAGACTGCACAAACCTGTTCAAAGATGGTCCTGTTCCCTTCATATTTTAAGAATTTAAGAAATTTTGAGTCAAGCAAAAAAGTAAACTGTATATTTGTGTTTACCTTTATTTTCAACATATTCTGCATAGTCCTTTTAAATTTGAAATTTTTGCTGTTTTATTTGCAAAAGATTGCCGAATAAAGAAATAAATAGTAGCAAAATGGCTGTTTGTTTTACAGATTTTTGCTGTAACTGAGATGAAAGCCCCTGACAGGCATCATATTTGCCAGAGGTGGCCTGACTTTGGAGTGCTGTCAATAATTCACAAGGCTCTGGCCGATTTAGCCTCGGAACCATAGGAGGTCCCCCTTTTGTCACACTCTCCCCCAGTGTAGTTTTGAGCTTTGAACTTCACAGGTAATCCCGATGTGGCCTTTGGCCTGTGGCCGACATCACTGTCCCTGAGCTCCAGTCATCTCTCCTCTCCAGGTGTTCGGAAACATCGAGCTCAACGAAGAGACGGCCATCAACCATCACAACAACTTCCGCACTTTCCTCCAGGCGCTCATGCTCCTTTTCAGGTAAAGGTGGACTGAGTCATTCTAGAAACATCTATTCATAAATTTCTTTATAAATTTTGCTTCTCTTTTATCTACATACAGTAACCCCTAGATGCACTCTAGCACTCTGGATGTGTTCTGGAGAAATGGCGCTTAATGAAACAGAGCTATAAGAGATCATCAATACAACATATTACATACATGGAGATATATGTGCTGTAAGAGGTTAATTTAATGTGAAACATGCATTTTTTATATTCTTTTTTCTTCAATTCACTTCCATAAACCTTATTTTAAAGAAAATGTATTTAATAAACAGATTAAATAACATAATGTACATTTTAAATGTTTTTTCAGTTCTGTAAATTCAGAAACGGCACATAATGGCAAATAAATGTACAATGGGGACAAATAAAATATAAAGTTGAAAAGTAAAACTACACCTGAGACTGAGGGCCAGAATTGTGCCTGTGTTCTGATCGCTTTTTGAGGGAAAACATCCAAGCACCACGTGATACCGTACCACACGAACACGCTGGAGCGTGAACACTCTGCACGCCCAACAGAATGCAAAATAGACTACTGTGTTTTAATAATGGCAGGTACACACACAAAACTGACTATGTTATAAATAACAAGTAAAACAAAATCGTATTTACTTTTTATAATTTAGTCTTTTATTTTGACAAATTACAGGGCTAAAAAAGAGAACTGTAGGAGGCAGCACTAACTGAGGCATTATTGTGTTTATTTAAACTATTAAAATCAAATCACATAGTTTAACTAATGCTAGTTTAATATCACAGTAGTTATTTGACAGCAGTTTGCTTGTTTCTGCACTTGTTGCTATTGAGCAGCCGAACACTGACGTCTCCACTTATCCATTAGCGGCTCCTCTGAAGCTGCTCATGTGGGACGTGTCCATAGGCTGCTAACTGCAGCTAACTGAGGGTTTGAGAGACCACGAGAGCTCCACCCTGGTAAATGAAAGTAAGACCACTCAGCAAGACGGTGGGTGAATCACCACGCTGTGTTCCCTGCTACAGCATCCCTCTCAATGCAGGGGTCTAGCTGGGAATTCTCGTCACCCTGAAAAATTATTGCCCTCTCCCAGCTTTGCAGGGCAGGTGTTTCAAGTTCCCTTTGGTGACGCTGCGCTGCCAGTCGTCTGGGGAACGTTTTACTTGATCTCAAGGCATTTCGACATACTGCACATTTTTAGTAATGAATGAAATGAAGAAATTTTGGGGAGAAAAAAAACAGCTATTACTTGTGAAAATTTCAACTCCTTCTGATTGTGCCGTTTCCGTATGTATACGTTTTGTTGTGCATGTGTGTATGCATGCGTGTGTGACTGTGCCTAATATTTGTGTGTGCGGGTTTGTGCCTGTCTCTGTATCAGGAGCGCCACTGGAGAAGCCTGGCACGAGATCATGCTGTCCTGCCTCAGTCACCGGCCCTGTGATAGTGGCTCTGGCACCACCGGCAAGGAATGCGGCAGCAACTTTGCCTATTTCTACTTTGTTTCCTTCATCTTCCTGTGCTCCTTCCTGGTCAGTTTTTTTCCTCTGTCATCAAGGCGCACACACACACACACACACACACACACACACACACACACACACACACACACACAGAGCATTAGAGACAACCAGTGAAAGTAACTGTCATGCCAGCTATTATAATCCCCTATCTCTCTCTCCCTCCCCTATCATCTGTAGGGGTGCCATTATTTGGGGGAATCAAATTTTGCTATGAAAATCAAAATGTAAATTGTAATCTTGGGGAAATATATTAATATTAAAACCTTGCAAAATAATTTTTAAAAGTTTTATTAGAAAGTTTTTTTTAGAAAAAAAATCTTCTGACGTTGCAATTTTCTATGAAATAACCTGTACACAGCAAATAGTGCATATCTATTTGTACCCTTAACCAACTTCAGTCTTCAAAAGCGTACATGTTATTTTGTGTGCATATATATGTGATGTTCATATGCATGTTACCATAATTACATAAACCTTATGAACAGTAACTTTTTTTTAAATCTAAAGAATTTATTTACAATATATAGTAGGATTCCATCGAGTTTGTGTTATCAGATCTCCATTCTGGCAACAGTACTACTGTAAACATGCTTTCCTTAGATTCTTGCTTGTCTACAGTGTTGTTTATTCCTTCTTGAAGATTCTACTTCTGTTATGTAATCCTTGCAAGCAGCAGCTTAAGAACCTTTGCTGAATAATTCAGTAGAAATGATCAAGCAATATAACACAAAGGAAGAAAGCAGAGCACACATGGTGTGTAAAAGAGTTATTTGTACTCTGTCTCCCTCACTGGGCATCTGCCCACCCAGCTGTAGTTTGAGGGGGACAGTTTCACGCTGATGTTTCCTTTCACCACATGTTCCAGATGCTAAACCTGTTTGTGGCGGTTATAATGGACAATTTTGAGTACCTGACGAGGGACTCCTCCATCCTTGGACCCCACCACCTGGACGAATTCATCCGTGTCTGGGCTGAGTACGATCCTGCAGCTTGGTACGTTTTCTCATGTCCACCGCATGTGTGGACAGACAGGCCTCATTCTTGAAATGTAGCTGCCATGTGAGGGGATCAAAGTAAAGTGTAGCCTGTTGGACTGATACTGGGACAAAATGAGATTGAGAAACCCCATATAGTGCTGTTGAACTCATGCTCTGGTGAACATCTATCTGATAGTTCTGCATGGAGATGGTGCAGACCACGTAAGGGCAATAAATTAACTTACTTCTCTAAATTCTAGAAGCCCCATGCTAGCTCAGATTTATTGCAAAGAACCTGCTCGGATTACTGTGCCAAATGCCACAGCAGGTGGTCAGTGCCATTTGCCAAAAAAACCTTGCCTTATAAAGCAAAAGCACTAGTGGAAGAATAAATAGCAAATGAAAGTAGCATGACTATAAAACAACTTTCTAGTGATGTGAGCAGGAGCAGTAGCCTGGAAGTGAGGGTTGTTGTCAGGATGCAGACAGCTGAAAGAGGCCGGATTACAATAAGATGTTCGTCCCGTAGAGGGAGAGCAACATGAAAAATGGACACCCTCTCTGTGGACATTACAGGCCAAAAGAAGAAGCAGCCCTTCCCTCAACGTGTTTAATTTATCTCAGAAAATACTGCATTCTGTAACTGATGCTGCTCACTTTTTACTTTATATAATGCCGGTTTACCTTGCTTTACCTAAATTGTAAAATATAACTCTATATAACTCAAACAACTATAAATGTTGTTAAAAACACCTTTACTGGAAGACGCACAAATCTGATGATTAGCTTCTATAAGAAATGCCAGACTTTTGCTGAGCTCCGTGAATATAATGTGCATATTTTATAAATTATTTATGGTTTTACAGCAAAGGCATGAAATATTGGCTTTTGTGTGTTGTTTTACAAATTCTATTATTCATTAATATGGGAAGATCTCTCTTTGGGCTTTGGGAATCGGTTTTTTATCAGCTCTAACTTTTGTGATTTTTTTTATGCCTTGAAAATACCCCTGCAGTCCTTATGCGACATTATACAATGAAATAAAAAACATATTTGCATTTTGTAATTTTACATTTATCCTTTAATTTGTTAAAGCTGTCGATAGGTAATATTTTACATCATTACATAATGATACCGCAGTTTCACTCAAACTGTCAGCCTTAATTCTGCAACCATTTTTTGTTACTCAAAAATGATCCCAAAATGAGACAATTGCTGTACTGGGTACTTTTAACGTTCTAGTCTTTTTGTGTATCAGTCATTCTTTTCATCTTTCTTCATCTTGAAGTTGTTCTGAAATTCTGTTCTTAACCTACTTGTTCTTTTTGCAGCGGACGGATTCGCTATAAGGATATGTACAATTTGTTGCGCGTTATCTCGCCTCCCCTTGGCTTAGGAAAGAACTGCCCTAATAGGGTGGCATACAAGGTTTGCGACACCAGACATTTCGTACACTAGAGGTCACTTTAGACACCTGCCCAGAGCCTTACCTTGATGACTATGCTTCAGTGACTCGCCCGTACACCGACACCTGCCCTGCCGAATTGACTGGCTTGTGGGAAACGATGCCTCATTGGGCACAAAGCTTTCACTGTCATATTTCAGCTGTGCTTAGCTGAAGCCAGCAGATTAATGGGCAAATGTTTGACCTCCAACCTGCTGTGAAAGAATGTCAGATTGTGTTGTTATATATTTTACCAAATCACAGTTGTTTTTTGGTATGTTGTTTTGGACCCGATGGTAGTTGAGATGCTGGACTGCAGGTTCTGTTTCAGGCTGACATTGCAAGCTTTGTTTCCAAGCATCTGGTAATCGCCCACTGATGTCTCTGAGCATGCAGAAGCAGACATCTGCAGAACACGGCACCCATCCCGTCACCCTCCACATCTGGTGTGTCTCCGCTAACACCTCCCATTCCATATCCTCCCTCAGGGATCAGAACGCTCGAGCTCCTTGCCCTCAGTTTCCGGATCCATCCCTGCCCAGCCTGGGCAAGAATGGCATCGCACTTTCATCTCTTGTCCTGGAAATCTAAATAACTCAAGATTTCTGTTTTTTTTTTTGTTTCTTTGTTTTTGTTTCTTTGTTTTTGTCTCTTTTAATTTGTTCCATTCTTCTCCCTTTGTTCTCTCTCTCCTCTCTCTGACTCCCCATCCTTACCTGTTTGGTTTTGGTTCTCACCACCGCGAAGTGGCCGCATCAAGTACCTCGATATGTATGAGATGCTGCTCCACATGTCCCCACCGTTAGGTTTGGGAAAGAAATGTCCGCCAAGAGTCGCCTACAAGGTAGCCGTCCTTTGCCGCGCCATGCTTCTCCTACTGTCCCCTCGCCCTCTTGCCCATCGGCTTACGGTCAGCCAGTCCCTGTGCTCTGTTGTGCCAGTCCTCCTTTTCTTTCACTGTTCTGTTTTTGCCGCCGTTCTGATCTTTCTTGTGTGGCTTCCCCCTCCCTCCGTTTTGTGCTCCACTGCGGTTGGCCGACGAGCGCCGAGGTGCTGGCCAGCATTTGCAGGGCAGTGGGTTTGACAGGATGAGCGATGGCCCCCGCTGGGAGAGCCCAGATGTACGTGGCCCAAGCAAGTAAAAGCTCCCCAAGGAGCTACATTTAGCTGAACAGTTTCATAGGGAATCAACAGCGGCTGGTCACTCAGCAAGAGGAGTGGTGGGAAATGGTCTGCTTTCATATGTTAATCTTTGTATTTTAAAGATTTGTGTTTAATATTTATGAAAACAGCCCTTGATGTTCTTACTGCCTCTGCTTTGTGTTTTTTGCTGATGTTGTTGAATCTATTCGAGGAGTTTTTTTTCCCCTCTGTGTTACGATGCAGAAGTTATGGAAATATATAATATGAATCGATATAATTAATAGGGGCAGCGTTTACAGTAACAGTTAACCGGGCTTGTGGCCCAAAGGCTGCTTGTCCAAACAGTGGTCCTGCTGTAGTCCCGCTGAGTGTGGTTCTTAATACAGAAATGCCAGCTTTGTAAAGTTGCTTTGCATAAAAGTGTGAGCTAAACAACAAATTAACATGTACAGAAATATTGCCATACAGCGCTTCACACGGCTGCAAAAGCAAGGACAATATGTACAATTACTTAAGTGTAAATAGTTTATAACACAAGGAAAGGAAAACAAACATTAAAACTAAAGCCACTGTCCTCACCAGTCTTTTCTATTACTATTTATTTTTTTGCAACTTTACAGAATCCATTCCCTACATGTTTATTGTAGTGGAAACTCTTTTCAGTTGTAGTGTTTATCAGTGTTTATAAATTTTTTTCTCTTTTGGAATTCTCATTTTATATTTATCTTTTTTTAATCAAACTTCTGGAGCATTTATTGTTTGGTTTAATAAGTGAAGCCTCACTTGTTTGCCTGCATACATTTACTTATATAACCGATTTTGTACATGCAGGGCGGATGCTGCGGCAGTTTGATTGAAAGATCAAGACTGTTTTGTGCAAAATCTTTCACACTGAGTTGGGACTGTTCTCCTCTCTCTTTCCGGTTTCCATTGAATCTCTGCAGCAGTGCGAGCATGACAATAGTTTTTACCTGTGTGTGCGAGTGTGTGTTTGATTTCTCATCCTCTCTGTCCTCCTCGTGTGCCACCATGTGAATATGTAGGTTTACGTCATCTTCGAGGGAGCTCAATTCTTCCACAGCAACACGCCATGTTGATATGAATGCGATCCAGTTTCAACATGGATAACATACAGTACATTTCTGCATCTGTGTACTCAGCCCAAGATGTACCTTTGTAGATTCCTCACTTTTAGGTTATATTTGTACCAGTGTATCCCCAAATAGCAGCAAGTAACATGTACAACGCAGCACTGGGATGTAGCTGTACGCAAGGCAGCGTTATTTGCCGTTGTCAGATGAGCTGTCAGGAATAAGATAGGAAATAAAGAACAAACTAGAAGCTTTCATTATTCCCTTTCACTAGAAATAGCACCCCTTGAAGCAGAGAACTACAAAATTGTTATGTGATTGCAGATCTGGGATGAAGTTGCATATTATGTTCAGCTTAATAGTTTGGTATACATTATACAGCATTTATTTTACTCTCTGATATACTGGTAATATTGAATTGGTTTTTGGATTTTACGAGTAAATATTATTAATGTAAAACTCTGACATTGCAAGCCTTGGATAAAAATATCAGCTAAATAAAGAATAACAAGTAACAGTAAGCAAGTGTTCCTACAGTTAGTACCAGGTATAGATTTGGGCTCTTGCAGTCGCTCTTCAGTGCATCATAATGGTTATGTGTGCATGCCGACACTCATCCTTCTGTTTTTCACCAAACCACAAACTCTTACAACACAGTTTGACCTGTAGCTGTTTGCACTGGATGTGAATGTTTGCATTTATTCCCTTTTTTGTGAGGAATCCTTCTGCGCATGGGAGCAATATTTATTTGTTCACATCAGAAAATCAGTGTCTCGCCTACTGTTCAACAGACAAATTCTTTATACACACTAGAGAAAATGTGAAGTAATGAAAAGGTTGGAGACAGCGAGTTAAAGCCTCCGGAATGCAGAAGGTTCCTCGGTGTGTGACTGATGCTGAACTAGTGCCTGGTGACAGGGTGTTTTTGAGCAGCTTCTTGTCCTTCCCTGCACTGTCCCCAGCGGCTAGTGAAGATGAACATGCCCATCGCTGATGACAACACAGTGCACTTCACTTCTACGCTTATGGCCCTCATTCGCACTGCTCTGGAGATCAAGCTGGCGTCAGGTGAGTGCAGAGCCCTTCTTCTCCCCCTTATTTATTTCTTTCCTGGTAGACAGCATCATCTGCATGATATACAGCAGCATATTGTACACGGGTCTACTATTAAGGTACAACTGAATGCTTCCCCCGCAGACTTACTTATCAGTAAGTTTCTGTTGGCAGAGTGTGGTCTGCATGTGCAGTGGTCCGATATCAGACACAACACCACCAAGCAGTATACAGTAAATCCTAAATTTAACCCACAAATTCTTCAGTTTATATGCTGCTAGTGCCCCATTAATTTTTGGTTAATATTAATTTGGTTAATATTAGTTAATATTAATTTCTTTTGGTACTTCCCCATAGTAGTCTGGTTGGTATGTTCAAAATGTGCTTAAAATGTATAGTTTCATATTTAATGGACATTTGGTTTTATATACATGGCATTTTACAGACATTAGGATTTAACAGACATATGTACATTTGCATTTGATTGCAATATCTAATATCCCCCTTGATTTAGTCCTTTAAATCAAGCATATTCAGTAATAGTGAATTTCTAAACACTTCTGAAAGTGACGATGTATCTCCTCTGAGCTTTAAATAAGGGCAGTGAAGTAAAATTGCAGAGTAGAGGATTTTTTTTTAAACTCAGCTGGTATTCGATACCAAATCAAGAAATATCCCCTTTAAACTAAACCATACTGATAACAGTAGTTTCATCTCAGTGCTCCTCTGAGTTCTCCTCACAGATGGTGCTACTACTGCTCATTTTGTGTTCCTCAGTTAGGGCCAGTATGCGGGTTGGTTCCAATCCCATTTGGACTTATTAGCGAGGGCTCAGGGGATGTATGTTGGCGCTGTCTGTATTTCTCCAGTGATGTCCAGGGAGACACTCGAGTCCTCACTGTCAGATCTCTGGCCGTTCCTCACAGACGTAACAGTAGAAACAACCTGTTAGGTTTGATGGAGCTGTTTGTGTGTAAGGAGATGAAGGTCTGCACACCACTCATAACTAACTGCATAACTCCTATGTTGATTCCCTATGAAACTCATACTCTGTGGTTAGTTAGAGGTGTCAGAAAATGACAGCATGTACTACAGTGACCTACACTCACCAATAAATTGGTAGTAAATAGTTGCCGCAAACTGAAAGTACGAGACACCTTTGTGTCCAACCTTTAATTACATTATTGAATATGTTTTGACCTCAGTTTAAAACATATTCAACATATTCATTTAAAACATGACCGCTAAACCTCAGTTTAATGAGCTGTGCAGAGGAAACTTTCAGGTAGTTCAGTTGTGGCTCAAAGTCCATCTGTAGTCTGTGTAAAAAATAATTTTTTTTGCCTTTTATGTTATAAGCTGTATGTTTTAAGTTATGAGGTTGGTCAGAAATTCTGCACGTCATTATTTAATCTGGCACATGTTTATGGAGATTAGTGTGTATCTTATTACCATTACAGAGCACAGTGTACCTAACATGCAGGTGGGTGGCATCTCACTTGTGCCCAGTGGCTGACAAACCTGCGTCCAGTTGGAAAGTCCTGCTTGTATCAGTCACAGAGCCCTGTTCTCCGCAGGGGTGGTGGCCCAGCGCCTGTATGATGCTGAGCTGAAGAAGGAGCTCGCGACGGTCTGGCCGAACCTGTCTCAGAAGTCCCTGGACCTCCTCGTAACGCCACACAAACGTAACCTTCTCTCTACACAGCTTTTCTCACATATCTGGGGTTATGTCCATCAAATCGGGACTGGTTTCACTGAACGGCTCTCAGGAGTTAACTGAGTTGATACTGGAATAGGCCATTAAAAACCAATGATCCAGAAATCCTAGAGGCAGATTTATTACCATAGGCCTTTGCTTGTTACGGTGACCCCACTGGCTTAGTTAGCAGTGTGAGTTTCTCCAGTATGTGAAGAGCAGGGGAGTCATTGGGCTGCTGGCCATGTTGGACAGATGTGTGGATTAGTCTGCAGGTGCCATAAGCAGACTAATGTACTAAATCCTTCTTGTTTCACTTCTGCTGTATTTGGGTCTGTCTTTGTGGTCTTTAATAAACAAGACAGGCTGGTCTCACCTGGAGATCAGTTCTGCCATCATTCCACCAAATTGACTCTGCATGGAAACTCACTCTTATATTCTGCAGTATCCTTGGTTCCAGCAGCCCCCGCCATTCCAAAGATCTGTATGGGTGCACAGTAGCCGGTGCTGCACTTACACTGACATCTGGTGGCAAGATGAACCGATAGCAGCATGTCACTTCAAGCAAGCTTTTATTCTTCATTTCTGATAGAGAACAACCTCTGTGCCAGAGAGCCTTAACCTTTTCATCCTCACACATCACCTGAAAGTGAACTTCATGTTCACATCGCTCATCCTTCCCCAAATTAACCCATGAATCAGTCAGGCTGGAGTTAAAATGTCACGTTGGGAGTCATCATAGCATAAAACTAATAAAGTCATACCATTTAGCCATATGTTTTCCTTTCCTCTTTCTGAATCGAACAGACTGTGCTGTAAGGCTTCAAACTGAAATGTTACGTATCTAATTTAAACTTTTTTTCTTGCTGATTAAAAATAGCATTTTTCTGGAATGAAAATTAGACGTACAAAATGCTGCAAATATGATGCCTAATACGTTATCTGTCAAAGTTATAGTATGTTTTGTTATTTAAAATATATTTTGAACATGCAGTTACAGGTAAGAAAATGCTCGGTATCACTTGCATGTTTGAAAAGCCTTTCCCTGAACGCCTCTCAAGCAGTTTTATGTGTAAAGCCTTTTATGTGTAACTGGATCCTGGGAGCTTTTTTACTGAGATTCAGCAACAGTCTGCAAGCAGGTTTGGTGACCACCTTCCTGTAGATCTTTTCTCTAAGGTAGAAATCTGTCTAAAGTGACATATTGGCCCCCACAACTTTATATGTTTCAGTCATTCGCAGGAGTCCTATAACCATAAGATCACCACAACAAGAGGGACCCCTTCAACATTGCCTAACATGCATTTAAAAGGAAAATTTCATGTGGTAACAAAAAGGGATCAATAATTTTCAAAATAAGTGCGTCCATAAGATCCGTAAAAATCACATAGTTTAAGCTGCTGCAAAATTAAGTGCAGTACAGACCTTTGATCCTCAAGACACAGGTGCACCTTCATTTACATTTGATATCTTTTCAAGTGTACAACTGCTATGATCATTTTGTTTTTTTCTCTGGTGCAACCGTTGACAGTGAGGGAAAGAGGAAGCTGGACGGGGTCACTGATGGAGTCCTACATCTAGACCGGCTTGGTCTGGGTAGTGCCGGCCACTTTGCTATTAATTGGATCGCTGGCCGTACGCTCTCTCATCATGTCAATACTGTAAATAAACAGTGCGTCAGTCCACACCCGCGTCACCTTGATAAAATTCTGGCTGCAAACAGCTGCCCAACTGCCTGGTGGGTGGAATTTGCCAGCATCCCCTCCAAATGATTTTTTAATCCAACTCTGCCTCCAGAGATAAATAACATTTAATTATTATTGAATGTGAAATAAACACTGACAGGCTTAGGAGGACAACCTGAAAAAAGGGCAGTAAAAGCAGGAGAAAATGAAGGACCTCTGTTCACTCAGACAATACTTTCCTGCAACACTTTACTGAAAACACTTTAACACACAAACAATAGATATAAATACATGTTGTGTAATATCTCTTGCAGAATCGCAGTTACTGAATTGTAATCTTATTCTTGTTTAAGAGTTATTGTATAAGATTTCTGATGGCTGTAGATTTTCAACCGTGTGTTCCTGCTTCCTGTTTCCCTTCCAGCCAATGAGCTGACAGTGGGCAAGGTGTACGCAGCCCTCATGATCTTCGACTACTACAAACAGAACCGAGCCAGGAGGCTGCAGCAGCAACAGCAGCAACAACAGCAGCAGCAGCAGTCCACAGCAGACACGCAGGTAACACAAGGTCCCTTGACAGGGCCAGCCACACCAAGCCTCTCCTCTCTCTATTCTTCGCAAACCACCCTGGTTTGTGGCTGTTAAACACAGTTCATCCCTGATTTACAAACTTTCGAACAACAAACTTTTTTGAGAAGAATTTAGTGTTGATTGGTTCAGATAAACATGTCTGGCACAAAATCAGATCACGTGCCAAAGTGTCACCTGATGCCCTGACAGCAATCCCCAACAGTAAGGGGGATTAGTTTTTCCAAAAGAGTGTTGGCTCAGCTCCTTCAAGGCCTTCTTTCTCTCTCTCTCTCTCTCTCTCTCTCTCTCTCTCTCTCTCTCCCTAGAGCAAAGTTAGTGCCCTGCTGAAGCCCATCCTGTCAGTGCCGTTCATGCAGGACCAGGAGTTGTCTGCAAACCAAGCCAAGTCTCCACCTGAGGGCAGAGTCCCGCCCACCAGCACCTCCCTGAACAATGGTGGCACGCTGTGAGTTCCAGGATGACTCTAAAGTTTAGCATAGAGCAGGGACACTACCATACCTTCTTATTGTCTTCTATCACATACATACATACATACATTTGCAGGATTTAATATGTAAAGTTAACTAAAATATATTGTAAAATATTTAAAATTAACTATTTACCTCGCTGCTTACCATCAAGAAGATTAACATAATGCCTGTTACAAACCCTAGCATGTCCTGGGATTAGAAGTGTTTTTATTTATTAATTCCAGTCCAACTCTTCCTGTAAATATATTGTAGGCAAGGCCAAGACGGCACCATGAAGGGCTCAACTTCTTGGGTTGGAGAAAAGTTGCAAGACTCCCGCAGAACAAAAAATAAGCAGAAAGTGCAGAGAGGCCAATCAGAGGAGACCCCCAGTGCACCTAAAGCTCAGGTGCTTGCTTGTTTGTCTGGTCGCATGATAACACAATTATTTATATTTATGCAACAGTTTTTTTTTTCCTGCTTTAGGGTTAAACACAAACGTGTGTGAGAGTGCACGTGTTTGAATGTGCTTCCACATATGTTTAAATGTGCATTGTGTTTATGTATATACTTGTGCATCTCAGGAGTCAGTGGAAATGAAGAAGATGAAGCAGAGTGACAATGTAGAAAGTCACTCAGGCCTGGAGAGCCAGGGGAGAGCAGCATCGATGCCGAGGCTCAACACCGAGACCCAGGTACTCTCTCGCTCACATTGTCTTTTCCTGCTCGGGGTACAGGTCACTATAGCTTATTGGCTATAGTTTATGCAAAGAAATGCATTGGAGAAACCATCTACGAGTTGGGCTTGGAGCAGAAGAACTTAAAATAGAGAGTTTTCACCAGGTACCTAGGATTCCATTGCGGTTAGGCAACAGTCTATCCAGCACACTTAGATTCTAAATGAATAAAGGAACACATATAATAAAAAAAAAAAAATTGTACTTTACATATAGATGCACAGAGATTATGAAAAGAAGAACATAAAATTTAAATAAGTTTTTAAATGTTATTATTTAGGGTAGCATTTGTGTGTGAACATTATATGCAAAGAACACACATTTATACTTTAACTTAAAATGGACGTAAACCAAACTTTTCAGGGCTGAAGTTGCCTGAAAAAGCAAATAGATATGTACTATTTACTGTGTATCCCAAAAGTAAGTTTCATAGAAAATGTTGCCTACAGAGTTGCAACATTTCAAACACAGTGGTTGGTTATGCCTTATAAGATGGCAAATGTTCATTTTTTTAAATAAAACAGTTGCTCATTATTGAGCAAGACTTTTTTCCAAGATGACATTTTTTCTTTCGATTGTAGTAGAAAAATGCAGATGACAGGGAGACATTACAACTCCGCTTTTGGTTTTCACCACGTGCTAATAAGCAGGACAGGCCTTTGATTCTTTACGTGCAGCTGTGCAAAGCTCTGCATGTGTGTATTTCTGTGTGGCCTCTTTCTATAAGGAGGCTGAAAGGATCATGCTGAGAGACATGACAGACACAACATGTGAGGAGAAAAAAAACCTTCTCAGTTGTAATGTAGCCTGTAGATGCTGCACTGCCTCAGAAGCTGTTAAACTGGAGCCCTGTGTGCACCCAACTGACTTTAAGTCCGACTGTTTCTTCTTTTAACTGTTTACCACTAATTATATCCTTTCATAAATAAATCATATAAATTATGTGCTTGTATTTTCAGTCTTTGTGTTTCTACATCAACCGTTTTATTTCCTTTGAATTATTAACATTTGTTGTCCGGTTGTCTGCTGTAGCTCATTTTATATGCTGTCCTGTGTTCCTCCCCATTGTTGACTCATGCTGCCTTGTGTTTCTGTTCATGTTGCTGGAGGACATGATACTGTGAGCATCAGGCTTTTGCAAATCAGTTGTACTCGCGTGTCTAACTGTACGGTTCTTGTCTTGTTTTGCTTTGCTGTCTGCCCCTGCTCCTCTTTCCCCTCATCTTTCTGCTGGTGTGCCTGTCCTTCCTGATATGAACCTCCACATCTCCACTTTTCTCCATTTTTCGATCTCCTCCATCCTATTTTCTTCTCACCTCTGTTCTTCCATTCTCCTCTATTTCTCGTGGACATATTCACCCTTTGCTTCTTTGTTTTGGAACCTTCTGGTTTTCCCTGCTGTGATTCCACATTACTTCCTCGTTTTCTTTCCTTTTCCTCCCATTTTCTTTCCTCATGCATTATTTTTGGGGATCTGCATTGTTCTCTCCTCTTATACATTGTGTCTTGTTCCTCAATCACTCTTTATCCTGTTCCTTGATTTTTGTTTTGTGTCTCTTCTATCTGTTCTGTCTCCTCCCACCTCCTTTCTCCCTCTGGTCTTTCTCTCTCTGTCCCTACGTGTCCCCTCTTGTGCCCCCTCCCCATGGCTGCTGTGTGCCTCTGCTCCATCCACACTGACTGCCAGTGGAAGCACTCTCGTGGCCCCCCGGGGATGTACCTAGCAGTATGTACCGCTGTTCCATCTTTCACCTTGTGCCCTTCATGTGTCCATCAGTGTTCATGCTGCAGACGTTTCTCCCTCTCAGCTGTTACCAGTCTGAAGAAAATTATGCAAATTTACTGTCAGATTCAGTTTCTTCCCCATTGGCACGATGCAAAAGAGAACATTGTGCGTTTTTGATGAGAGATCAAAGAGTGGTCAGTGCAACAGGTTACATGTTTGGAGTATAAAGTAATAACTGAATAGGGCTGTTAAACAAGCTCTTTTTATTCCTGTACTTTGTGTTGTACCGGTTTAATCCCCCTTCTCTATACATGGCTTTGGTCCAGGTGAAAATGTCCATCAATGTTGGCTTTAAGAGATAAATTGCAATTTAGCTTTGCTTACAGCAGTTACTGGGTTAGAATTTTGTGCCTGGATTGAGAAAGCAGTGTGTACATCTTGTTAAACTTTCTCATGTGAGGCTGAGAGACAGATGAAGGACGGCAAACCGACAACTGCTAAATCGGTGCTTGGTACGAATGGATTTCCAAAGCAAATCTCCACAGCTGCAGCAGACATTTGTCTGTTTATTAAAAAAAAAAAAGTAAACCTTTTGTGAAATCATATTTAAATGCACATTAAGATCATCTAAGTACCTGAAACATAATTTAAAATAATAAAATATTTCCTGCTGATTCTGTTTTAAGTTTTACTGTCCTTCCGTCAATCTGGTGATACTGGCGTTGCTCTCCGAACAGCCCATTCCTGATGGCAGTCCTATGAAGCGCTCCATCTCCACCCTGGCTCCACAGCGGCACCAGGAGGCCGGCACGCGTGACAATGGCCCTGAGCGGCCGGTACAGGAAAGGCCCCACCACCACCACCACCATCACCACCGCTGCCACCACCGCAGGGACAGGGAGAGAAAGCAGCGTTCACTGGACCGATCGCCCAGCCGGCAGCCGTCCAACATTGCAGGTCAGTCAGGGACATCATATCAGTGATGATCAATGACGGCCCACTTCTGTTGTTCTCCCCTTGATCTAGATCCAGTCTAGTCCAAATATCAAGTCACTTGAAGAGTAGTTAAAATATTTCCATGCTGATAGTTAATCTGTTTCTGGAAAAAATAAACCCTAACCCTAAGGATAACAGTTTCTGAGGCTGTCGATCTCTGAATTCCACATAGATTAACTCATGCTTACTACCCCTCCTGAGGCACAGTCCACCAAACAAGTGGCTGCCAACCATCTCTGTCCAGGGCCTTTTTTTCCAACTGGTTCCAGGTGTATCCCATCCTTTTGGTGTCTGCCTCCAGGTCTTGGCGCAAAGTGTTTCTTGGCCAACCATTATAAACTGTTATAAAAACAGAGTTTCTGGTTGTGAATGTCACCACGACCAGAAAAAAACTATACATTTCATAATTTTTTAGCCGTGAAACTCCTGCGCTTTCAGCATAGTCAGTCTAGTATTCTCTGTAGGTCTACATTAGCACTGTCTCTTTGTAGGCTGCTGTGCTGGCACAGCAAGTTGTACCTCCACCCCACAGCACCCAGGCTTTTCAGGTGTGGGCTTGAATCTGGTTAAGTCTGCTTGGAGGTTGCATGTTCTCCCTGTGTCTGTGTGGGTGTTCTATAGTTGCCTTGGTTTCCTCCCACAGCCAAAGACGTGTTTCACATTAATTGATCATTCTAAACTGCATGGAATATGAACGTGTGCACGAGTGGCCACCCTGGGTGTAGACTGGGTATCCTAGCCTAGCGCCCAGTGCTTCTCCTATAGGCTCTGAAGCACTGCACTGACTAGGACTAAGTAGTTGTGGGTAATGGATGGATAATAGAATGTCTCTTTGTACTGAAATGGAATTTATTTTGCTGCAAGCTGGTGTGTGCCAGGTTCTGGGAGATACCAGGCAGAGAACTATGTGGATGACAAGATCTTTTTACTTTTGCTTTGCATTTTTTTAGAAATAAACACATGAAGAAATAATAGAAAAAAATGAGCTACATAAAGGGAACCAAAAAGGAACAAAGCTTCTTAACCCTCGAACGAATTAAATGACATACAGAATAACTCAGAATGTTTGCCTTTATGCACAAGAAGCTGTATCTACTGCTCAGTAATGAGCACTGTCCCTGGCTCCTGGCTACCACAGCAGTATATTGCAGGCAAAGACCAGGGCTATTCCACTCATAGTCCTGGAGATCCAGATCCAGAAGGTCTTTGTTTGAGACTCTGTGAACCACCTGCTTCGACTTACTGTTTTGACTGAACCTGTATAGTTTCTGTATAGTCCCTGCTGGACTCAGTCCTTCAGTACAGTTGGCCTTCATATGAAGGGTTTTTGTAGGTACACCAGGAGAGCCACCAGGAGCCCCCTCGTGCCGGGAACGGGTGTATGATCGAGGCCGTTCCCATGAAAGAAAGCATCACTCCTCATCCTCGGAGAAGCAGCGATACTACTCCTGCGACCGCTATGGCAGCCGTGAGCGCTGTCACACCAAGTCCTCCGCCGCCAGCCGTGCTGCATCTCCGGGCGACGTGACAGAGTCCAGTCTCAACAAGCAGGTGCGGGGGGCCGCTCACTTTGCTGAAGGTGGGCTGCAGGGAGTGGGAAGTGTGTCATTGTGACTGATGGAGAGTGTTTTCAAGCAGCAAGGTAGGGCCTGGAAGAACTGATAGCTTGTCAGACGTGTGTGAGACACCGTATGAGTGCAGGTATCCCCCTATTTACAAGAATAGTGTGTTCCTGGGAATTGTCTTGTAAGGCGAAATCTCATAAATCAGAGATATATTTGCCATTAAAGTGCAAACTTTGAAAATTCCCCAACACTCGGCTCTTGTTACTTGTAAGAGCAAAAAATCAGCCTCATTTTTTCCTCATAACTCGGTTAAGCACATGGAAATAATTTCAATCGTATATGCGAAATCAAAGACTCGTATCTTGATGGATACCTTTATATTGCTCTTACCAATTAAAGCCCCTACCTTTGGAGAACTGTACTGGTGAGGCCTCAGATTTATAAAAAGGTTAAAAAATACTGTTCCCTTTCATTCTTATTATGTCACAGATATATTAGTGGAGAGAAAAGGACAGGGCTGTTTTGCAGGTTTCAGAATCCCCTGTGTACTCAATGGCCATTTTATTAGGCACAGCTGACTGCTGCTGTGGTGAAATGGTGTGGGAAATATTTCCTTTGCTCACATTGTTTTTCTTAGCACCAACTGAGCATTGTTTGACTGCCAGGAAGTATGAAACATCATTGTCGAGCAGGTGCATCGCTTCATGTCCAGTCTAGCCTTTCTCAAAATGATACTTCCAGCAGGATAATGTGCGTTGTCAGGAAGTACACATCACCCCAAGATGGTTCCACAAACACGGAACTGTCTTTACTTCACTGGCCCTCGCAGTCCCCACCTTTTAAGTAAATAGAACATCTTTGGGAGGAGGTGGAACATGATGTTAGTACAACGAATGTGCTATTCAAAAAATCCATAAAAAGTGTATGATGCTCTCATACCAGCATGGACCAAGAACTCTGTGGAAATGTGTCCAGCACCTTGTTGCTGATCTCATGCTATTCTGGAAGCAAAAGAGGGTCCCACCCAGTAATTGATAGGTGTACCTAATAAAGTGACTGGTGAGTGTATGTACAATTACATTTTTCAGCTGGGTAAAAATGTCTTACATGTCTTACAATCTGTCTTTGTTCTAAATATACATTTGAGAATACCAAAAGATGATAAAATGAATGTGATGAGTTGCAGAAAAGAACAGCACATCAATGCCTGATGTATTAGTTTTAAAAACTAATATTTTAAAGTGGATATTAGTCTGGCATCTTTCAATGCAGTCTGTTTTTTTTCAGTGAAATTACATCCAGTTTTCTGACAACAGTGAAATTCAGTTCTCTTCCTTCTGCGTTCAGTACAACAGCTTATAATTGTTCAATTTTGTTTCCACTCTTTTCTTCACCGCATCCTTGTGCATTTTGTCCCCGTATTGTCTTGTTTCTTTTCTCTGTCCTCATGGCTCTGGCCGCAATGTTGCCATCTCTGGCATCTCTCCTCAATGCCTTTCACCATGTCATTCTCGCTGAGACCCTGTTATGTATCTGTTCATTTCCGTCCCTCTGCCTCAACACCCTGGTCCCGCATCCTTCCCTTGTGTGTCCTCTTCATCTTTTTTATTGTTTCGATTTGCTTTGTTCCAATTTTCATGTAGGGCAGTGGTTCAGCTAAAGGGGGCCCTGCGACGCTGATGCTGGGAGCTAGCGCTCCCCATGGACGCAGACAGCTTCCTCAGATCCCTCTTACCCCTCGCCCCAGCGTGGCCTATAGGACCGCCAACTCCTCCCCTGTGCACTTTGGCCCTGCCCAGGACAGCCAGACCTTCTTGTGCTCGGGCAGGCTGAGCCGTGGGCTCTCAGAGCACGTGGCCCTCCAGCACAGCGGCTCAGATCAGACACCGCCTGTGTCTCGCATCAGCTCCGACCCATACCTAGACCACAGTGATGAGCAGGCTGAGCTGCCCTCCGGTCTCCCAGAAGAGCCCGGTGTCCTCCTGGACGCCCCTCCTCCATGGACCATTGCTCCTCATGTTGCAGCCCTGCCTCCACCACCTCAACAGAGCCGTGGGGTCCCCAATGGGTACCACTGCACATTGGGAACTGCGTCCTTCTCCAGGTACAGGGGCACCAGGTACTACCAGAAGGCTGAAGAGGATGACCGGTGCTAGCATGGCTTTAATACATGGAAATGCAAGATTGTTGCATACACATTTTTTTTAAATGCATTTCTTGGGAAATGTGATGAGTTTTATCATCTTTGTGAAGGATGTAGTTTACAGTCTCGTTTGTGTGTATGCATCCATTTTAAAGGAAAACAAGGAGGGACACTTGCATACAGAAAAAGCATATCCTTTCTGAATGCCATGAAAACACGAAAAATCCTTCCAGATACAAAAGCGGTTGTTTTTTAAATCAAGAAATGCTAAGATACCCGCTTTGTGTCTCTTTTTTTGCACTGAAGGCAAATGGACTTTGGTGATGTTTGAAAACAGAGGAGAATAATGTAGTGAAAGAAAGGTGTCTGGACTCGTGATCAGCTCTGAGGAGGAAAGCGAAGGTGACGGCTGCGGGCGAAGGATCCACAACATTTGGAAAAGGAGCCACAGTGTGTAAGAATGAACAAAGTGTCCTACTCAGCATTCAGTGTGACACGATGACCAAGGCTGGACACTGCACGCCGTCTCACACGTAATTCAGTGTCCCAAAAGACATTTTTAGAGTTAGCCAGGAAACTCACAGAATAGTGAGAATATTGAACATGCACTACTTCTGCATCCTGCATTCATCTCATTCTTACTTTAAAATTCTCCTGTTTGTGTAAGAGTGTCTTCTCCTTAGTATACACAGACAGTTCCAGGACAGTTGGAAGAATATTTATTACAGGTATTTATCCAGAGATGAATCTTAATTTGCTGCTACTGTTTACCATTTTCTTGCAAGCATTATCATTACTTGTAATTTGGGGACACCTGAGTGTATTTTTTTTAAACTATAGTAGACATGTTATCTTTCATTGTGTGCTTTTTGTAAATTATAAAGGGGAAATGCATTTTATGTAAATGGCTAACAGTTCACTATCATGTCAGGTCTAAAGGTTTGTATGTGTACTGCTCCAGTTGTTTATTACCAAGTGCCTAACCTTTTAAATATCTTGTAGTAAGGATGCAACCTCAGCTTTTTTCAGTGAGGGAGGGAGTGGGGTCGTGGTCACAAGGCATATGTATTAACATATCTATTACGCCTGTTAGGTGGTACAAGATATTGGGTGCCGCAGCAGAACTGTTTAATGACTGACATATAGAATTTAAACATGGATTTTAAGACAGAACATATGGGTTTTTTTAACATTTGTTTTTATTTTTTATTAAGACTATATAGGAGAAAGAAATCCTAATATAAAATATATACACATTTGAATATAAAACAAATATGAAAACTGCATTAGTTGTATATCAGTCAGACAGCAACTAATATGTAACCTGAGTAACACAATTGCATGTTTGAGTCTTCAACCCGGTTGTCAAAGGTTATGAACACATATAGTAATGATGTACATTTGTTTTTCTCATAAGGATACTTGGAGAAAACATTGCTAGCTGTTGTTATTTATTTCAATGTTGTATTTTTAGAATGAAATTCCCAAAAGGGGGAAATGGCGTGTGCAAATTAAGGAAAAAGTACTTTGTAGGGAAAGTGATCTGGAGCCCTGGCAGAAGTGCAGGTTTGGTGAAGTCTTTGGCACCAGCACACTGGGCCCCTGTGACTCAGCTGGGGTCTTTTGTTCCCCTTGGCACATGGTCAGGTGTGCCTGAACACTACAGTCCTACCAGGTAGGCTCAGCCAAATCTTTTCTGGCTGATAGGAAAAAAATTTGATGGACACTTTCACACTGAAAGCTTGCAAGATAAAGAGAATTGTGGTAATAAGTGAATTGTGATACATTTGACAGTGTTTTTTAGTGTGAAATACCATAGAAATTCAGCTTTAGTGAAATTTGATGAGGATGTAGCCTTATATGGTCTGAATATACCTAAAGTGATCATGTCATAGGAATCAACAAGGACAATTTGTGACCTCTAGTTTTGCTGTCCCATGAAGTTTCCCCTCTGTGCTTCTCAAAAGAGTAACAATGTGATTACATCTTAAAATCTGCCACCTCCTCGAGGCAGATTTAAGTCGTCTCAGTTTAGGGAGTGCTTTTCCTGTTTCACATCCCTTTGGGTGTTAAACCTCGAAGGAAAAGCAGAAGAGCCAGCTGTTAGTGACCACACACTTGCCAGGGCTCCAAGAGGTTCTAGGTGCAGCTTTTCTATGAATGTAGGGCTATGCAACGAGATGACACTGAGAAATAACCTTCATCCATTCTCTAGCTTTAAGTGCTGGTATCTCCAAATTCAGGCTTCAGCATGATTGTGACCAATTTTTTTTTTATATGAAACTGTATAACATTAATATAAAAGTTAAAAAATACAAAAAGGCACATTAGAAAACAGGACATATGAATATGGTGTCCACAAGTTGATATATTTGACAGTTGCATGCCTCAGATTTACTTACTTTGATGCCACCAATAGAAAAAAGTGTGGATAAAATAGATAAGTTGTGATATTTGGTTAATACCCTACCAGGCTGATCAACCAGTGGGTTGATGATTAATAGGATGCCTATAAAACGGGATTCACTTCTGCAATGTGAAAAGAAGGTATTTTTGTTGAACACACCGTATGGGAAATTAATTTTCCTCCTAATGTCACTGCTCATGTGTGTCACCATAAACAGGCAGTTGTCAGTGTTCCCTGCTTATGTAACATTTTCATTACCTGCTCTGCCTGGATAATTTTAGCAGGTCACAGTTTCTTGCCAAATGTTAATTTGCTCCAGTTTGTTTTTGCATTCTAATTCCAGTTGAGATGTGGCTGTACTTCATTAGAAAGTAAAAGTCTGCATGTGAAACATGTATGTGCATGGAAACAAGAATATTGTTTAACTTCGTACTCTTTTGATACAATGTATTTCATTTTGTTGTTAATTTTTATTGACCTTTGATATAAATAAAGGGGGTTTGTGAAAAAGAAAAAACTTTATAAAAACAGTGTTGATCGAAATTAAAGTTCTGCTCATGTAAAAGGTGGAACTGATGCCATGTGGGTCCTGGGATTGGGTCATTCGCTCCCTGTTTCTGCTTATTGGCCAGATTTTGAATTCTGCAGTTGTTTCTACAGTTAAATTTTGTATGAAGCCAAGTCCTTGAACTAAAATAAACCAGGAAATTTAGGCAAAAAAATGTGTCATTACCTTATCAAATACTAGATGCATTTTTCAGAAAATAATTTTTTCCTCTTAAGCATTAATTTAACATTTTAAATCGAATCAACAAGACTATTAACATTACAGTTCTTGTTATACATTTTATTATTCCTGAGGAGGCGAAGATCCTTTCCTTCATATAGATGTTTGGCCAGCTGATATAAGTATTGCATTTAGACTATTTAAACAAATCCTATTCGAGCTGCACAAAAGCAGGTGTGGGCAAAATAGAATTTTTTTTTTTTTTTTATTTACTATGTAGTAAAAGTGCTATTACAGAAAAGAAACTGAATTACTCATCTAAAAATTTTCTTTAATAAAAGTTACAATGTATCAAGTACATTTGCTTTGAAATAAGATTTTTACTAATGATCAAAATGTGTATTATATATCTTTTCCCAATAAAAAAAATAATTTTTATATTTCTCACTATGTTAATTAAATTAAATGTTAGCAATTAGACATCAAATACATTTAAAAATAGGAGACCACTATCTGGTAGTTATAACTAGGCATTGTTTTCCTGTTCTGTTATTTGTTCAGTGCAACTTATTTTCAGGTTTGGATACTAAGCTCATTGCAATAAGTTACTTGTTTATAAAGATGAGTCATTTCTACTGGAGCAGTTTAGGCTGCGTGCTGTGCTCAGGGGTACCACAGCAGTGGAGACTGGATTTTGTGTCCTTTGATTTCACTGGAATGGCTGTAATCACTATGCAATCTGGTGCCTCAAGAAAGCAGCTATTTGTCTGACATTTAGCCTTTCTCAAAGCAGGAGAATTTGAAGGCCTTTAGGATATTATTTTGTTGTCCTTAAATTTTTATGCTTAAATGTTATACTACTGATGTCCCATAATAAGGAAACGCAGATCCAAGGGACACACAAGAGCAGCAATAGAAACAAAGTAACACAATTCAAATAAAATAAACCTTCCAATTCAGATGCTCAGAATTTAAATATATAATTTTTCAGAACTAGCTTTACTTACCAAGTCAAGGTTATATGATAGTCACCTATCTGGGCAATGGTTCATTTTGAAAGTTACTATTGGACAGTAGCAGTGTTATATAGGGACTTTATATATATATATATATAGTTATATATTGTAGCTAGTTAAACGTTGTCTCACATAGCTGTTTAAATGACTGAATTTGCTAATGTTGACTTTGCTAATGCCTGTGATAGACTGGCGTCCCATCCAGTGTTTAGTTTTATAGCCTAGTGCCCAGTGAGTGTGCTATAGGCCGTGCCGTGACCCTGACCAAGACAAGTAGTTAAAGATAATGGACAGACAGATGGATGGTCCTTACTAATGTCACTAGGAGACAATGACACGGATAATAAGACCCCTTTAGAAAACAGTCCACGTGTGAACTGTAGGTGGTTGTGTAGCCAACATACCATTTGGGGTTAGTGTGGATTGCAGTCAGCACAGGAGATATACATCTATTTATTAGTATGACAAAGCCTTGTTCAGCTTGGAGCACAAAAAATGTATTTCACAGAAGATTTTATTGGCTTTCGTAAATTTCAGTGATTTGTCACCCAAGGTGTTAGTCGCTTTACTCTGATGAGCAACAGTGAATGTTTGAGGTCAACATCTAATTTCTCAAAGTTTCCAGTTTAGTGTGTGTGTGTGTGTGTGTGTGTGTGTGCTCACTGACAGGATATGAATGATGTTTGAGTGTGACGTAAGAGGCACTGTGTGTAAAACTCCGCAGTACCGGCTTTGCTGAGCAGTGCAGCCACACGCCATCTGGAAGGTGTAGTTTTTAGCCTGATCAAATGCAGGGTTCACCGGTTAACAGAGATCGGCACCTGGCTCACTTTAGCTGAAGTTTAAATTAAGTGTCCTGCGCTGGAGCTGCACTTCATGACAGAGTCATTACAGAGATGAAAGGAACTGACAGACACACACACCCAGTGACCGTGTCTTTTTCAACCCTGTGTCTGCAGGGCAGTGGAAACCAAGCAGAAACATACCGATAAGTGGAAAAATCTGAATAGAAATGCATTAAGTCCAGCATTTGAGGGGCAGAAAGACCACCAGCAGCCACTTTTAGAAAGGCTCAGACACATTCATGCTTAAAGACACAGACAGCCCTTTACTGGCCACACAGGTCTGCCAGTACAAGGAATGGGCAGCGTGTGTTCTCCTTCAGCAGGCAGCACAAAGTCTTCATTCTTTTTATACTTCACGTGCTCCTACTTTGTGTATTTATTGCATTTTTCAAGCATCGGTGAATCATAGAACTATTATTATTATTATTATTATTATTATTATTATTATCTGAGCGTTCCTAAGGAAACCGCTCACCAGACACACCAGGGCTGCCACAGAACGTGTCTAAGATGAGGGCGCCACCACAGAAGAAGTTGAAAAGCAGTGATCGAGAGGGAGCAGCGGGCGGAGATCGTGTGTATATACAGTGTATATAGAGTATACAGCGTACAGGGGAGCGCGAGACGGTATTCGGTGGTTGGTGACGGTTACAAGGAGAACACGACAATTTATGTTAAAGAAATTAGTTTATAATTTGTCCCTGTTGTGCAGATTAACTAGTGCGCAGCAGGTGGTTAAGAAAAACTTCTAATGCGGGTTTCAGTTGTGAATTAATAGTGATCTGTCAGAGTTTCACCGGCTGTTGATTTTTTTTTAAAAAAAGTGAGTTATGGACGTTTATGCAGCGCTTCTGCTTTCCGTGGCGGCCCTGGCTGCGCGCGGCGCTCCTGCTCCCGGGGAACAGAACGATAATCCCGAGGACGGCTCGGCCGCCGCCCCGCTCGCAGGTAAGCCCACCTACACAGACAGTAGTACAACGAGTCCATGAGCCCACCTTCAGAACACACTTCACACGGGCGTGGCTTGACTGACGTCGGAGGGAAATAAAGTATTGCACCTGGTTTTACCACTCACTCGGCCTGGCAGTGGTTTGTGCGAAGACTCGCAGAAGTACTCGACATTTGCTGAATATGTTTAAAAGTAAACTGAACTTTGTGAGTGGCGAATGTTTTGATTTGAAATTGCAATATAAACCTCAAGAATAATAAAGATCAAAGATTTTATTCAAGAATAAATACCGATGGTCTACGCGCAATTATTTGCGCTTCATTGTGTATGAAAGTTTACAGCTTATAAAATATAATACATGGTTCTCGCATTCATTCTTAAATAACAGTTTTGTCAGACAGTTCTGTAGTTTCCCGCTGCCCTACAATGACGCGCTTCCCAGTGTCCCAGGGCGCGCTGCAGTTTTGCAGAGAACGTCATACATGAACATTTCATTTCTGTATGTGAATACAGTTTAAAGCTGAAAGGTGACCGGCTGAAAATAATTATGTCGTCGTAGTTTTCTTCGTGTTGAATAAAAATAGAAAGGAGACAAATTCGACACTGCAGTATACTGTCTGCAGAAAGTTGATATTGTTTCTGCGAAAGCTTTGGTCGACGCTGTGACACTATGTGATCTAAAATGTCAGTGTATTGAGTTATTGTGCTGTCATTTTATATTTGACATGTGACAGGTGTGGAAGCCCGACTGACACGAGTTTTCTCCCCGTTTGAAACTGTTCGTATGTTTGTATGATCACAATAAACTGACAGGGTTGCCTTATGTAGATAAGATGCTGTTCTCAAAGTTAGACATCTCACACAGTCCCCATGTATGTGTGACACAGGAAAATCTATCCTTTGCAATGGACATTAAAACTTGTCAACAGGGCTCTCTGTGTCTGCCTGGTCTCGACCGTCTGCAGATACGTCTGTGATGCCTATGTAAAAACTAAATACTGCTGCAAATGCTGAGTTAACTCATTCAGATGAGTTTCTTAAACACAATACAGTGGTCTCTATCTTGATTTATTTGGGACTGAGAGTTGTTTTGTTACTTGAAAAATTTGCAAGCTGAATGTGGCACAAAGCAGCTCAGCATCAGTTCAGTATGCAGCTACTAGTGTAATGCACACTGGTGGTGGTGTTGAAGTAACTGACTATTTTAAGAATCATGTTTCTGTATCACTGTCTGTTACTGAAATGCAGTTTTTTACTCTCAGTTGTACTTCTTTGGAGAAAAATGTGTAGTAAATCTATAAATCAGCAACCTGGAGAGCTCCACAGGGAGGAGGGCAACAGCAGTTTTTTTGAACTGAACAGAGCACCAGATTCTCTCTCTCTCTGCACCGCTGAGCAGCGCACAGAGAACAGCCTGAACAACAGTCCCTCTGTTTGGTGAGCAAGACACCTTGCTCAAGTGCCTGAGCATTCGGAGAAGTTATCTATGACACGTTGTAAATAAGAAAGCACAATAAAGAACCATAGCCAGAGCTACAGCAGAGTATTGAAAATTTAATACAGTACTTACAGTGCAACATCACTCTCTGTCAGTAAATTAGGAAATGCTTTGGTGCATAATTTGAATTTCTCTATTTTGCTCTATTTATGAAAAATAAGTTCTAAATAAAATATTTTTAAAAATGTCACAGCGAATGTTTGTCACATGAAACAATGGGTTGGGGACCCACTGAATACAATCTTAATAGCAAACCTTCAGAAACTGAGATGACTTCAAATGAACTGGCTGTATATGTAGTACATTTAATGTGAAACAGTACTGAACAGTAGACCCTTGTAGCGGTGGCAGGAAGTATTTCATCACTGAGACTGAAGAGGACAAGACAGACCCCCCCTTGACCTCGGTGCTGCAGTACTGGCGTTACATTCAGGGTTATTTAGCGGATGTTATGACTGCCTCTTGAGAATATATGTAGGAATTCACTGCTGCTGTAAAATGAGGCTTTATAGGAGCTAAAATACATTCAAAGAGCTTGACAGTCACTGACATTGAAGGCTATGCTGCAAATTTGCTTCCCTCTCATTTGACTTCCTTTTCTGAGTCTTAATAACTGAATTCAGTAAGATCTGCACCATTTTTATCACAGAAAGTACAATATACAAAATTGTAGTGTGTGTGTGTGTGTGTGTGTGTGTGTGTGTGTGTGTGTATACATATGTTTATAGATATATAAACATTTGATGAGGGATTAATACGGAAGCATTTGATTTATGCTTCGGATACTCAAAAATGTCCTCCTTACATTGGTGCTGCTATTGTGTTCTGAGCCCCTCAACGGCTGTCACTGATTTTGTTGGTGCCCAATATTTGAAGATAACACATGAACAGCCACACTGTTTTCATGTACAACTACTGTGCTACAAAACAAAATGTGCTTCTTGTGTGCGGGAGCCAGTATGCAACATATCGGTTCTAATTTAACAGCAGTCAGTTACACTCTCCATGAAGGATTCCAGGAAAATGTGGGGTTTAGCTGTAGATAAAAAATAAATAATGATGCATAATTTTTGCCTTAGCAATGAATGCATAACACTGTCAATTTTTATTACTGTATTTGATATTGTGGGATTGTATTTATGGTAAAGAAACTATTGCTGAAAACCTTAATAGATGGTACAAAAAACTGTTTTGCTCAACATTGAACCTGAAATTTCAATAAGCAGATATCAGCTGGCCTTTGATGATTCAAGGTTTGTTCTATTTTGTCTAGTGACTGTTCAGACTCCAAAGGACTTTTTGAAAATACTTTCAATGCTGGATGCAGATACTTGCAAACGGGACTAAATAACTGTAACTACTCTTTTCTCCTACAGAGGAAATAGACCTCCTGCAGAGGTTCTCCTGGCAAGCCTCCCACAGCAGCAATATCTCTGTCTCCACTGGGTCTGACCAGTGTCTACGTCTGCACGTAGGCCAGTATGGCACCCTTGCTCTGCCCACTTACCAGGCCTTTGGATCAAGGTACAGTAACTGCTGTTATCTATAGTGTAATAAGATCCTCCAAAGCGCAGACAGTCATTTTTAGATGCATAATATTCTTACATTTATTCATTTATTTAATGTACCTTGCTCTAGAATACTACAACAAGAGGTGAGTCTAAAAGCAGCTGCTCTAACCAATACACCAGCTGCTGCCCACTAGTTTAAAAAACAGAGAAATACGCCGTTGCTTATTTCAGTGCATTTCAACCTTTGTGTCCTTGTGTGCTTTTGTATTGCCAGCTTGAAATGGTTGTATCTGTTTATAACCCAGATTGTGTTTGCACACAAGATATTTAAATACTATATGTCTTGTAGGTGTTTATCACCATGTTTGTGTGTTTGCACAGGTTTGTGGGTGAGTTTAGCTTATTGATGCAGTTGCGCAGCTCCCAGCAGGAAGACCGCAGCTTGCTGACAGTGCTGAGCCCTCAAGGTCACATCCTGCTCCAGATCCGACTCGGCCCCAGGGCCTTGAACTTCATCACCACACAACAGCGGCTCTACGAGTAATTACTTTGACACTTTGCCATATTGTCTTCTGTCTATAACACCTTGTTGACTTCAGGTCTTTCTAGTTTCAAGTACAATTGCTCTATTTCTTGTGCAGTTGTACTAGTTATGGGGCACACTGAGCAGTGCTCGTGCCTTTCAGTTCCAGGGCAGCGGGTTCAAATGTAGGTTTGAATTTGGCTCAGTCACTGTGGCGTATTCAAGTTGTCCCTGCGTTCGTATGTGTTTCCTCCCACAGCCCAAAGATATGGATGTTGTTACCTTAAACAAAGGTGTCAGCTAACCATAAATTAACAATATACATGTCAGGTCTATTTAAGTGTGCCTCTGTACATTGAACAAAGGAAGTGTCATACTGATTTTCATAACCAAAAGGAGAAAATAGATGCAAAATTGCCTTTTTTTCATTGTTCATTGTTTGTTTATATCAGGAACTTATGTGTTAAATGTTTCGTTCTTGCATGTGCTAGACTCAAAAAGATAATATGAAGCAGCACATCCTTCACTTTATTTCCAAGATGATGGTATGCTAGCAATCACAAAGACTAATAGTAGATACAATTAAGTTGTTTGATAGTATTAATTTACATAATAAGAAGCATCATGTAAAAATTTGTCGGGTTATAACTGGTGCACTCCTCTCCCTCTCCCGGCTCTGCTCTGAGGTTCCCGGTGGTGTTCCTGTCAGATGGCAAATGGCACCAGGTCTCTCTTGGTGTGTCGGTGCTGTCTTTGGCCCTGTACGTGGACTGTGTTCTGGTGGAACGTGTACACTGGGCCTTCCTGGATATGGAAATCATCACTGACAGCTTATTGATGGTGGGAGGTATTATTGAGGGCTTTGAAACGCCATTTGAGGTGAGGAACTCTTCAGTTCAGGTAGTATGTTTAGATCCCATTTCTAAAGGTTATATGTTTGGCTGTGTCTATTTTTTAAAGCTTATTTTAATTGTATGGCTGTATACCTCTGGTTGTTTAACTGTGTGTATGTAGACTTTCCTTACGTATAGCTGAAGAAAAACATTTTTTAAAAGTTTTCATGTGACTGGAAGTAGTCAGAGAGGCTAAATGCAGACAAAAAATGCGCATGGCTCACCTTTCTGACACATTTAAGACCTCGGGTTTGACTACTTAGCTAACCAGCACTTAGATGGCAGCAAAGGCGAAACACTCAAACTCTTCAATTTCCTGCTGTCAAGAAGATCTCACAGACTAAACAAAGTGACAGTGCACCATTTTAAGAATCAAACTTCAACTGCACTAGCTATTGTAAGCAATGCCAGTGTCTAGAAATCTAACTTTTAAATGTTTTACAGTTATACTCTATGTATAATTTGCAATCTTATTACTTGGCTCTGTTCTTTTATGCTGCTTTAAATGTGTATGTATGCATTTTGTGGTTGAATTTTTTCTTCAGTTTAAATAGGAAATTATAATCTACTCCTATTATAAAGAGGTAAAAATCTACTGATGTTTGCTTTGTATGTATTTTAGGGATATCTTCAATACTCCCATGTAGTGCTTCAGCTCAGTGTAAGCCAGCCAGGGAGGTTTTCCGGTAGTTATAAACACTATCTAAGAATTTTGTTTTTAACTTGACTGCATCTCATCTTACATGTTCTGTTCAGGGAGATCTCAGACAATTAACCTTTTTAATGGGTGATCCCAATGCCGCTAAGGACCACTGTGGCCTCCACCTGCCGGTGTGTGGGAGATGAACCAAGCCCCTACGAGCCCATGACATACCCATCCCTTGAGGTATATACTCTTCAGCATGCCTCCTCTGGAGAAGATGGATGGATTAGATCATGTTATTCAGTTGTTCAGTATCGTATCTTGTATGATTCTTCATGACATGCAGCAGACATAACATGCCTTACTTTATAAAACTAAAGCACAGGAAATTGAAAATATTTAAGATTTTTGATCTTCGCTGTGACATGGAGATACTGGAAAATGGCTGAATAAACCAATAATCCTGTTACATGAGCGCTGTGTGGTTACTGGTTTAAGTATAGCCTTTAATGTGGCATTCCCACTCATTTCTATTTATTTCTTACATCCAGTATCTAAAGCTGGCCCAAAATGACCTGGAGCCTCACATAAAGGTTGCTTTGACTGAATATGGCATGGAATGTGGAGAATTAAATGGATGTAGAAAGGTTGAGATCCCATTTCAAATAAAAATGGGAATAGAAGAATTGTGTGCTATGTGGTTGGGGATTGTGTTAAGTTGTTGGTTTACAATGACTGTGTGTGCCCGTAGTAAGTTATTTTTCAAAGATCTATGTTTCGTGGCGAGGTTGGTGTGTCTGATTCATAGTTCTCACTGTGAAAGATATGCTGCTGAGAAAGTGCATCTTGATTTTTTTAAGTAAACCTATTCCAGACTATCCAGCTACTCCTGATTTATGAAGAATGTCCTTCCAAAAGCTCTGGTTTCTGAAGAACATTGTAGTTCTCTTGTTTTTCATCCTGTTTATATAACCCAGACTTTTTCTCACAATCAAAGCACACGACATATTCTATGGGTTTGTGTGCTAAACATTCCAGCAGTGTGGTAAAGTAGTGTTAGTTTTGCTGAGAGTTTAAAGAAATATTTGTGTCTGTGCCACATAGTAAATCAGTGTCATATATTGGAATTTATAAATGCTGTCTCCCATCCATTCAGTTAAATATTATATCCAACTTCTATCCCTCATGCCACATAAGTCTGTTGAAGAATCATAAGATGCTGATTGCTAATGTATATGTATAGTGAAGCAGAAGAGGCACAGACAGGATGAGAGGACCAAGTATATCAGAATGTCAGAAGCTAGATCATTGTTAGCAAAATTCAATTACCACACTGCCTTTTCCTCAAAAAACATACAAAGCTGTTTTGAATTTTATTTTCTTTATCCATCCATCAGTTATCAGTAACTGCATGTACAATGCTGCATCAAAGTGTTTCAGAGTCTATCCCAAAGCTGTGGAGCATTTGGCAGAGTGTACTCAACTGGATAGAGTTGAGTCCATAACACATAATACAAACCACACACACACACACACACACACACACACACACACACACGTGCGCGCACACACGCTGTAACTCACACATTCACTCACAGTTGATGGCAGTTCAGCCATCAGTTCACCTGAAACACATTTCTTCAACGTGCGATCCTGCCTGTATCTTTTGTAAGAGTTTCATTGAACATTTGTCGAACTCAGACCAAAAGTCCAGAGTTCCATCTATTTTGGACTGACACATGTACAAACACCCAGAGGGGAAACTGTAACCTCCATCCTCAGGTTCTGTGCTTGTTTATGTTGATCTTATTTGTTTTTATGCTGTTGTTGCTGGCAGAAAGCTGGGGGAAAAAAATCATCTTAATAAAATGAGGTTTCATGGCAATATCTGTTGGCTCTAAAGCCACATATTTTGAAAATGCACTATAAACAGGCCCATTATATCAATATTTTCCCACTTTCTCAGTGTTTTGGGCTCTTGTGTGTTTGGCTTTAGTGAAACAAATTTATGCTGTTTGGACTACAACTTAGTGCAACAAATTTTACCTTAAAGAAACAAGCACCAGTAAAGTGAAGTGAGGGGCTGACTGAGGGATAAAAGGAGAGGGACTATAACATCACCACCCTGGTAAATGAAACTCCGCCCACTGAAGAAGACAGCTGGTGACCTCACCCATATCCCCCATCGCCACCCCATTGCTGCCCCAGCACAGGGCTGTAGTCCCAGCCTGCCCTGTTACATCATCTCCTGTTCCTGACAGCTGTACATTATATCTGTCATAAAGTTTTGAAGCATAGCTGTAAGAAGTGCAATTTGAAAAAGGTATTTATTTATTTATTTCTATTTTATTTACAGTAAACACGGGGAAAATTACAGAAAGTGCAAACAGAATGTGCAGTGGTGGTCAACAAAAACCAAAAAGGACCTCTTTTAAAAACAAAAGAAAGGTTAAAACTAAGGTGACGGAAGTGACTGTGAAAGTTACATCAGTAATTCACAGATTGTAAACAGGCAGATAACAGTACACTGAAAAGATAACATTACATATGGAATAACAGGTATGCAGCATGTTCCGTAGCCAGTTAACAAATTATAATGCTCCATTAGATAAGACTGACTGTTACAGCAGATTTTTCCACACTGAGATCAGCTGTGCTGAGGCAGAGTGCTGCTCCAGTGAATGTGAAAGAAAAATCAGTCTTTAATCTCTGTGCCTTCACTTTGCAGGCTGGATTGAACAAAAACACACATTTCCTCTCATCTTTATCAACCAATGAAATAAGAAGAGTCCCGACAATTTATACCTTGGCAGTATGAACATATGAGCAGCCAGAAAGTATGTGCTTTTCACATGGTTGCCATAACAATTAATCCTTTATGAGGCAGAAAACTAGTTCTCTGGAGCATTCTAAGGACTAGAGAAAATCTCAAGTAAGCAAAACATGACATGAGACATTTCTGCCTAGCAGCAACATTAATTCATTCACCTATTCATTCATTCATTTGTTCGTTCGTTCGTTCATTCGTTCATTCATTCATTCAGTCATTCTCAATGACTGTCCAGTGCAAGATTATAGTGGCCTAGAGCCTGTGTGTCTGTCTGTGTATCTCTCTACCTACTCTATCTTAAGTTCTGCGTCTATTTTTAGATCAACCACGTCAATAATCAATCAGTTATAATCTCCCAGAACAAAGTCATTTCTGGCTGCCTAATACATGCAGTCAAAGATTAGCACATTAATGTAATGATAAGAACTCAGCACACCTAGTAGATCATTATTTTTGAATAAAGTTAAATTATAAAAATCCCGAAGGTCCTGCTTCCTTGTTATCCATACACAAAAAACCTCTCACTCCTGCCAAGGCACTTTCTGTCTTAATTTTCATGCTGATGGCCATGAGCTGTCTCTCTGCAGGAAAGGTGGGACATCCTAGGGAATTCAGGCAATCGCGGGGTCCCAGGAAGCAGAGAAAACATGGTAAACTCCTGTCCTCCCACTTTCTGCTAGGAGACATTGGACCCATTGAGGATTCTGCTACCTTTGACTCATTTTACACTTTTACACTATATGGCAAATGCAGTATATTATGTATACAGTATATTTCAGAAACAGTACAGCTTTGTACTTTGTACTGTACAAAAGATCTTTTTTGAAAATGGAATGATTTTTTTCCCTCTATTTTATACATCAGCTGTCATTGTTGAAAACCTTTTTCCTGGTGCATACCTGTTCAGCTACTGTACATATTTGAAGGTAGGAGCTTCTGTATGGCATTATCCAAACTATATCTGTCCGGGAACGTTCATGCCTAACGAAACTGGTAAAGCAAAGAGCAGCAATTGTTACCAAAGAATGAAATTGCCTATACATAAAGTGGTTTTCTATTATGGACTCACGTCCTATCCAGCGTGTTGTTCCATAGCCTGGCACTCACTGATTTCAGAATAGTTTCGGCAACCCTGCCCAGAATAAGCAGTTAAGAAGACAGTTGCAGTGGTACAATAATATTACTGCAAATTACTGCAGCTACAGATGTCCATAGCAAATTAGTTTCCCATTCAAATTCACTGGCATTGTTGTTTGTTTGTGGCTTTTTCAAATGGATCAGGACTCAGTTTTATGTGTTTATTTAGTAGGGCGACCCTGGGCCAAAGGGGTGCCTGGATTGCCAGAGGTTCATGGGAAAGGAGAGGATGGCTGGATGGAATATATATGGGTTGTAGGTATGACATCGCCGTCCTTTCTTAAATTTTACATTGTCTAACACAAAGAGACAAAACAAAAATATAAGTATTTACATGCCCTCTGGACAGGGTGAGAACAAAGTATTTCTGTTATGAGTGCGGGATCTTTTTTGTCAGACATTCCAGGGGTATGGATTGGAATGGCCTCTCCAGGGGAGAAAGGGGGAGGTGAGCAACTTGTTTATATTCTTTGTGACAATTTGAAAAACCAGACTTCCACTTAGAAGTTGCTCTGGTATTATATAAAAATGTATATTTACGTATCTAAAACTATGTTGAATATTTTTATATCAGTATTCTATTTTATACTGATGTTAAAAAGCTGCATATATTTAGTCAGTTTGGGAGAAGAAACTGTCACAACACTACTGCACTGAAACTAAGAGAACCGAAAAGAGAGTGTCACAATCTCCCAGAGCAGGAACCAGCACAACAGCAGACGTCCAATAGCGGGTCACAAACATGAAGAACCGGCCAACACCAGGGCCTGACATGGTTCATGCCTACTGACTAAAGAAATTTACAGACCTATATAGCTGCCTAGCTACACAAATGACCCAACTGTAACAACAGGCTCCCATCCTGACTGGAAAACGTAAGGAAGGACAGTGCGGGTCCTGAAAGTCCCTATTAAGGGACGAGTACCATCCAACTACTGCCCAATAACCTGTCTATCCTCAACACGGAAGCTCCTGTCAACCATCATAGCCAGCAAGCTGAATTCACATGTAAGTACATCAGCCCTGCCCCAAAAGACTGGAAACAACACCAGAGGCTCAAAGCACCAGTTACCGGTAGACAGAGCTTTCCACCCAGATTACTAGACCAGGCAGAGCAACCTGAGTGTTGCCTGGATTGATCACAGGACAGCATATGACTCAGTGCTACACAAACGGATACTGCAATGTGTAGTGCTGTACAAGGTCAATAAGATGCTAATAACCTTCATCAAGAACTAAACAGACCACTGGAGGACAACACTAGAAAGCAACTGAAAGGCAATTACCCCGGTAAATATAGTGTAGTATAAACCAAGGAGATGTACTATCCCCGTCACTAGTTACAGATATAGCTTGAAGAGTGGAGCTACCATCAGCCGCCTCCTGTACATGGATGAGATCGAGCTGTACACTAAGGCGGAAATAGAGATTGACTCCCTGATCCACCTAACCAGGATCTATAGTGAAGATATTGGGATGTCATTTGGGAATAGAGGGGTGCAGCAAGATGTTAGTAAAAAGAGGGAAAGTGATAAGCAGGGAGGGAGTTCAACTTTCTACATCCAGACAGATAAGCAGGTACTGGCTAACCAACCAGATATAGTGGTAATAGACAAGAAGGAGAAAACAGCCATGGTGATAGATGTAGCTATTCCAAGTGAGAAAAACATCAGGAAGACGGAATATTAGAAGCTGGAGAAGAACAGGGTTTGAAAGAAGAACTGGAGAGATTGTGGAAGGTGAAAACCAAGGGAGTCCCACTGGTTATAGGAGCACTTAGGGCTGTGATCCCTAAGCTGGAGGAGTAGCTCCATCACTCCATCAGGTATGACAACATCAGTCTCAGTCGAGAAGAGCACAATCCTACAAATAGAAAAAATACTGCACCATACAAGTTTTACATAGTGCATATTCTTCCCCAAAGATAAAGTGATGTTGGTGACAGGACAATGACAACTGTTGTAGTTTGTAACACAACTGTTATTGATACTGCATTGATTGCCAGGTCTCAGTGTAGAACCAGGACCCATGGAGAGAGAGGAGAGCGAGATATGAGAGACAGCAGGTCAAACATTTCTGACACTGAAGCAACTTTCAACTTTTCAAACTCTGTTTTACTGCCCTCTATCGGACTGCAACTAGTTTTTTAATATGGGAATTTAATAATTCACATTTGCATTAGCAGACAAAGCCATATAAACCTCAAAGAGAACAAAAGTGCATTTCACCACCAGACAGGAGATACAGATACAGACATGTGATCTTTGAGGAATAGTGTAACCAAAACATTACACTATAAGGTAGCTGCATATAGAAATGATAGGAAATACAGAGATGATCCTGACAGACGGTGTGACGTGAGTTTATAGGGTAGTCAGGTGATCAGGAGAGAAGCGGGTCTGACAGAAAAACTAAAAACTTTGTTGAACATTAGTCAGAACTTTTGACTGTTTTTTATTTATGTTGAAGCTATGAGACTTTTGGGAAAAAAAGAGCATTAACAGGAATAAGAGGATCTGCAGGACAGAAGCCCAGAGGACCTGTACTGTACCATTTTTTCACCAGTCATAACTGCTGATCATTTAAACTATTGGCATCAAAGACAAGTATATAACATCACTAATATATTTCATTTTTTAAGCACAAAAGGTTAGTGAAATTTTATAAAGTTTTATCCATTTTCTAGTTTACACAGGAAAAGGTTTCACTGGGGCTGAATTGGATTTTTGTAACACTGAAAAGACTTAGAAATACTCGTGACACTAATAGAATGGAAAACTAATAAGGGAAATATAATTAGATGCCTTATTTTGCTGTCTTTCACGAAATTTCCCTTTCCTAGGATTTCTCAGGTTTATAGGAACAGAAAGCTGAGAATGGTCTGGAGGACTTGTCAACTGTTTAATGGCTGCAAAAGATGAGTGAGATGAAGGGTGGTGTTTCTGTATCACAAATCCCCATAGTTACAGGCTGCTCTGCTTAGGGGTGGAAATGTAAAATTCAAAACTATGATATATATTTATTGTTTCAAAAACTGGGTGTTTTCATACTGACAGTATCTCATTACAAATTAATGAACTAAATTTCAAAGCCATTATAATAGATTTACTTTCAGGGGCTAAAAGGATTTACTGAACTTCTGGGAACAGTTTGAAAGAAGGGGCAGGATGAAAGTAGTCTGACATCGGTTACATAAAAACCATATTAAAGATATTGCCAATATTCAAGCATTAACCAAGTTCCCAGAGGACACATTTTACTTGCAGCAGGTGGACATTTGCAGTGTCATATATCACCAATTGAATGTACTGTAATTGTCTTAAATGTTGCTGCTGTATGAAATTTTTAAAAGGCCAGTGGTTTTGTGTTGCTTCTGGGTTGTGTGGCTCTGGAGCCACCAGAAACTCTATTATCACAAAGCTGACAGCAACCTACTCTTATTGAGCAAATGTTTGCTTTGCTATATAAGGTGATCAGATAATAGAGGCTTTTTAAAATTTATATAGTTGTGCCAGGCAGGAGACTTGCCCTTTCCCCTTTGTGTTGCAGACTAATGCTGTGGACAGAGGCCAAAGACACGTCCTCTCCCAGGTGGTGGATAGGATGAGATGACATTTTTTACACATTAGCCAGAAGCTGTCCACAAGATGAGTACAGCTACAGTACAACAGAAAAAAATGTTTGTCAATCACATGGGGGGGTGGGGTCCAAATCCTTTGATTATAACCCCTTCCAACCACACCCTGCTCTGCTTGCTACATACCATGAAGAACAACAGTGCCGGGATTACCCCCTGCTACCTAACCCTTAAGGGTTAGGGTCCCTGGCTTCCCCAGCTTTCTCTGCCAGCCTGGATGTAAACATTTAGTGCCAACTGGCAGTAATACTCTGCATTGCATTCTATAGTTGGCAGTTATGAGACACAGTATTATATCAAAAAATGGGAAACTCTTAATTTGAAACTCTAATAAGGCATTATCATGTTTCCTATAGCAGTTTTTATAACAGTCATTCTGCAGATGTTAATGTTATTCCTCAATAATTAACATAGATAACGTATGTATGTTTTGCACATTGTAATTGCAATAAATAGATCATTTGGTTTTTGATGAATAGCTTCATTAAAGTGCTAGTTAAATAGCAAAAAAAAGTAATTAGTGTTGTTAGAAGTAGACAACGGTCGCAAGTAACTAATCTGAACGAATAAGGGAAATACAGTTTGTGTCTTGGCCAGTTATGGATCTGTTTTTCTTTTTAATTTTGTAGACTGCATGATCATTTCCTAAGTCCATAACATTTTGTACTGTTTGTTAGATTAAAACGGTTTATCATATGGGTTTCGTTATTTCTGAAAATTAACACACAACAGCCTCAGGGACTCTATTATATAATTTACCAGCAGCGGATTACAGGTCAGCGCCGGTGGCCTTGCGTGCGTGCGTCTGTGTGCGCGCGCGCGCATGCGGCGCTGAGAAGAGGCGGACTGGACAGCGATTGGCCAGCTGAGCGGCGACTCGAGACGACGCCCGACCCGTGAGCGCTGACAAGTGGAGAGATACAGACGGAGCGACTGCGCGCGTTTTTTTGTGCTGTAAGTCGGTGAGGCTCGACTGCTGCTTGTGGCATTTTTCTTACTTCGTGATCTGAGCGGAGAAAATCTCTCTTCGCAAACTGCTCTGCAGTTTCAGTGCAGCGCCGGCTCACAAATCTGAAGCGCGAAACCGCAACGCGGCGTTCCGGACACAGTGAGTTGAGTGACCTGTAGCTGCGCGGTTACCCGGCTGTAGGGCTGCAGCCCACTAGGCCGCGCGTCATGCCTCGGCTTTTCGTGACGACGTGAGCCAGCGGGCGCTGTGACGCGGAAGGCGTGCGCGTCGTTCGGTACCGGCGGGGCAGAGCGGCGCTTACTTCAGAAAACGGTAGGATTGACATGTTCTCGCCGCCAGTTTACTTTAGTTATTGAGACCATACGGTGTCTGATGGATTATCTGACCAGTTTCGCACAATAAAATCTCCTCAGTTCACGGGAATAAAGTCACACTTTCTGACTATTTGAACAGCTACCATTCTGTCTTGTTTGTTTTTCAATAGGTGGACCCGGCAGCCGGTTAATTTAACTTATTTCTAAATAACGTCAGTGGTTTATTTTATTTAGAAACCAACAAGGGATGTATGTTGTCTCTGCCTCCGCGCTTGTACCCACACAAGTGAAATACTTAATTTTTAAGTTACCGAAGCTACACATCATAACACTGTGGGGGTCTCCCCCCCCCCCCGAATACAGCTAAATGTTTTTGACAACTTATGCAACACTAACACTGTAACACTTGTGGATATAAAGCAAACACTTGCATTATGGGAAATAGTTTACTTATTCTGTAAACTGTCTGAATTGAAACTGGTGGATTTTCCTTAATTTTCTTCACCCAAGTTTTGGGTGACAGTCTGTGAAAGTGTGTTTTTGTAAATGTTACTAAATGAATTTAAGTAATCATTTCAAGTAAAGCAACCACAGTGACTAGTTTCTTTACAGAACCTTTCTTATTCTCTGTCTCAGCTTTCACCAGCATAGCACACATCAGGAGGCCTTTCATGTGTTAGCACTTCAGAGGCAAAATGTACATTCGTGAATGAAATGAATTGTGCGTCTTTGCCTTGTTTCTTCACATCCTTGACCTTTAGCATTGCATTGATGACCACCTACTCGGGCTGCCTTGAGAGATGTACCCCGCAGCGAAGGCAGAATTCATATCCCTGACCGTCACTGATCTGGATGGCCGTGGCTATAACAACAGCAAGCAGTGGCGGCGGCAGTCCTGCTGGAGAGTGAGTACCTCAGTTCCCTGCCTGGATCTTTACATACTGTGGATCAGTTGCAAAGCTTCAAATGCTAATTTCATTTCTGTGGGTGGATGTGTGCTTTAGTCCTGCTGGACTGTTAGTGGATCAGTTACCCTGCCTAGGTAGGGTATGCTTAGACCCTTCACATGGCTTTAAACACTTTTACTGTTTCCCCTAGTCCTGCAAAAGGGTTAGTGGAGCTGAATGTTCTTCACATCACTCCGCGGGGGTGACCTAATCCGGTTGTTTAATTTTGCACCAACTCTGACCCCCTTCTTGCAGCTGACTGATGGAGGTGTCCTCTTCAGTTAGCTAATAGGGTTCTTTTACATATTCAGTTTTAAAAATTCTCACAGATGTTATTGAGGTTGTATTTAAGATAGGAGACAACTGTGCAAAATGATAAAACAGCATCTCAGTTTTTCTCTTCCATTTTCCAATACTGTGTGTGAAATCTGCTTTTTTTGTCACTATGGTCTTGATGACTTTAGATAAGCTTATAACAGCAGGATTACAGTATTAGTTGGTTTATATTTTTTATGCAAGAAAAGAGCTTTTAATGTGTGGACTGATTCTAGTTTAGCAGAAGGACTGTCTCAGACCTTGACCCCGTGTTCCCCACAGGGCTGGGCTTGTTCAACAAGTATGCAGTGACTCATGCCATACAACTCTAAACAAACAGACCTTGGGGATTAAATCTCTTTCTGTCTGTGTGTATGTGTGTGCCAGTGCTGGTTGCTCTGAGCCTGGCACCACAGGGACTTCAGCTTTCTCTCTCTGCATCTCCCTTGAGGCCCCTCATAAACAGCTGTGGTTGTGATAACCTGAGTGGATGTTTCACTATACTTTTTGGTTTTTTCCTTTCCCCTTTCTAGCTACCATATATGTGTGGTACTTTAGTTTTGAATACTATTTTAATTCATTTCATCTTAAGAACGAAAGCTCTACTAGAGAATTTTTGCATAAGCTAGGGATGTTTAGCTCAGCCAATCCATTTTTTATTTTTTTGTATTCAGTGTCACTTTATTTAATCTCAGGGTAACATCTTGTGGAAAGTGTGATCCAGAAAAGTATTGGTTGTAGGGACTTGAATGTTGTGATTTTGCGTGAGGAAAAACATACACTCTGTTCTCAATGTTCCAGACTGAGTGGAGAAGGGTTTTGGATATGGCAAGAGTTTGGAAAATGATAAATGTAATTTAATTGTAATCTTTTTTTAGTGCTGTATATTGCTCTATATACTACAGTAACTTTAGCATTGCATTGACTGTCACTGATCTGGATGGCTGTGGGTACTGTGTACTGAATATGTAGTGTGCCTAATAAAATTAGTCAGTTCTGTAGTTGAAACATACATGCAGTGCACAAAATGCAGTGAATAAGATGCCAAGAGAGCCCAGAACCCTGCTATAAGGGGAGCTGCTTGTGCTGTGCTGCTTTTGTGAAACTAACAGTAGAGACATTTAGATATTTCTTTTTTGAGACACAGTATCAGAATTGCTTAAAACATTTTATTCATGCATTAATTAAGGTATTTTCTTCAAAAAGCTACAAATGAATTTTTTTCCTTAAGGTTAGAAATGTGTGTGTGTGTGTGTGTGTGTGTGTGTGTGTGTTTCAATTAATGATTTTTATATTTTCTGGAATACTTTTGCAATGGACTCTAAAATCCAAAATCTGTAAAGAATAGACTATAATTTAAAACAAGACTGAGTCAAGGTTGTAACTGCAGGATATTAACATTTTGTGTACAAAAAACAGTTAAGCGCAATGTGTCTGTGTGATTTCTCAATTAGAAATGGAAGCAGCTTTCCAGGCTGCAGCGTAGTCTGATCCTCTTCCTCTTGGTGTTGCTGCTGGTCTGTGGAATTGCCATGTTTCCCACCCTGCTGGAACACTGGAAAGGTATGACTCTTTCACCAGGTTATGAAAAGTTGAGACTGCTCGCTTGTTTTGGTTCTCCATTTGCTATCATGTCCTCTTTGTGCATAGGGCTGCCTGACAAGTCCCGAAAGGATGAATGGCACAAGGTGGTTGACAGTCCTCCAAAACCAGTGATGCCAAGGGTCCTGCCAGGAGTTGCTCCTGGAATCATTCCAGGGGTCATCCCTGCACCCCAGAAACAGAATATACCTGTCTTGCCTCAGCCTCCCCCTGTGGTCAGTGTAAGCCAAGTGATTCTGTCCTGCTGTATGATTGAGGAAAGTAAAATACAAAGCAGTTTTACTCAACTTTGCTAACATGCATTTCCTTATATACCACCTTAATTCTGTGGATATATGTAAAAAGTTTCTGGCCATGACTGGGTAGGAAGACTGTAGTTTTGGCACCTATTTTATTTTGTTATCTTTTCTGTTGAATATGATTTGTGCCAACAATTTTGCTTTTGTCTCTGCTGTACCACCCAGAAGCAAAAGAAAGCTTCCAGTAAACGGGGCCCCCCTGGTTTACAGAAGAAGCTAGGCAATATGACTGATTTGCAGGTGGAAGAGAAGCAGGAACCTGTGGCAAGAAGCAGAGAGGAGGCAGAAGGAGCGAAACCAGTCATTAGGTGAGGCTGAAACAGGAGGTTTTTATTTCAGGATGCCAAGTAAATTTGTTTCACAGCACAGTTCAAGTTTGAGAAAAGTGGCCACACTAAGCACATCATCTATATTAGTTCCTCTCAAGTCTCCAAATGTAAAACGTATATTGAAATAAAATAAAAGAACAGTACTGCATAATGCCACCAGACACGGGTTCTGGCATATACTTTCAGATTGTTCTCCCCTATTGCTAATTGACTTTAAATAATCTAATGAAATGTAAAACTAATTTCAGGATAACATAAGCCAGTCCTCCCATTATTCCTGTAGGGGGCTTTTAAGCCATTGTTTTGGGCAAAGTCACAGTGTGAATAAAGTAACCCTGTAAAGCCCTAAGCAGACAGTGAACTAGTGTTTGCACGTGTGTGTCTGCACAGCTGGCGAGGGGCCATGATTGAGGCAGACCAGGCTACTGAGCCACAGCCCTCTGCCAGGGAAAAAGAGGCTGAGCATGAAAAGGGTGATGGTGTGCTGCCTAAGCCAGGTGACACGGGTCTGCAGAGGCCAGGTCTGTACATCACAGCATCTTTCATCTTGATGTTTTGCTCTTCTGGCTCTCAGAAGGCCTCTGCTGTTAGTTTGATTTGTCTTCTGTTTGTTGATGTCAGAAGAGTTGTGGCAAACAAGAACAGCTTTCAGGCTGTTGTATGTAAAGCAGAGAATGGGTTTTGCATTTTTGGGTTTTAAGAGCACACAAGGATATGTTGTGTTAATAAACTGCAAAAGGCCTGTTTTTCCTTCTGCTAGAAATTATAGCAAACTGGATTAGTTGACTGAGATTCTTACATTCTTATGTATTTTTGTGTGTGTGTTTAGCTTCAGTGCCTGGAATAAATAGGCTTGAGGCAGTGAAGGAGGCCTTTAGACATGCCTGGAAGGGCTACAAGGATTTTGCCTGGGGGCATGATGAACTGAAGCCCATATCCAAGTCATATGGAGAGTGGTTTGGACTGGGCCTGACACTGATCGATGCACTGGACACTATGTGGATCCTCGACTTAAAAGAAGGTGTTCATCTGTGGATTTGTACCCTTTACAATTCCTGATAATTATGTATTCAGTGTATTCATTCCTGTATGGATGGCAGTAAGTATGTGTGACTGCACTGTGCAAAAGTCTTGTATTTTAGATTTTCTGTTTGAAAAGTATGCATTTGGGGTATTAGTGTTTTTGTTTGACAGTGTTAGAACAGGGTGTTAATATTTCTTTTATTCTCAGCAATGTGTAAAAACAATGTTCTCTTTATCTGGCACAGAATTTAAGGAGGCTAGGATGTGGGTGGCCAGAGAGCTATCTTTTGAAAAGAATGTGGATGTGAACCTGTTTGAGAGCACCATTCGGATTTTGGGTGGCCTGCTGAGCACATACCACCTGACCGGGGACAGTTTATTCCTGGAAAAAGCTGTGAGTGAAGAGATTTTAGGGCTTTGTCTCCAGCAGATCTCTTTCATGTTACATCTTAGTTATGTTTAAAAATCATTCGTTGGCTTGTCAGCGGTGCTTAATGTTGAAGATTTAACTTGCAGATGGTATTTACATGCTGTATATAAATCATGTTAGTCGTTTTTAAATGTTCCTTTATTTTTCTCTACTATAGAAAGATATAGGGTCCAGGCTACTACCTGCCTTCAACACACCTTCCAAAATACCCTTCTCAGATGTGAATATTGGGAAAGGCACTGCTCACCCCCCTCGCTGGACTTCAGACAGCACTGTGGCGGAAGTGACCAGCATCCAGCTGGAATTCAGGGAGTTGAGTCGCCTGACCCAGGACCCACGGTTCCAAGTGAGTTATACACACTTGCTGTGTAACTAAGCATTAGATTCTGAAGGAGTCAGAACGTTACATTTGAAAGTGACTTACTAAAGGATAGGTTTTTCAAAGCTTAGTGTAAACAAATCAGTGCTACTCTGTGTGTTCTCTCTAGAAAGCAGTAGATGAAGTGATGAAGCTGGTGCACAAGCTGGGTGGGAAGCATGAAGGCCTGGTGCCCATGTTCATTAACACAAACACTGGCCAGTTCACGCATTTGGGAGTGTTCACGCTGGGGGCGCGGGCTGACAGCTACTATGAGTACCTGCTCAAGCAGTGGATCCAAGGAGGCAAAAAGGAAACCCAGTGAGTTTGAGATCCTGATCTCTAGGGCTTCATGATTATCATGCTTTTGTGTGAAGGTTTTTGGAAAGATAGTTGTTCATGTAAAACCTAATCTCAGTTAGTCTGCTTGGACTGACGACAAAGTTCTCTGACTTGAAACTTCAGTACTTATGTGTCTGCACTGCTAAATGCACTGAAAAAAATCTTTTGCTTAATAATCTTATTGCATTAAGTTTTCATATGAATTTTCTACTGTCCTTGTGAGTAGTCTTAAATAAATTTAAATTTTGTGCATTGTTTTATTACAAGCCTGTTTTGTTACAGTAGGATTGGCTCAAATGAATAATGTCACCAGAGAGTGTTTCTGGCATATACTCTCAGATAGTTCTCCTCTATTGCTAATTGAGATTTAATAATCTAATGAAATGTAGTTTTAGGATAGAAAACATTCTGGCAGTTTGTTGATCCGATTAGTCATGCTTTTGTTTAGTAATCCTGGCAATTGAATGGGTGTCATAACATTGTTGATGGCTCTAGAAGTAGTCACCATTGTCACATATGAGCAGTGCCAGTTATTAGCAATCTGTGGTCTAGTTACTAGAGTTGGGAAAACACATTTTCAGTCTGCTTTATCAACTTATTTTTGATCAAGGATTAAAAAAAAAAAAAGAAACCAAAGACAAGTACCGCATAATGGCCCCTATGTTGTGTGTCCCAAGGCTGCTGGAGGACTACATGCAAGCGGTGGAAGGGGTGAAGAAGAACCTTCTCAAGCGGTCTTCGCCACGCAGCCTAACGTTTGTGGGCGAGCTGTCCCATGGCCACTTCAGTCCCAAAATGGTTAGTGAAGTCAAGATGTTATGGTAACCACGTGCATGGGAGGGTGGAATGGGGGGCTGTTACAGCTCTAAAAAACAGCCAGTCGAGGGTGACGACTCAATAAGGCAGGAACATCTGAAGGAATCTATGCACATACTGCATAAAGCTAATACCGCACATTAGTAACCCAAAAGCATCTAGCAGCTTAACCTCAAATTGCTTTCAATCTGTTTTCACAAATCCATCCAAGCAAAAGCATGAATGATATGAGTTTATGTTCCTTTGATGTGATGAAATGGGAATAGTGCAATATACCTGATTGGGAACACTTTCACTGTAGTTTATGACAGTAACACTATTTTCTGGTGTTTTCCCAGAGTAGTGCTCTCAATAGCTTATCTGCAGTTTTCAAAAACAACTTAACACATGATAAATTGCAGGAATGATTAAAAAAAATATTTGGCTGTATCTGTATGCAGTCAGAATAGCCAATGCATATCTGCAACAGACTCAACCAGCAAAGTTGATGTCAGTTTCTTGTACGATTGCAACCTTATCACCAAATTTTTCCAAAGGTTATTAGAAATCATTTGACAGGCTCCCAACACAAACTGACACTGATTTATAGGCTAATTTTTCTGGTGTCATTGTTATCATATTTGTTTACGAAACATCAGATAGGTCATGAACCCAAAGTATAATAGCTGGCACCGAGGCAACATCAACCGGGGGTTTTAAAGAGCAAATGAAAGAACTAAGGCCTGTATAAAGCTTTTCACAAGTGTCCTACATATTGTGAAAAATACAGTGGGATAATGAGGGGGTGAGATGTAGGGGCTGTGTGGGTGACTTGGAAAAAGAAACTTGCAGAGACCATCTGCTGTCACGATCTGTGGATCACTGCAGTCATTGTCCGGTGAGACGAGCAGTCAGTGGGGTTTCAATGACTTATTCAGTTGCATGGCAGTTTTTTTTTTTGCTGCTGCTACCTTGAAGAGCGTTCTGTAGAAAGTGATAATGTGTCCCAAGTTTAAAAACTGGCAGTGAATAGTTCCAAATGTCTCAACTCTTAGCACTGGATTATTTCAGCAAATGGCACTGGCAGCACTATAGCTCATCTGATTCATTTTACATGATTTAAAAAAAAGAGTAAGGAAAATAATGGTAGAAGGAAAGATGTTACGCAGGATTAGTTTGGAAAATTATAGACATATGAGTAACATTTCTCATCTTTAGAGCAATGGTTCCCAACCCTTTTTTTTTTTTGAAGGGACCCTTACTTTACATATGTTATTGTACTTTCCAACTCTTTATATTACTGATAAAATCGATAATGCATACTTCATTCACCCCACCCCCCCCACG